>OX638139.1:69688886-70208886 GCA_951805005.1 Othius punctulatus
ATGGTTTACCGCTAACAAACTGTCGATTAACTCTAATACAACTGTTAAACTTATTTTTAGTCTTAAACCAAGTACTGAGTATAACATAGCAAGTTTTTTGGGTGTACATCTCGATACAAAGCTTAATTGGTACTCACACTGCGACAAGGTATTTTTACCGAGACACCTCACTAATTCATTGCCTCACTATGCACTTGTTGCAGTACTACACATGCACATATCATATAGGATTTTAATATGTGGCCATTCCTCAATATCTAGCAGACTATTCAAATTGCAGCGGCGGGTATTGAGAGTAATATCTTCTCTTGGCTACAGAGATGATTGCAGGCAGGCAATTGTTACTTCAAAAATTCTTACATTGCCATGTATATTTATTTTAAAGTGCATTAAATATGTTCGAGAAACATATTATCCTATTGTACGCATGAACAGCTATATGACCACCATACTGGATATGTCTGTAATATTTACCTACCATGCCTTCAGTTACTTTGGATCCAAGGTTTATAATCAACTTCTTGAAATAGTTGCTGGCACTTTTTAGCACTTTCTGAGTCCAACTTCAATAACCAACTTAAGAAATATCTTACAAATAAGGCGTTCTACTCAGTTGAAGAGTGTATGTATGTCCAGGGGATTTAATGATTTTAGTCATCGATGATTATCGATGAGTAAATTATGTTTTTTTTGTGTGTATCTGTATAAGTAGTGCAGCTTATGACATTTTAATTGACATGTGAAAACAATTTTGTATCGCACCAATAAATATCTATCTATCTACACCTATCTTTTGAAATTTCTGAGATAACAATTAAATTCCAAGATTTTAGAGTCAACAAGATGTTATGAAAAATGTCTTAAATTTCTCTTACAAATAAGATTAAAACGGAAAATTCATCTAGAGTTGTACCTGAAAGGTACCTCTATGAACGATAAAACGGCTGAGCAGCAATGGTAATCAAATGCGGCGGCCAATTATAAAAATATGGAATGTAGAAACTGATCGCACGAGACGATATGTAACGATAGACGATAAGATAGACGATAGACGATAAGAGAAAAGTATGTCGAAGTGTAGCTTAAGGTCCACGCTATCATGTAAAAATAAAATAGTTAACAAACATGTCACAGTTTTTCTAAATATCTAAGCGGTACTTTCTTATTGTAAGTTAAACATGTCTCTATATTATTTAATAATGAATTATTAATAATCAGCCGTATACTATTTTATATTCGTGTAAGTAAATGAAAGGAGGTCCTATCATTTTGTTGTTTTATTGTAATCATATTTTTATACACACCAACGTTTTTTAATTAAAAATTATATACCTATCGCTGTAATATTTATTGGTATTTCAATAAGTACTTCATAATAAACGAGTTTTGTTTTTGCATTAAATTATACACATTCTTAACATAAAAAGCGAATACGCCCTGATTGCGTACGTTCATGTGAGTAATGATGCGTTATATACCATTACCATCCCATTTTATGTTCTTGCCATAAAATTGCAGCTAAATTAGGCTTTTTCTGTGGATGGCATAAATACAAGTGATTTAATCTAATGGATTTGCATAAATGATTTTATTGATCCTGGCGGTGCAATAAACTTTAGTAGCAATAATAATAATAATAAATATTATAAATGCAGAAATAACATTAGATTTGAACTATTTCGAACGTGAATATTAATAAATTCACAGCCTTGAATTGCATTGAATGTTCTATTTACGTCTCAATTGCATTATATACTTCTACCTTGAATGATGTAAGCAAATGTACAACACTAAATTGAATTTGTAAACGATGATCGTTTACTTCCTCAAAATGGGAATTATAACTAGCTAAAATTAGTTTTGTGGTGCTTGATCTGATGGAGGCTATTGATTAACATTGACACATTTGCCACTTAACTCTAATATTACGGCCACTATTAGTCCAGTCAAATTAGACTTTTCGGCGGAAATAAATTATATATGTTTGAAATTTGGTGTGTATACTTTTGAGTACTCTAGAATCGAATATCATGGGCCGAAACATCTCCCACGCGGCGAACTTGTGTTATTTTTCACAATTATCCCGTAAACGGTGCACGGCCTGTAAATTTTTATATAAGGCAAAGTTGATGGGAATAAAATTTTGGACACAAATTATATCACACGGTTTGCCACAAAAGCTATAGTTCGCGCGGAAAGAGGCCAGAAGTAAAATTATCCAGGAAATCCAGTCAAATTGGACTTTTTGGTGGAAATAAATTATACATTTTTGAAATTAGTTCACCGGATCAAAATATTTCTTATTTATAAGATTTTATAGTATATCAAGTAAAGTTAACGATGAGCAGATGATAAGAATTATATCATCAGATTATAATGCCACGGTTGTTATGAACTTGTTACCTAGTGGACTCCATGTTATCCTCCTTCAAATTTTGAAATTTATACGTATGTATTATCATTTTATTTAATATTTAAAAAACCACAATTCCCACACCTACCAAACCATATACCATTGTAATTGTTGAAATATTGTTTATTTGAACATATAAAAAAATAAACAGGGTCACCCGTTTTAAAAAATGGCCAAAATTAACATAAAATGTAGCACACTAGCACACTTTCAAAAAAGAGGACAAAAACCAGCACAATATTATATTACAGAATATTTTAATTTAATTTCTAGAGATGGCAAATACATAAGTTATAGTATGCAGGGTGTTATGGGTTATGTTAGGGAAGTCGACCGAAAAAAATCTAGGGGTGAATCAGAGTGCCTGTTTTTGTTTACGAGGATGGTTTCCTTATAATTTTAAATATTTGTCTTCTTGGAAAATTTTTGCAACCATGTTTTTATCTATGTTTTGAGTTAAAATAAACTCGTAAAATTGGCTATAAATAATTTAAATTCTGAAAATTTAATTTAGTTATAATTATGATTGCTGAGGACTATGACTATTCCGAGGACTGCGTGATCACGCGACTTGTCCCTGCCTAAGGCCCAATTCACACACAAATGGCGTATGGCACTGGTGTGGCGCTGGTGTGGGACTGGCGAGGATTGGTCGTGGTGCGTTTAATACACACATGTGTGGCGGTCACGTGGTTTAGTTCACTACTACATGTTGTCCAGCACAATGCCTTCTTCCTCAGATAATGATGACCATGATTTGTTGGATATTATTAATTTAGCCAATATGCAAATTCCAAAAACATGAAACAAGACAAAACAAAACATGAAAATTTTCCACTTCTTCACAAAAGTTAATGTTGAATTCAATGGCATCACGCATGATGATATACTAATAAATAAAATTTGTTAAAAAGAACGCAAAAACTAGAAAAATAAAATAAACAAAGTACAGGTGACAAAAAAGGAAATAATGGTTTGCAAGTGGCGCGCCACTTCGATAAGCCATAAGTGGTGTCGGACTGGCGCATGGCGTGGCAAGGGCGCCACGTGCCAGCTCGCCGCCACGCCATGTCAGTGTACATTGGGCCATAAGTTAACACATAGGTGGCACACACCAGTCCCACGCCAGCGCCACGCCAGCGCCACGCCAGTGCCATACGCCACTTGTGTGTGAATTGGGCCTAAGAAGTAATCGCTACACCACGCCACATAACAGAAGAGGTATCACGAAAGCGTGGCGACGATCGCGCAAAATCTGTTTTGTGTAGTGCGCACTCGCCATAGGGATTTCATTGTATTTTCCTTAATTCTGAATTATTTGCTCCCCACGTTATTTTAGCTAATAATCAGTGGTTATTTGTAAACATAAATAAACTTAATCTAATGGACCCACTTCAAATATTTTTTTATTATCTAAATTCAAGATGTATTGAATTCTGAATTCAAAGTTAAAACTTTTATAAAAATATGCCATTTTCACTTAATATTTATTTGACGTTGTTTTTAAATTTCCCCCTCGAATAATCTAACGATATGTTTTTTTTAATCAAATTTCAAACTGGCTATTACCTTATTTTTTTATTAATGTTAATCGTAGTTATCATAATTCTTAGTCAGCCCAAGTTTAATATTAAAAATTAGCAATAGTGTGTTATATTTTATCTTTTTCATACATAAACGCACAGGATTTGTTTTGTGTTGTTGTATGCAAAGCTGATTCAGATCTTAAAAAATATATTTTTCAAATTTTGTTTTAATGTTCGTCAAAATTGATTGCTTCAAATGTAATTAAAAAAAATGGATTACTTTACTAAAAGTTAATATATCGATATATGAAATAATATCGATATACTAATTAGTCATTACTTGAAGGGACATGTAACCGCCCCACTTGAAGTAGCAAGGAAAACTGAGGCAATGAGAGAGGGAGACTGACACAAATACAATAAATGGATTTTTATTGAAATAAATCAGTTACAAATGCAAGTTATCAAGAAAAGGTTCAATTTCACTTTTAATGCGTCTATTAGTTCTTTAGAATTGAACATCATTGAACTTTATTTGTTTGAATCGATGATACAATATTGTGGAAAGGGCTGGTCTTTTTATCTTATCAACATCGCCAAATTCTCGTTTTTTTTAACAATGCTGTTTTCTATAGTTTTCTTATTTCATTCGGCTAATAATTAACTTTATTTAATTTCGGGAAAGTAATTCAAGGGTATCCAGAGTTCTGATCCCTAAAGAATATTGTGGCTATATCCTATCTAATGCAATAATAATTGTTAACGACGACTTAAGCTTCTCAACGATATATAGGGTGTCCAAGAAAAGAATCAACAGCATGGGGATCCGGAAACCGTAAAAGTTACAAAGGTGGTTGGTTATATTACAAAAACGTTGCGCAATTTAGTAGTCAGCAATATTCTGTTGACAAATCCAGAAATTTCTGCTTACTTTCGCAGATATTCGACAAAATCCGAAATCTTGCGATTTCATTTTTGAGTTTTTTCTGAAATTATTTAAAAATACATAAGAAAACAAGAGGTACATTCTCATTGCTACTTTTTTAACTCTACAAGACAACGTTTACATATTTTCAGTACAACGTTTCGTTTCGAAGAAATCATCATCAACTTAATATATTTATATGGCCCGTAAAAAATGTACACCCTGTATTAGATAGCATTTGGTATTACGAATTCAACTATTTATATCACTATTTATATCATTATGTATGGTTTATTATGTATATATTCATAAAAATGATTGTTAATACATTTCGAACATTTTCTTGTAATAGGCGTTGAAATGATGACGAAGAAAAAAAAATTATCTAATTTTAACCCAGAATAAGTAACTAAATAGTAACTAAAAATAATTTAGCAAAAATAGTTGTTAATCATTAAATCATTATAGCTATTTAGAATCACACTTATTATTTTTTTACTGTGATATGAGAATTGTTCTGTTCATTTAATTGCGAAGAGGACAAAAATTATTGCATAATTTTAACCCAGAATAGGTAACAAAATAGTAACAAAAAATAATTTAGCAAGAATAGTTGTTAGACATTGAAACATAATAGTTATTTAGAACCACACTTTTTTTTTCTGTGGTATGAGTATTGTTCTGTTCATTTAATGACGACGACGACAACAATTATCACCTAATATTAACCTATAATACGTACGAAAATAGTAACTAAAAACAATTTAGCAAGAATACTTGTTAATCATTAAAACATAATAGTTATTGAGAACCACATTTGTTATGCTTTTACTGTGGTATTATGAGAATTGATCTGACCATTTCTTCAATTATCATTTCTTCAATTATCTTAAAATCTTAAAATTTGGTGATAAAGTTTGTCTTCGTCGCTCATTTCAACGCCCACTACACCAAAATGTTCTAAATGTATTAACAAGCCTTTTTTACTGAATAAAAACATGAGAAATTATGCTGTGATATAAATCGTTGAATTCGTAATAGAAAATGCTATTTAATATATGGTGTATTTTATTTACGGGCCATATAAAAATATAAAGTCGATGATGATTTCTTAGAAACGAAACGTTGTACTGAGAATTGTACTGTCTTGTAGAGCTAACAAAGTGGCAGTGGCTTATGTTTTTTTATACCTTTTCAAATAACTTCAGATAAACATATAGATCGCAAAATTTCGGATTTTGTCGAATATATTCGGAAGTAAGCAGAATTTTCTGGTTTTCTTAACATTACTGACCACTAAATTGCGCATTTTTTTGTAATTTAACCGCCTTAGTAGCTTTTACAGTTTCCGAGATCCCAATGCTGTTGATCTTCCGACATTCCCATCCATATAATCTATAAAAATAGAAAAGAAGTACTGGAAACTCATATACATTTTAGTCATTACTTACATTTTCATACAATACATTTTCATTCGAGTTTTGAGATTTAGACTAAACTCTAGTGAAGAAAGTAGGAATGTCTGGCCTATTCAACCTCACACTAGCCTCCACCTTTACGTCACTGGTATCGCACACGATGGTGCCAAGGTATTTATTTTATCATACTTGTTGAACTACATTATTATTAATTTCCAGACTAACACATCTTTGGTTCCTTTCAGAATACAATTACTTGGGTCTTTGAGATGTTTATATATTTATAAGCAACACTTTTTGCTATATTAAACTACCCGGTAAGTATAGTTCCGAAATGATTCACAGGTCCCCGTTATCTATTCTTGTAGATTCAAATATATTCATCAGTTTGAAATATAATTTCAACAAAACACAAAATGAAAATATGTATTTGAATTTTTAACATTATTATTAAGTTCTAGAAACAAGTGAAGTAACAAAAAATGAAAACATTATTAAGTAGAAGTAAATATTTTAAAAATGCTGCAAATCTATCCTCGAAGCGAATCACTATGAAAGATACAAATCCAATTTGTAAACTTGAATGAAATCTGTTCAGTATTAGAAGCTATCTCCGTTTTTCCAATCATAAAGTTCAGACATACATAATTTTATGTTTTTGGAAATAATGAAATAAACAATTAAATTAGAAAAACTTGCAGTTTTATAAATAAAAAAAAACAAAGTTTTAAAGTATTATCCTGTAAGTTTCCAAGGACATGCTTTATAAATTTATAATATAGCAAAAATATTAATTTGTTTGATTTAGTTTCCGTTTATACTGTAAGTTTCCAAGGACATGTTTTATAAATGTATAATATCGAAAAATATGAATTTGTTCGATTTAGTCCCAGGTTCACGAACTTGTAGAGTTTTTAACGAAACTGTTTGACATTTACCTCCGTTAAATAAAAAAAATATGATTGGCTTCAACTTTTGCTACGTAACAAACATTTGGAAAAAAAATCCGCTGTCAAAAATTAAAAAAATAAAAACTGGACGCTCGAGTGGGCGTAGTGTTCGTAGAATTAAACCTTGAAGAAACGTCTGTTCAACCTAAATATTTTGGAATTTAATTTTTATCTCAAAAACTAAAAGAGATAAGTACAAGTAGATAAGTATAAGATACATACATGTCTACAAAAGATGTTTTAAATTAAATGTAGAAGCCAAAAACATAATAATAAATAGCGTGTAAAGAGATTTGGGGCATACTTATTTAAACTCCATTATTATGACTGGGCAAATAAAGCACGTTTTGATACTATACTCCCCCACTACAAAACTGTTAGGCGTTAAGCTATTTTCAAGAATGTTGTACATTTGTTAGATCATTTTTCATCTGCCCGATGAAGACACTGCGTGTCGAACATGTCGCAGATAATACAATATTTTTTTAAACTCAAAACGTGCGTTATTTACCACAATATAATCATAATATAAAGAGTATTCTATTTAGAAAAACAAAAGTTGATGGCTACTTCCAGTATAACCGAAAGTGATAGAGGATCCAAAGTGTTTCACCCGAGGAGTACGAAATCATCTGTAGTTGGATTATTTTTTATTTTTTTTTAATTGATTTAAAACTCACGAAACATCCTGAGATGCCCTGTATATAATAGCAAATGAACGTTGTGACGAAACATTATATTTCGTTTGTAGAAGATCGCATTTCTATAAAATATGTATCTCATTATGTTTGCGGAATAATAATAATCCGAAATATATGGAATGCGGAATAGTAATCCTAAAATAATAAGAAATGAAGTAGAGTATGTTCAAATACCCGTATTTTCCAAAAAATCATATTGATACTCGTACATGCTCATATGCTTAATCACGTATAAGTATGTAGTAGTTTCTGCTGTATAAAGTTATTCCTTTTTTTTTCTTTAAACATGGCGGGTTTTCTATCACTTAGAAAGCGGTTTCTCAAATTATGGTATTTTGAAGACCGTTTCAGTTTTAACAATTCCAGGGGGTCATAATAATATTTCTGTATCTGCCATTACTTAATCATGTTTCCGCATTCGAGTTATAACTTAACCGACAAACTATATATTTTTTGCGACCATCTAGATTACGATACGGATCAAGAACAATAAAGTACATAAGATAAAATGTATTACAGAATTTTATTGTGCTGTTTGTGCCGATATTATAGTAATAAATTTATATGGAAATACATACTTTAAAACACTCTACTGCTAACCACTAAATATATAAAATACCGGGTGATTCAAGTTTTATTACCAGGCGAAAAATGGCGACTTCCAATTGAAATAAAAAATCCAAAATAAGTACACATGTTTAGATATTGATGAAGCCCAAACTGACGATAAAAAAAAAAATTTTAACCATCTGGTAGTTTATACGTTATTTCACAAAGAATTCGTAATTTTATTTATATAGTTTTTGTCAGAACATACTTTAATGCTATTCCAAACATTCCAGTGTAATCCAAGTCAAAAAAATGGCACCAATTATTGAATTAAATGAATTTTTATATTGCAATAGTAAGATTTATTACTAAATAGTAAAATATGACGGCCGCTTCCAGTAATAGTCCCTATAATGGATTTTATGGGTTTTATAATAGGGCCGTATAGTCGACCCAAAAATCTAAGAATATTACGACTTTGACTTTTAAGTATTTTATGGGGGTTTTATTTGGTGTTGCCATAAAATCAGCGCTTATATTACCTGTCCTGCTAATATTATTCAGTTATCTGGGGTTGCCCGGCTGTCTTTCTGGTATTGACGACGGCGTGCGATTCTTCCGTCTTGACCATCCGTTTGCTTTATGGTGACCCTAAATTAAACCCCGAATATAACTATTAAGAAGTCAAAGTCATAATATTCTTAGATCTTTGGGTCAAGTATACCCAATCCCTCAGCCTGCTGGGTGGATACCGACGCAAGGATTTCTTCAGGGCCGGAGCTCAATATTTGCTTACGAATAAAGTCATAAAACGTTCTAATCGCACCGGCGCGGTCAACGCTTTATAGGGCTCTTGACTTACAAAATCATAAATCATACCGAGAAAAGTTGGTCGGTAATGTAAAAAATGCTTTAATTTGAAATCTAATCATTTTCGTTAATTTTTGAATTCATAAATGGGTTCTATGAATAAAATAAAACAGTTTAATGCAAAAATAACGATAGAGAATTTTGCCCGAAAAGAGTTTTTTTTAAATTTTATAACCGTCTATATAATTATATCGAAAAAGTCAAACTACCTTTCCGAAGATTAGTATCAGACCTATATAAATAAACTTTCATATTTTTTGGGAAACTCCTAATGCCTAAAAAAACCCATGGTAATAAAACTAGAATCACCAGGTATATATTTTTTTCATTTTTAAATTTTATTTAATATAGTGTTTAATTATATTCCGTTTTTTTTAAAATTTATCCGTTTTATTTAACAACGGTTTATTTCTGCTGCTATGGCTAAATACCGTCGCCAAGGAAATGGGTCATTTCCCACAATGGAAATTTTGCCATTTTTATCAATCATTTCATATCAGGTTCATTAACGTGGACCTACAACTTAACAGTACACGGGATCGCCTGCTTCAGTTCCCCTTCAAAGGAACGACACTTTGATGTTAGAGAATTTTAATCGCTCAAAAATGCTCGGGTCCACGGGGTTCGAACCTGCGACCCTTGGCATGAGAGGCAAGTGCGCTAATCTCTCGGCCACCGTCAACTACGGTTTATTTTATAAATTGCACTTTAATGTAACCTATATTTACGTTTCCCACAAACAGATTTTATCACGAGAATCTTAGCCAGTTTCAAATGTCTGTGAACAATTATAAGAAATGAGAATTATAAAAAATAATTTTCTCATCACTTTATTAGACTATTTCCCATTTGCTATAAAAATATAAACTATTCGAAATAACTTCGAAGCTCTCAATTTAAATTTTGTTAGTTTATTGTGCTACCTACGCCCTTGCTTCATTTCCTTGCATAACCAGTTTTACTTTAAACTCATAATACTTTTCAAATTATAAATAATTTTCGCTACGGTGACCTGCGATAAAAAGAAACCCGAATGTTAGATAACCTGATTAATCCATAATATTAATAGTTCGTGCAAAGTGTACCAGATAATTTAAATATCCGTAAACATAGGTCTGATATATAAATGAGGTCCGCTATGTGTATTTATTAAAAAAATCTATCAATTAAGAAATTGTAAGATGGTTGAATTAATTTTGACTTATGCGAATTAATGATCATGAATTATAACGAAGTTTATAATTAAACATTTTTATATTTGTATTATGTACATGAACTGATTAAAAGTTAACTATAAATTAAACTGTACATTAATCATTATTTGTAAAAACGCAAGCAGACGTTCATTTATATTTACCTCCATAAATAAGTCTCGTAACAAAGTTATAACCATCTGAAGACGGACTCAGACCCGATACAAAGATGAAAGGGCCACATTCCTATGGGTCGGCAATTTAAGCTCAATCATGATCAGGTTTACGTCACGGATAACGTGTTAACAATTACTACCGGCTGAGGATAGAAATATTTTTTTCGGTTTAGCGTGGCGCATTTTCAACTCCAGGCATATCTCCAAATATTAATACTTAAGCTTATTGATATCTATTTACGAACCCTTATTCGCATATACTCATTAATTTTAATCACACACGTTATTGGCAGATTTAATCCATTAATTAATATCTTGTACGTAAAATTTCAAGATTGAAATCACATCCACCTAAATATAATTTTTGATCAATGACCATCATCACGATTATGTACCATCTGATTTATTCCCAAACAAAAATGAATTGAATTAAAAAAAATATATATAGTAGCAACGCTTGCAATCAGTGACTTCATCTTACATACTTTAATCCGATTTTTTTAGTAACACGTACACTTTAATCCAGTTTGCATTGGGCAATGTTGGAGATAACAAGGTTCTTCGCGGTGTAATGATGAAATTACAGGTATCTTGCGTTAAACCGTATGCCTCTTGTAATTTTAATACTGATAATTTCACACTTCGATGCTCACTCGGAATAGATACCTCACAAAAGTTAATAAGGATTAGAGAGTCAAATATTGACAACGTGTATTTATAAAATACATATATGGCATATAAATTGGTGGTTTATAAATGTGTGGTAATTGCTTACTCATATATGTTGGATATAAGTAAAATTTCTTAAGTGGTCAACTGCTGAGTACGCAATAACCAATAATGACTTTTGTTTGCTCAGAAAAATATTATTAGTGTTGTGAGGGTCAAATAATTCACGTGACGGTGTTCGAGAAAAAGTGTCAGATGCATTTATGACATAATTAGGTATATTGCGCACGAAAAACGTTTGTTGAACGTATTTCTGTCATAAATCCATTCAAATGTGATGCTGTGAAGTAACGTACACATTACAACGTTTTCTGATATGTAATACACCTGAATGTCAGTTAAAATTAACGTGTTTCGTACAAGGAAACCCTTTAGTGTAGAATGGTCAGGTCTCGACTCTGGCTCTGCCTCTCAACAAAGCAGGTATTGACGGACGATCCCCTGCACCCACCCCTTGAGAAGCGAGCATCCCGAACAAGTACTCCTATCAATTTGATTTGGTTTATGCTAAAGAGTCAATGGTTTTTTTAATCAGAAAATGCACTTATGTATTAAAAATTTAAATAAAATTTCTTTGAGATGTTGCCTACAATGTGCGAATTTATCCGTCAGAAGAGATTCGTAAAAAGGTGTTGCTAAAGACAGTGGGGAAAATTTACTTTGAGCAAACACTTATTCGCGGAAGACATTAAATTGGGTGACTGGAATTGGGTAATAAATCCATTTAAAAGTGCTGCCGGCATCTATACCGGGTGTTTCAAGTTTTACCGCCGAGGCAAAAATGGCCACTTCTAATAGAAATAAAATTCCCATATACTTTTACTCAATTCTACATTTCCCTGTGCAATTTAAATTAAAAATATAACTTCTGTTTTTGAAATAAATGCAATTTGATATTGTGGCACTGATGTAATCACGGTTGGAACAAATCATGATTTATTTGATTTATTTAATTTTTTTATATTTCTGATCAGTTTTTGCCAATATATATGCGATTGAAATCAAATGATTTACATCACGACCATATGATGTCATTTTTGTTTTTAATAAAATCTTGCATTTGAACAACAATTTATGATTTAAAAAAACGGTGTATCTGTACTATGTGATGTATCAAAAATGGCAGAAAAGAAAAAAACTTGACTTACTTACAATTATCTATTTTATAGCATCTATAAGCTATATAGTTACATTATATTTTTAATTGTACACCTATTGGAATGCACAAATAGTGCAAAAACAATGATGATAAAAAATGATTTATTTAAAAAAAATCATTTTATTTAAATACCGCCTACTCTGGATGTAACCTTGCCAATTCTCTCGGCTCAAACCTGCCATAAAACTGTTGCTTTTTCGTGTTGCAAACGTCCTTTGGTGTACGAGTAAAGGTTCATTCACGTTTGCGAATTTGAACAGTGAACAGTGATTTTAAATAAATTAATGATGTATTTTAAATATTCAGTTGAAGAGACTTAAAATTCAAAATACGACTCTGGGAACCCAGACGCATAGGGATTAGTTTATTGCAGTACCAGATTTTCCGATTTGCATGCTATGATGATTTATTGCCATTTGACTTTTAAAATTATATTTTATGATCTATTTGGGTTAGTAATATTAAAGTGGCTTTAATTTGAAATCTAATCGATTTTTTTATTTTTTAATTTCGTAAATGGTTTTCTTAATTAAGAGGATACATTTGGGCATACAAATAAATAAAAAATCTCACGAAAAAGGTTTTCTTAATTTTATAGTCATGTTTGAAAAGATATTGAAAATTTGACACCAGTTTCTGTAAGATTGCTATCGTATATGTATGTACAGTTAGGGAATCAATATAGTTTTCATTTTTATAAATCTAGTTACCAGTTTTTTCATTTTTGCATATTGTAAATGTGATTTTTAATGTCAATGTTAATTGTCAATGTCAACCCAGTTTAATTTATTTTACAACCAAACCTACTAAATAGTATTTAAATAAAACACAAATAAATATTTAGTTGCGTTGCCAATTTTGTCAATCACCATTTGTAGCCTTCGGTTCATTGGTTGCACTAGGTTCACATGTTGTAATGTTCATGTTCATTCCATGTTCCATTGATGGCTTGCCAGAGCTCATCTCTATTCTTAGGTCGAATATCTCGTTTGTGTAGTTATTTTACCAAGTAACCCCAAACATTTTCAATGGGGTAGAGATTGGGTTTCCTTTGCTTTAAAATATCTGTTAATAATGGCTTTCTAACTGCAGCGGAGTTTTTCAGGCCTGCTTCTTTAATTCTTTTTCTTGCCGTACACACATGTCCTGGAAAGTTAGTTACCTCCACTGCTGTAGAAAAATAATATGTCTTATATGTTCCACTACAGCTTCATCTTCTTCATTTGTAGAAACTCTCCTCTGCCCGTACGTCCTAAGCGGTCAAAATTATGATTTTGGTGCCATCGGTTTCGAATTTTTGCTACACATGTATGTGATACATTAAATTCAACAGCAGTTTGCCGCAATGATGTTCCTTCCGCAATTCTTGCAATATTCTTCTTTTTTGTTTATCGTTTAAATAATTTCGAGGCATTTTAAGTGAATTAATTACTTCTGAAAATTTGACACTTACCTCACTTAGTCAAACTAAATTTATTGCTAAGCGACTGAATTTTTATTAACTTACACTGGAAAAAGTGTAATAGTTATTTACGTAACCAGTTATGAAAAGTGCGATATTGTTTGACGAGTGTAATATTTGCCAAAACGAGCGAAGCCAGTTTTGCAAATTACACGAGTCAAACAATATCGCATATTTCATAACATGTAACGTACATAACTTTATTTAATTCCGTCAGAATTATTTAATCTACTATTTGAATAAGAACATCCTTTACTACATTACAGAATCAGATCACCTTATACCTATTGTTTCTACGGAAACATGATTGCACTAGCAGAAACAAATTTGTCAAGAAACTAAAATAATTCACAAATTTAATAATAATGCCAAAACATGTCCTCAAGTAGCGATTCAGAACTAACTTCTGATGTTGAAGGTAATTTAATACCAGAAAAATCCAGAAATAGATACTCTGTAACCTACAAAAAGTTTGAAGCTTGATGGGAACTGCAGTTATGTAATGTCTTTACATAACTAACTTACGTAGTTATGTAATGTCTTTACATAACTACATTACATAACTGTGTGCGTGACAGTTGTGAAAAATTTAACGTTTCACACGAGGGCTGATCAAAAAGTTCCGGGACTTATTTTATATAAATTTATTGGTAATAGATAATCATTACGAAACTAAATCCCCTTCAAAGTACTCTCCTTGGGTAGATACACACTTTTCCAAACGCCGCTTCCACTGCAGGAAGGCCCTCTGAAAGTCTTCTTCCGAAATGCTATTCAGTTCAGGAATGAACAGGGGGGCGTCATCAACGTAGGGACAAACTTTGCCGCCACTCGACGTATGTGTACTTTTTCTGTTAAAATTTCTTAGTATGAACCGAATGAAATATTGCATTTCCCGAATGGTTAAACGACGATTTGAACGAACGATGTCATTCACTTGGGCCACATGATCGTCGTTAGTCGAAACTGACGGGCGTCCTAAACGAAAATCGTCTTCTGTTGATGTGCGGCTTTCTTTGAACCTCTTGAACAATTCGTAACACTTCGAACGACTCAAACACTCATCCCCAAAAGCCGTTTGTAACATGTTAAAAGTTTCGGTAAAAGTTTTCCCCAACTTCACACAGAACTTGATGCAAACGCGTTGCTCTTGTTTTCCTTCCATCACAAAAATAAACACAAAATCGCCGAACACAAAAATGTCGGTTTACTAAAATAGCAGTAACTCCACTTTTAAACAACCTATTGACGATCTGCAAAAGCTGCTGTACTCAGAGAGAACCCCTCTACACAGTGCTGCCAACCGCGTTGTTCTCCGTCGCCTCGTTGGCGCGCCATTTTAAAAGTCCCGGAACTTTTTTATCAGACCTCGAAACTACAGAAATTGATGAAAAATTTGACTTTTCAAAACGGAATTAAATAAACTATATTGATTCCGCAACTATGCATGTGTTGACAAATTCTAATTTTTCTTAGCAAGTGTAGATGCCTGAAAATCGTTCGGCGCTATAACTTGAAACACCCGGTACAAAAAAGAACAAATGACAGAACTTGCTCTCAAGTACCGCAGTAAAATAAAATTTTGTTATTAAGTCATTAACAAATTTCGGAAGTCTTGTAACTATTCTCTTATTTAAGGAAAACCATTGCGGATGTTGTTACCTTTTCTTACTTCACAGCTTTGCGAAATTGGTGTTTCCATAGTACCTACGTTAATGATTAAATTAAGGAACAAACTTCCTATAGAAAAGTATCTCAGAGTGTATATCTCTTCAAATTCAGATTTTAGATGACATAATGTAGGTTTGGAAATATTTGGAAATAAAAATCGAAGGTCAGCCACTGACTTTTGAAAAAAAAATGTAAATTAGTTGTTAAAGATACAAGTGTAAAAAGTCGATTTTTATTAATGAGCACGAGCACTCGCTCGTACCTCTCTCATGTTTACTAGCCACTAGTTTAATAACATTTTATCTACGATCATAATGATTTACTAAAATGATCATTTGATATGATTTTTTACATGTGAGACATGTAATAGTAATACATACATCACCTGATTGCGTTGATTTGAACGTGCTACGTTGCTGTGCAACCCGTTTTATATATAATCTAAAGGTATACATTTGAAGACGTCTTGACATTAATGACATGATGCTATGATGTGGTATCGGCAGAAAACAAATGTCCTGGCTAAGGAACATCCGTGAATGGACTGGGATCCAAAGCGCGGAACAACTATTTAGGCTGGCGGAGGACCGGCACGCATTCGCCAAAGTGATCGCCAACGTCAGGGAGACCGGACACGGCACTTGAAAGAAGATGCTATGATATTTGCGTTCTCTAAAACAATATTGCAGTAGGTCTTTAAAAGTTTACTTTTTACACGATTTTCAGTGTCAAAAGTAATTAAGTTTTGAATAACCGTAGATAAATTATTTTTAAAAGTATATAACATTACAATTTAATCAGGGGGTTATCAGTTATAAAATCAGGGTTATTCTTGGTCCTGTGTACCCTAATAATGTTAACTATTTAAATTATTTATCTACGACTAATTTATAATGTGAGTATTATACTTGAGTATAATTTTTGCAGTTTTTGCAGTATAATGCTATATATTATTCCCTTAGGGAATAATGACTAAGGATTAATAGTCATTATTCCCTCTTGCATTCCAATTGCAAAATTTCTCAAATTAAATAATACCATGGATATAAAATACGCAAACTCAAAAGTGTCACTGTCAAACGCGTAGTGAAATACAAAAATTTGTATTGAGATGGATGAAGATGAAGAGTTTTTTACTTCTACACCTCCAGAAATTGCACAACTAGCTACAGCAACAACATCTACCTTCATACCGAAAACATCGAATTCCATTTACTATAAATCGTACGCAACCTTCAACAAATGGCGTCTTCGAAAGAACGTAAAATCATTTTCCGAAAATGTTCTACTAGCCTATTTAGCCGAAGATAAATTAGAGTATACTACCCGCAATAATGGCTATTATTACTGACTCGTGGTATAATCTACTATCAGTGGCATAATATATTAGCGTTGCGCCGACTCGAATAAATGTATTCGGTCATCTCGAGTTATGCATGTATTCGAATAACTCGAGATATTACTAGCGGCAACTCGAGTTGGCTCGTGTTCAACCGCGAGCGGTCGGCTATCCAAACATATCTATATAAGGAAACCAAAATACAATTTCTTATAACATAAAACTAATAATTAAAAGTTTATTAAAACAATTCAAAATAAATATAACAATAAATAATAATTCTTACTTTTCGTTACTACTACTTAGGAAAGAACTGAATTAGAATCACGCAATATACTATTAAGGCACAATATTTGGTCAAGTTTCTTCGGGTGAAGTCTATTTCTGTCTTGATTTGTTAATTGTCCAGCTTTTGAGAAAACTCTCTCAGACGGAACTGAAGTAGCAGGAATGCATACGTATTTCATGGCCATTTTATATAAATCTAGAAAGAAATTTTGATGCAGTTTCCAAAAATCTAACGGATTATGTTTTCTGTCCAGTAGCGGAAGGTCTAAGTATTGTTTCACGGCTACCACAGATTCTGAAACTGGAGCAGTTGAAGACACATTCTCACTCATTGCCATATTGAAGGTTTCTCATAATTCATCATCGGATTCAACATTTTCAGAATTCGGGGGAGAAGGAGCCAGATTTTTGATCTCACAAATTGGTTCAGTTTCACTCGTTTGAATTAACTCATCTATAATCGACTACATAGCACTTTCTGCGTTACCTTCAATGCTAAATCCCATTTTTTTTGAATCGCGGATCAAGGAAACAAGATTTTGCTACAATACTATCCGTTTCCAAATGTCCTAACCGCCTGTCAAGTACATCTAACAATTTTGATTGTAGACTATTACCTGTTTGTGTGACTAATATTTTATTTCGTATTGCACTTTTTAAACCTCTAACTAATAGAATGACACGCGACAAAATAGTATACATTTCTCCTGACAGTTCCTTCGTCATTGTTTCCAAAAGTTTTAAAAGACTAATGCAATCTGTTATAATTGTCCACTCATAAGTTTTGTGGTGGCGATTCTAATAAACGCAATGTAGCCGATAATGGTGACCGAGTATCCATTAATCTTTGACTCATGATTATTGCAGAGTTACATCTTGTTGGAATATCTTGCTTCAATATTAACTGTGGAAGACCCATTTGTTGTAGCATTTCATTTAATTTATAACTGGCTACGTTATTCATTTTAAAATGCATAACAATACGTCTGCAATTTTTTTAAAGAGTTCAGAAAATTCTGAGTTACTTTTTATGCAGTATTGGACTGCCGAATTCAAAGTATGCGCTACGCAATAGTGATTTTGTTGGCGTAAATATTCACCTACTGCTTTTTTAATATTGGCAGCATTGTCAGTCACAATTTTTGGCCCAGACACGTCGGCACGTTAGGAGCACACGACTGCAAAGGAACAAATCCCCTGAACAAATGAATAGCTGCGGCACGCGACTTGGAAATGTAGTAAACAAACACAGGTGCTGCCTCGGGTTGGCCAACTCGAATAATCATTCGAGTTGGAATATTTATGAGTCGTAATTTCTCGAGTCGGATTATTCGACTCGGCACAACGCTATAATATATAGGATATGGTTTTCAATATTTATATACAGGGTCCTGCAACAGTGCGTCGGGCTTTCCTAGCGCCTTTCCCGTAAGAGATAGAAAAAAATGTATCGTTTAAAAAGTTATTGGTTTAAAAATCTTTATGCTGTAAAATTATTTTCAATCATACAGAGTGTCCCAATTTTGCGGAATAACAAAAACAAACATTTTTTTAAATATATCGCCCAGTATGTATTCAAGTTTTCTGATGACATTTTTCAACCTCTACAATGTTGTCTATTTAGTTTTGGATTATGTTACAGTGTTGTTATTTATTTATTTTTTCTCAAAAATATCATGCATAAGGAAGGTCAACTTTAAAAAATCGTAGCGACCTCATTTTTTGAAGGAAAAATAAGTTTTAGCAATAATCACAGTGTGGTTAATAAGCAACCTTTTTGTAGTGAGAAATTTTAATTTTGTAATACAGGGCATCAAGAAAAAATTTCCATACTTTGCAAATTTCAAAATGGTATAACCCTTTTTTTTAATAGAATTAATAATAATATTTTATGTCATTATTCGATAGGTTCTTTTCTTCTCTTCAATTTGATGAGACATATCTTATGCCAAAACCCCATAGTTGTTGAGATATTCAATATTTTTCACAAAAGTAACCATTTAATTACATTTTTATGCATTGAAGTAGGTCATGCTGAGACAAAACAACTGTAAAAATGTAAGTAAGAATCAATGTGAGATGAACAAAAACATTTTGAACATACTGCAGTATCGTTTCTCTTTTGTATTTATAATTTTGTTATCTCTCACGGTTTTGGAATATAATCATTAATCGTATTACAGAAGTACTATCTACTATTTTACTATTTTCGTTCATCTCACATCGATTCTTACTTAGATTTTAACAGTTGTTTTATCTCAGCATGACCTTTTCAGTGCATAGAAATGTAATTAAATAGTTACATTTGTGAAAAATATTGAATATCTTAACAACTATGGGGTTCAGACATAAGATATGCCCCATCAAATTGAAGCAACGAAAAAGACTCATCGAATAATAACATAAAATAGTGGGCATTCTATTTAAAAAAGATGGGTTATACCGCTTTTAAATTTGTAAAGTTTTACATTTTTTTCTGAACAACCTGTATTACTAAATTCAAATTGCTTATTACCAACATGTTTCTTATTAACCACACTGAGAATATCGATAAACTTATTCTTACCTACAAAAAATGAGGTCTCTACGATTTTTTAAAGTTGAGCTTGCTTATGCATGATATTTGGAGAAAAACATTGTAAATTGGCAACACTGTAACATAATCTAAAACTAAATAGACAACATTGTACAGGTTGAAAAATGTCATCAGAAAACTTAAATAAATATAGGGTGTTCCATTTAAAAAAATATTTGTTTTTGTTATACCGCAAAATTAGGACACCCTGTCTATTTGAAAATAATTTTACGGCATTAAGATTTCTAAACCAATAACTTTTTCTACGAAACATTTTTTTCTATCTCTCACGGGAAAAGCGCTAGGAAAGCCCGACGCACTGTTGCAGGACCCTGTATGCATTTAAAGGTTTGATTTCATTTTGTATAAAACGTAAGAATTTTCTTTGACCGACAATGTTTGACATATTGCAGAGGACATTAACACAAGTATCTTCTAATGCCATTTTATCTTGTAACTAAAAATTTTTGCGAGGACAAACCAAATATCTTAAGCAACCTACCATACACATACAACTAATGAAAAGAGACTAGAATTACTACAAATTTAGCCCAGTTTTATTTTGTATTAATTTTTCAAATGGCTCTGTATATTTTTTATTATTGTATCTGGTATAGGTTATTTTTCTAAATTCAACAATGTACACACTTTAAGATTGAGCAGTTAATTTTATTATATTTTCAAAGGGAAAACAGCACACCATTTTCTCATAATTTTTATTTTTAAATATTTTTTTCGTATTCTTTTTTGTTTGTATTTACAATAAGACGTTATTTGTTTATTCTGGTTATCTTTTATATTATAAGATTAAGCAAAAAAATGAATAATACACATATTTATTGTTTTAATTCCGAAGTTCCGGTTTGCAAAAGTTTTGTCCTATGTTTACCGGTCCACAGTCGTAAAAAGGTTGAGAAACGCTGGTCTCACTCTCCGGAGACTCACTACCTGGTAAGTAGGGTCGTTTTGCCGCCCGATCCCCGCGACGGGGTTTGTTAGTATTTAACACGAGATCCTCCGTAAATTACCAAGCCTTTAAACAATTTACAAAATTTTCAAAAAAAAACCCGAAAATACATAGCGCTGAAGGAAAATTATGTAAGGCCTGAGCCTTAAGGCCTTATTACAGCTTGTGTACGGCCTGAGCAGCTTATATTTTGACAGTTGGATTTTATTATGCTTTTTCATTGATGCATTCTCCACACAAACGCAACACATTTTAGAAATGGTTCAAAATTCTCGTTGTACGCCTTAGAATATTATTGTTGTTAGAAAATTTGGAATTTTAAAAACATTTGTAATAAATTAATTTATCTTCAGTTACTTTTCAATTCTTATTATTACCTTCATTTTATTATTTTTTTAAATAAAATTCTGATTTATCAACAAAAATTGAAAACATTTAAATTATGAATGTATTCCGAAATATTGGAGTAACTATTAGGTTTGGGTATAGGAAATCCGATATCAAATGAAATATTATTTAATGGACTTCCATACTATGAAATAATATATAGAGTATTCCATTTAAAAAAAAAATGAACAAATGAGCAGTTTGCGAATGTTGATTGCCCTGTATAATATAGTAAGTTATGTGTGCAATAAAAATTTATTATTGAAAGCCACCTATCAATAAAACTACATACCGAATTAGGGCTTACTAGCTCCTAGGTAGAAAAAAATAACAAAATCGCATAAAATTTTGTAAAACATCTGTATAACATGCAAACGCTTCAACTCCTATAACCAGATATCATTTTAATTTTAAGCAACACAGGATCCAAAAATGCAAAGATATACTGGGTGATTCATGTTGTAGTACCAGGCCAAAAATGGCGACTTCTAATTGAAATAAAATATCCAAAATAAGAACACATGTTAAGATACTGATGAAGCCCAATCTGACGATAAAAAAAATTAATCATCCGGTAGTTTATACGTTATTTCACAAAAAAGAATTCGTAATTTTATTTATATAGTTTTTGTCAGAACATACGTTAATGCTATTCCAAACATTCCAGTGTAATCCAAGTCAAAAAAATTGCACCAATTATTGGATTAAATGAATTTTGATATTCCAACAGTAAGATTTATTACTAAATAGTAAAATATGACGGGTGCTACCAGTAATAGTCCCTATAATGGATTTTATGGGTTTTATGATAGGGCCGTACCCAATCCGTCCTGCAAGGCCCGTTCAACCCACGGGCGACTGGCGGAATCATAAAAAGTCATAAAATGTTCCAACCGCACCGGGGGTCAATGCTTTGTAGGGCTCTTGACTTACAAAATCATAAATCATACCGAGGAAAGTTGGTCAGTAATGTAAAAAATGCTTTAATTTGAAATCTAATTATTTTCGTTTACTTTTGATTTCATAAATGGGTTCTATGAATAAAATAAAACAGTTTAGGGCAAAAATAACGATAGAGAATTTTGCCCGAAGAGAGTTTTTGTAATTTTATAACCGTCTATATAATTATATTGAAAAAGTCAAAGTAGATTAGTATCAGACCTATATAAATCCAAATTTTCATATTTTTTAGGCAAATGCCTAAAAACCCCACGGTAATAAAACTTGAATCACACTGTATATTTTGCTTAATAACCCCGTAGTTGACCGTTCCCATAGCGCTGAAACACCCTCACTAATGAGTGAGTTAATATAATATAATTTGATTCAAAAGGTGTGGTCCAAATTTAAAGCTGTCGCCAGTGAAATACCTTCACCGATATGCTACCACAGCTGCACGAACACTCTCATAACAATAGCCAAAATGCATGTCTGCATATTCACGTGCAGAAAATGGGTACATTATTACCACACTTAGAATACAACAATAATTCAAATTTGAAACATGTTCTATCATAACAAATAAGCATTTGAATGACTCAATTCCCATTATGAGTTAATTTAATAGAATAATGATTAAAGCAAAGAAGTTCTCTAGAACTGCTTTCTGGCTACAGCGGCATCCAGCCGGCCCACAGTTTATATGAACTTTTTGTTTGGTTTCCACCGCTGACTCGATCTCCAAATTTACGGAACACTGTTATCAAACACCTTGTATAAATATACATATTTTATTCAAAATATGTATCTAAATATTTATATATATACAGGGTGAGTTTTTTCGGATGTTTAGGATGGGGATCCCGGAAACCAGCGGAGATAGAGGGACGATTAAATGGGAAAAGAATTTCAGTTTTACGAACTCAATTTCATAAGCCTTTTGATTTTTGGAAAAATTGCATGGCTAACTAGATTTTTCGAAAAAATATAGTTTTTGTTATTTGGTTAGGTGCCTATGGATCTGTGATTATTGACTTTAGAAAAAAAAAGGCAAAGGAAAAAGTTGTACGTAATGATGTGCTTAATAATATAGTCTAACCGATTATTTTATTTAAGCTATAATTTTTGAGTTATGACACAAAGTTGAGTTTTTTCTAATGGAAACTATAGTTGGCCATGACTTTGTAAAAAAGGCCCCTTTTCAACTATTCTAATGATATACCACTTGATATAGTTATTTTTATAAATAATTAAATTATGGTTATTTTTTACCTTTCATTTTCAATTCAAGAGGTAGGCTATGGAAACAATTGATAGATGCGCAACGCGTTAAATAATAGATCAAGTTAGTTATTAAAATTTTTCTTTTTATTTCGAAATTATTAACATTATTATTTTGGTATAAAATGTTTATTTCGTTGGAGTTACAATTTTATATAAAAACAATTTCTGATAAAAGAAAACTACATAAGTACAAAACTACTAAACAGGGAATGACAGACGATAAATTGAGAAACAATACAAGCACATCAGAACGTATGTTAACTAAAATAGTACCAAAACAACGTAATTAAAGATAGGAAAGTATTTAAGACTAAATATGTTCAAAAGGTTTACCATTATGATTAATGCACACCTTTTTAAAACAGAATTTGTTGCTTTTCTAACGGAGCGTCCATCGATATTAGAAAAAACTTGTAGTACAGCTTCTCTAAGGTCATCTACTGTGACGTACGATGTTTTATACATAACTTTTACCATTCCCAAAGAATACCCCATAACCATTCCCCATAAATAAAAATCTAAAACAGACAGATCGGGCGATCGGCCACCTCGATAATTGTCGTTTTTATCTATCAATTGTTTCTATAGCGTACTACTTCGAATAGTTCGAAACTGAAAAGAAAAAATGGCCATAATTTAGTTATTTATAAAAATAACAATGTAATATGCTATATCATTAGAATCGTTGAGAAGAGGCCTTTTTTATAAAGTCATGGCCGACTATAGTTTCCATTAGAAAAAAACACAAGTTTGTGTCATAATTCAAAAATTATAGCTTAAGTAAATTAATCGGTTAGACAACCGATTAGGCACATAATTAGCACATAATATAGTATATATATATATAATCTTAATTCAAGTTTATTTAAACAGAAAATAGGTATTTTAAAACCAAGTGCTCAAAATAAACAAAGAAAAATTCCAAAAACCCAAAAATGAACAACAAGGAAAAACATTGAAATGTAATTCTACAACGTTATTTAAGAAATTAATAACGTGGGGGGCCTCCACGCGCTTGACTGACAGCCGCACATTCAAGGAATGATTGCAATCAGAGTTTGGATATATAGTTGTGGTATGTTGTCCCATTCTTCAAGAAGCGCTTCGAACAGTTGTTGATGGTTAAGTGGGGGTTCTCGGCGGTTTCTGAGCATCCGATCAAGATAATCCCATAAGTGCTCAATGGGATTGAGGTCTGGACTAAGAGCTGGCCAATTGAGCACCGGGATATTATGGTCTTGCAAAAACATTGTAACCTGAAGAGCAACATGAGGTCTTGCAGTATCGTGTGGGAGGTAAAACTGAGGTCCAATTCCAGCAACAGCAGGTAAAACATGTTCGCTAAGGATGTCGTCAATATAGCGAACAGCATTCATTGTTCCCTGCTCAAGAACAAAGTCGGTACGATTGTCGTACGTTATACCTGCCCATACCATATCTGATCCAGCACCAAATCTATCAATTTCCTGAACAACGCCGTCTAAATATCGTTATCATAGTCGTGCCCAGACACGCACACGTCCTTCACAACGTGTCACACAAAATCTTGATTCATCCTTAAACATAATTGAGGACCACTGCTGGATTCCCCAGTTTTGGTAACATGTTGCAAAATCATGTATGTCTCTTCTGCGGGATAATGTTAAACGATGCTTTTTAACAGGCCGTTTGGGTTTTATACCACGTTCACCAAGCCTTCTACGTACTGTTTGGTTCGAAATAACCATATCAGTTACTATCCTAAAATCATTTTTAACATCTCTTGCGGTTGATGTGCGATTTTGCAAAGATGAAGTCAGCATCATTCTGTCTTGACGAGCTGTTGTTACCCGTTTTCGCCCTTGTCCTGGCCTTCTCTTATATCGTCCAGTCTCTTGATGCCTGTGCCATACTCGGTATACCACAGAGGGACTTACGTTTAACATTCTTGCAACATATCGCATTGATCGTCCATCTTGGAGTAAAGCAACAGCCTGTGAGACTTCTACTTCGCTCAAATCCCTTATCTTGGATTGTAAGGGTTTGATACCGACTTTAGAATGACTTGTTTACTGTATTATTATGGTTATTAAATTTTTTCAGTCATTATCATAGCACGTGGTTATTAGTGGCAATTCAATTTTAGGCAATATAAGGTGGTATAAGCGTTATGTACCTCCAAAAATTGACCTGTAAAGTTCAAATCCATTTTTAATTATAATCAATAGCAAACCATACCTATACGGCCTACTATAAAAAAAAATCACCGTTTTTAACCCTTTTTTATAGGTGTTCCCCTAATTTTGTTGAGCAGTGTACATAAATTACTTACCTATAACTATTTATAATTTGCAATTACATTAATTAAATAATTTTATTCAGTAACAGTATTGTAAAAAAGTAGCTAACAATTAATATAGTACGATGTGACGTGGGGGCTTGACTAAGACCAACTACTCCGCCCTAACCCATCATATAATTAAATTTTAATCATGCTTCCGTGGTATTATTGCAATATGAATTGCCAGAGGTATTTGCAATCATAACATACCAGGGTTCGGGTGATTTAAATCAATGTATTTCAATGACGATTTAAATTATGATTTCAAACAACTGATTTAAAAAAAAACATTCTACTTTAAATCAAAATTGTTTTTTTTAATTAATCATTGTTTTACAGTGTTTGTGCATTTCAATAGGTGTACAATTAAAAATATAAGGTAACCATAGTCTTAGCGTGCTTTAAAATAGACAATTGAAAGTAAGTCAAACATTTTTCAAATATAGTAAATGATTTTCAAAAGAATTTATTATTAAAAAAAAATCATATGATTTAAATCGCGATGTAAAATACTTGATTTAAATCACATCTAAACAAACAAAAACTGATCAGAAATATAAACAAATCTTTGTTTTTTTTAAATATCATGATTTATTCCAACCCTGTAACATACTATATCTGCAACTATACATTATGACATGTATGGTAGTAGTAAACTCTGTTCCATTTTTATTTTTAACTAAGAAGGCTGTGGTTTCATTTTATAAAGTTTTACACATGAACACCAATAAAAAAATATCTAATTGTGAAAACATTATTAAATGTCAGATTTCTAACAACGTTGTCTAATTCACTTATAAAAATAATTAAATTATTGCTTCAATCATTCAAATAGATTAATGCTTTTAGTAAACCACTCATAAACTTTATTTTACATTATAATTTACTGGTTTGCTTTTGTAAAATAAAAATAGCAAATAAATTCTGTACTCAATACATACTCAATTTGATGGCAACATTGCCCACTGTCATAAAATATAACGTCTTTTTTTAAATATAAGATATTTTGTCAAGTCTAGTGCCTTTTTACATTGGCCAACAATACTGTCACTCTAACAAAGCCAACTTTGTTAAAACTAAAAATGGAACAGAGTATAATATTGTGTAGTTAGTACAGGAAGTAATATATTAATTAAAAAATAGTAGGTATACTGTGTGGTTAGTACAGGAAGTGATATATTCCCGGGCGATTCATTGATGTCCTAGCCATTAGACAGCAAGCCGAAGAGGCTGGGAAGGCACTTCTTGCACGAACCGCACATAATATATTTTTCTCCAATCGCAAAATTTTTACAAGTTTCGTAAAAATATGGAAGACGAAGAAGACATTATTTGCCGTAGACCTCCAGGAATATTGCATTGCCGAATTGGGCCTGGAATAAAACTATTGCAGTACAGTTATTTCTCCATTATGTAGCAACCGTCATCACCATCGGAATCGTCCATTTTGTAGACTGGCTGTAGGCTAGGAAACAACTGTTTTTCTTCCATCGTTTTACAATCAGTCGTTTCATAGCCTACACGCACGCAAGAAAATGGATGATTCCTTTAGTGTTGACGGTTTCTATGCAACGGAGAAATAACTCGTCGGCTTCTGTTGTCAGGCTGTTCTCGCCTAATAGCGAGGTCCTCGCCTGATTGTGATGTCCTCATTAATTAGGTCGGCAATGAATTATTTTGGAAGTCTACAGCAAATAATTTATTTTTAGATTTTCCATATTTTTACGAAACTTGCAAATCTTCGGCTTCAATGCCCGACTTTTGATTGTCGGGCAACATCAAAATCTAAGGGTTGAAATGGCACTTTGCTCCTGAGTAATACATATGATATTTTCTACGACCTTTCACAGTGTTTGCATAAATATTATATACTCTAATTTTTCTAAACTGGCGTTCACGTCATCAAAATAATAATCATAATAATGATGACACAATTTTACAAGGCTGCCAGCTGTCCAGGGTATTTAAAAATGGCTGCAATCAGCTGTTGCGCCCGTGCAATCTTGTGCAACAGTACGCGGTTCGTATCTAATTAGTCGACTTATCTGCTGTTTATCGTACAGATATCAATCTTGTGGTTATGGATACACATCTACAATGGCAAAATATGCATTGTAATAATCGGTCAAATGTAACAAGTTAAACGTCAAAGAAGTTTGCTTATACACACATGTATGAGTATGTGTTAGTGAAAAAGATTTAGCATCGTCGCTGAAAAAATATCTCGGCTGCCAACATAACATGATATATTACATGATTGGCAGGCGAAAATTGTGTCAGCGGTTAATACAACGATTACCTATTTATAACCACCGGTGGTCAGTGTTATGTAACAAATGATCCTCAGATTAATTTCGATTCTCAAACTATTGTTATGCATATTCTCGAAAACAATCACGTTGGTACGAAAAAACCTCACCACACAGCTGTTTGATGACATAACGCCAGTTTAGTTAGAAAAATTAGAGTATATCTACTTGTGCAATTAAAAAACCAAATGTCCAAATATAGCGGCCTATAAAGCGGGAACGGTCAATAATTAAGCAGCGGCGGAACAAATGTTATCAGGTACCTTTTTGCTATCTCTCGCATTTCGGGTATGTACAGCTCATATCTTGTTCAGCACTCATTTCCACTACATTCGTTGAAAACGACAATGTAAAATTTTGATTGATGTGATGCAATATGTGTGTTGTATTTTAATAACAAAAAGTTAAAAAAAAGTAACCGGTAGTAGGGTTACTAGTAGCACTCAAGTAGTAGTCAGCTTTCAAGTATTTTTGTAAATACTAAACTTTTTCTTCGATTACTCTCCAAGAGAGTGTGCTTAGGCGTGCTTACAGCCGGTTGTCAACAAATATGTGTCAAAGGCCGGACAGAACATTACAGACCAATTGAGTTTTACTTCCTAGCAACAACAAGGTATTCCAGTACAAGGTATTGTACTGGAATTTTATATTTTGTAAGCGTCTAAAGCATTTCTCAACCCAGACCGGTGCCAGTCAGCAGAAATATTCTCCTGATCTGATGTCTAGAATAGGTTTAATTTTCCAACTGGTTTTGGATTATTTCAATAATTTACAATATTTTTTCATGCTCTATTTTTGTTTGTATTTGCAATAAGACTGTTATTTGTTTGTTCTAGTTACCTTTATAATGAAGTAAAAAAAAATGGACACAATTGTTTTAATTATAAAGTTGGTAGTCTGCAAAATATTTGTTATATTTTGTCCGGTCCATAGTCATAAAAAGGTTGAGAAATGCTGCTTTCGGGTATTTTGTCTGATATAGAATGAGTGTATTCATTTCCAGAATATCGTCCCCTTATCGAAAAATTAGTCCCACCGATGGGAGTTTTACTCTTCTGGAATATATTTGTTTTTTTTTTCGGATAAACCAATAGTAAAATGTAAAACAAAATGCACTGAAAATGTGGTTCATACTTTTTCCAATGCGCCCTCACATTCTTTGAGAATTTGCACGGAAATTACCCCAATATCTCCAAAAACATCGGTGGGAGTATTTTTTTTTCACAAAAGTTATCTAGATCGGCTATACGTATTTGATTTTTGACTTAAATAATAATAATGAAATGTAAATTGCCACAAATATTTGAAGAATAACATATAATTGGAACAACTTGATTTATATGTAATTAAAAAAATCAGCCTGTCTGTATCATTCGGGAGCGACCATTTAGTTTGACGATCTATCTGTATTTTTGTTTGGAAAGTTACTCATTTGACATTTCATTTTCAATTACTGAACTGATAGTAACTAAGTTGAAGTTATTATTTGAATTGCTATTATCAGTAACAAAACAATTATCGTAGCTTATACTAAGGATTGAATCATTTTTTGTTCATAACTTTATCTGGCATATACATTCTCAGCAGTATAAATAATATACTGGATAGTATGAGGGATAATCATTAAGTTAAAAAAATCTGAAATGTTATATCTCTGCAACTATCTGCAGTGCATGTGTGTGTACATACATATCAGCAGTTTTTGGTTGCCACCCACGACTGCGTTCTCATGCTAATAGGGTCGGAAACCGGTCAAAACGGGAAGATGCTTTAAACACATTTATATTTTATACGGGCAGAACCATAGCTCAGTATATGAGTTCTCATTGTGGCAATCAAAATAATAATCAATGCACCTCCGGTATACATATTTAATGGCCTTTCCATAAATCGGGAGCACATAAATAAATAGTATTTAACATTATAAGCCGGGTAAGAGGGATTTTACTGGCGATGAAAAAGAATGACTCACGAGCCGCAGGCGAGTCTGTCACCTTGTTGAGCCAGTAAAAACCATTACCCGGCGTATAATGTACAATATTTTATTTGTTATATACGAATAAATAGCTAAAATAAGATAATAACATGACAGTATAAAATATATCATCTGTCAGTGTCAACAATTTCATAAACACCACATCATAATTTCAATCACTTAGGCGCTTTAATAATAATAATTAAGAATTAAGTGAATTAAAATAATAAAAACATGACAAGGGTGAGTATAAATTTGACACGGGACAAGTAAAATTTTTACACTGGCTTGTGTCAACCATTGCATGCACGGTGCATGTAATGGTTACCTTACCAGGTAAGTGTACATGCAGGTTAGACTGACATTTACGCGTGTGAAACAAACAAAAATAATTGCCGATTCATAGTTAACTATAATGAGATTTTTTTCATTAACCATTAAACTAATGTAGTTGTAAATATAAACCATAATTCAAGATTCTAATACTGACGTTAATATACTCGTATCAATGATTATTTAATAATAATTGTTAATTATCTGATTTATTCACAGTAACTCGCCGTTAAATTGACAAAACTATATGAAAGAACAAAGACTAAATAAGTAATATTTTTGTGAATAAATTTGATTTTTACTCGCCTTTACTTATTAACAAAAGTGTATCAGAAAATAATAAATAAATTAAATTAATGTAATGTCTTCTTGATATACGAAAACAGTAAAAGTAAACACTTACGCCACTGCTGTAGGAGGATCACAATCAATATTATTAGAATTATTATTGTTGTAGTCAAAATTTTATTAAATACAATTAGTATTTCTATAATTTATTATATGTTGATTGTATGTCTATTTTGCCGATATACACCTCGAAAAGAATATATTTCCAGCCATAATTAGACCAGAGTCATAAATTTTTATTGTTCACTTTGTAAATCAATCAAGTTCACAGTTTGTACTTAATGTAAGACTGTTTTGCCTCCGAGTTTACTAATCTAATTATAAAAAATATGTGATTTTTAGAGGAACGCTCTCACACGAGACATATGTTAAGCATAACATTGAAAACCGCAATAGTATATCCATTCCCCTTTTTCTAAACCATCTTCAATTTCGCTTAGTGCTATCAACGTATAACCCGTATGTTCCATGATTATATATATATATATATATATATATATATATATATATATATATATATATATATATATATATATATATATATATATATATTTAATAATCCGGTTACCGTATACCAAAGACCGATGATATGCAATTCTAGATTCTCCAGGTTTAGTTAAAACAGCAAATTAAAAATATGATGTAAATTATATTTAAATTAGATCATTTGCAAAAATGAATTACTACCAAACACCACCTAACTACAATAAATGATTTCTGTAATCGCACATGCGATCATTATTTATTTTAATTAATAATCCCATTACCGCGTACCTTCAAACGATGAAAGGGACTACCAAAGATCACTTAATAACCACTAAACGATGGCAAATTTTAAATTTTTCAATTCGAATGAGTCATATTTCACAAAAAAATAAATAATTTATATTTCTTTAGATGATTTACAATTACCATCATACGATGAAATGTGGCTTCCAAACATCACGAAACAACCACCAAGCGATATGAAAAATTATTTTATTTTTTTTAAATAAATTAGGGGGCAACTTAACAATAAAAATAAATTATTTATTTAAATGATAACCAATTACCACCAAACAATGAAATATAGCTATCAAACACCACGAAATAACCACCAAATGATTACAGAAAAAATAATTTGGACATTTAAAAATGGGGAGGGGGCTAACTTCACGGCGCGGCCGGCAGTACACGTTGCCCGATTCATGCATTCTCATATGCATTGTACACTACTCAAAATAATTATCGCATATTCATTAATAATAATAATGATTATATGTAATTCCAATTATAAAAATATATATTATTAATACATTTTTTTAATATGTGATCATTCTTTTGAGTAGTGGATAGTATTAGTGGCAATGCCACTAGTTAGGTTAAAAGTCATATTAGTATGAAAAATTCTATAGAAATTCACTGTTTCAACCCCTTATCAAATAAGCATGTTATTAATGACACATTATTAGAACCACAAGCAAAGCTTACCGCTATGATGAATATTATATACCTCATAATTTTCCGAACTTCCGCCACATTACTAGCAAATACAGGAATCCATGTCTCATGGGTTAAAGATACATGATAAAATGTATTAACTCTGCTGTTGATACATTTGTTAGAACTGTGCTCTAAAATATGCACTAAAAACACATCTTCTCAATCCAACCCTATGGAATGTATCCTATGGGTGTATTGGCACTCACTTTCACACACATGCTTTAATAGTAAAATGCTTCCATCGGTCTTGAAGTCTTCGAATTCCAGCACAAAATTACTCAATGTTGTACTTTTGGGCCTTTCATCCTACGTCATGTTGATATTTTCTATACAGGGTGAGTAAAATAAAAGTAACCTCCTCCCTAAGACCTTTATTACCATGTTTAGAAAAACGTTTTAACAAAAGTTTGATAGCTAATTATTTGCCATAATTTGATGATTTTCAGTTTTTTTTTGTGACGCGGCGATACTTTTTGACAATAGCGTCATCGATTCTTGATTTAAATGGCAACCTAAATTTTTCTATTAACAAATTTGATAGCTTTTTTTTCTCTTCGCTAATATCTAAAAATATCATATGATTGCATAACAAATATTTCTTAGAAAGTCAAGTTTAATTAATTAATTAATTTAAAATCACGATGATAAAATAGGAAAAAATAAAGACTACATTGGGAAACAAATAATATAAGTTAAACAAATACGATTTACTAATATCAGTTTATATCTATCAAATAAGGTTGTCCATAATATATGGTTGTCCATAATTTATGCACAACAATTTAAGTATAAACTTGTATTGCAAATATCGTTTGCAATGGTTTTAATAAAGTTTTAATATATTTTGTTTAAAAAATACGAGCTTTTTTTGCATCTTTGATCTAGTTTTAGATATACGTAAAGAGGATAAAAAATGCTATTAAATTTGTTCATCATAAGGATAATGGATAAAAGATCCATTAATATAATATTTTGATATAATCCATTTTTTAATTGGCCCTATAAAATCATAAGGTTTCGAAACATATATTTTAGTTGCCGTAAATTTCCAAGAAAGTATCAAGTAAGTATTGTATTGCTTTAGGGCAACAGCCTCCTCAATCATATTGCTTTAGGTAACATTGCCAAGCTATGTGCTTTCGGCAACTATCATAAATTATTTCGTAATTATTAATGCTCATGGGTTATTGTTTTTTGTTTTTGTTGGAGTAGAAATCTAATCAAGTTCGTCTATCTGTAGTCATTGCTTTAGAGCAACAGACCTCCGCCTTCGGCGTGGAGCTGTTACCAAGCAATGTGAATTCGGCAACTGTAAAAACATTATTTCGTAATTATCAATGCCCTTGGGTTACTACTACTGACAACATATTCCCTTGTAACAATCATTATTTACATTCTGAGTTCATAGGCACTAACATTAAAGACCCATTCTGTAATGACTATGATATGCATTAGATTTTGAGTTTTATTAATTTTCTATATTCATATATTCATCCTCTGCGAGAGCATCTAATTCCAGTATTACGTTTTAATGAAATCCAGTAGTCCAGCTTCAAGATATTTTGCTTGGATTTTTTTTTAATGTGTAGGTTTTTATGTATCAATTTTAATTTTATGTTTCTCCATGATGGAAATTATTGGCAAGAAATAAAACTAAGATATAGTGATACTATGTCTACTTTATCTGCGAATAAAGTAGTCGGTACTATCTTCAAATTCACCTCCACAATTACAGTTAAATGACATTTAAATGACAGTTAAACTCAGAAATCTATATATATATATATATATATATATTAGAAAATCATACTCTATGCATATAGACACAGGCGCAATATTTCTTTAGAGAGGGCGTTATCATCGTCAATATTTTTGCTGTTAGCATAAGGTGACCAGACGTCCCGATTTTGGCGGGACAGTCCCGATTTTTAGAAATTTGTCCCGCGTCCCGCGACGTTTGAAGAATGTCCCGACTTTGGAAAGATTGGGTTTTTTTTCGGGGTGATCTTTTATTCGCTATTTTGAAGTTATCAGCTTATATATTTCGCTAATATCTGTATTTGATAGCGGCGCTGCAGCGGCCAAAATACAAATCAGTACTTTAAAAACATGCCTCGTATGTATTATATTTGTAAATTTGACATTATGTTTCATGTTGTTAAAAAAATTGTAATATAATATTATACAGGGTGTCTCCTAAAAATCGCCGCAAGCGATCACTCTTTTATTTATTGGCCGATTTCAATAAAATGAAAACAAAACTAAATGGCTCAACGTAGGCCTTATTTAAATGGGCACAAATGGGCCCTATTTTTTTTGCAAATTCTACAGACTATTGCTTAAATGAAAGTTGATTCTGTAAAAAAAAGAAAATTAGGCCCCCTTTGTAGAACATGTGGAGACATTTAATTTTGTTTTTGTTTTATTGAAAACGGGCAATAAATAGATAGGGAGTTATGGAGTTATTGGCCAGCGGCGTTTTTTTTAGGAGACACCCTGTATATTTTGCGTTGTGCGTTCTTTGTTAATTAGGTTGTTAATTAATTTAAAAATCACCCCCCCCCCCCCCCCCCCCCCCCGATTCGCTGTCCCGCTTTTCTATCGTTAGGATCTGGTCACCTTATGTTAGCAGCTGCAAAAAATAATATGCTTGGGGTCCATGAACTCATACTTATACGTGCCCTAACAACTATATGTTCGGCCATTTCATAATTTTTATCTAAAAATTGTTTAAACATAAAGTGTTACCATTAAATCACATCTATTATTATTTTTTTCGTAAATTTTGCATCAGCAGTAATCTGGCTGCACTTTGGTAATAAAATATAATAAGAATCACAATTTATGTTTGACAAAAAACATATTTGTTGCGCTAAAACCGACAATTAAATGTTCAGCCAAAATATTATGCATTTTAAATATATGACGAAATAAAAATCTAGATAGATTTGGATGCTGCTTTCACGTTTAAGCAAACAAAGCGTCTTGTTAACCCATGTCTTAGTTTGTTTGTCAACTTTAAACGAACAGTTTGCTTAAAAATAGTTCGAGGTGTGGAACCTCCCAAAAAAGTGAGAAATTTAATAATGAGCGTGTCTGGATGGGGAAAAAAGTAGACAAATTGCCAGAGACTTGCAATTATTAAAATCTATGGTAACTTAGTTGGTATCTATCGTAAGTTTCGTTCGGGGCTTATGATATGGGGTTGTATGTACGCAAAGAGCGTAGAAAATATCCAGTTCATCAACGTAACTGTTAACGCTGTAAAATACCAAGAGATAACCGAAAATAACTGAATTCCCAGTATTAAAAAAAATTACGCTGCGGTGCCATTTATCTTGCGGTGCCAATAAGATGGAGCATCAAGCCATCAGGCCAAAACACCCGAAAATGGTTGGAAAACCATTACATGGCGGTATTGGATATTTATGTAATGCAGTGGTCGAAATGGACTTTCTGGCGAACCGGAACGCTTATGAACAAAATCTAATATCACCGATAGTATATTCAGTACTTTGAAAACAATTTTATTGCTGATAATAATACCAAACACATAATAAGTACAGATTTAGAACAAAAATATGTAAAAAGGTTTTGCCAACTTTCGCTTGACGTTTTCTGCTTGCAGTCTCATCAGCTGAATGGTGCCCTGTTGTTAAGTCCGACCTTACAACAGGGCTTATGCATATTAAAATGCAACAATGGAGGCCGAACACAATTAATGAATACACGTGCTAATATTGTTTTCACATTTAGCTTAGATCATAACGGATTTACTATTTCCTTCATGGAACTAAAATTTCTTTCATATTCCCTTGTTGAAATTGGAATGGTATTTATTGTCTTTGAGAAAACTTGCACGTCGTCAGGTACCACGTTGTCAGGTACCACGCCGTCATCGTTGTTCAGTATTTACATTATAAACGAACGCATAATATTTTGTTCTTCATTTTGCAAATGGAACTATTTGCATGATACACGAATATCATCTTCCCCACTTCTAATATTTGATGAAAACTCTTCGCTATGGTTCTTCTTATTAAAAACTTTTATTTGACCAACAAATTGCTATATAAACTCGGGTTTTATTATTGACGTTGCTCGTCCCGAATAACATGCGAAGAAATAGTGGTGAGTAACCGATTTTTTAGATTATTGGTCAAACTTCTTTAAAATTACGAACTGTTCATTACTTGTATTGTCTTGTTATTGCTTAAGCTAACTCCTTCGTATTTCTTCTCCTCTGCTTCGCCGTCAGCCAGTACTTCTAGAAATTTTGGGGCAGCATCAGAAACCATAGATTCTAAGACTCGAATTGTAGTGTTGATGACTTTATCTGCTTGAATTAAAGTAATGCTGCGGTTTTGCAAATATATTGAGAAGTCTGACAACTCTTCTAAAGCATCGGCCATTGTTACCACATTCTGCACAAATTCAACGCTTGTTGTTATTCTTAATAAGCTTTCATATTTTTTTCTCTCCATGTTCTCCATTCCATCATCTTCACTAGCATTCTTGAAATGTAAACACAGAGCCGCATAGTTGATAACAACTGCATTTAGTGTGCGATAATTGGAAGCAACCCATCGAACAGACAAGATTTTTCCAATTTACAACAAATTAATTTCAAGAGGCTGCAGCTTCTCGAAGCTTGTTCTGATTCTTTGGCGATCTTGTATCCAAAGAATATAACTTTTCAATAAATATTTTGAAATGATTTGTTCCAGACACTTCCTTAAGCACGTCGTTCGCGCTCAATTTCAGCCTATGATTTGCACAGTACCATATAATTAGGTTTGGAAATTTATGCTTTACACGAGTGGCAACTACAGAATCTTTTCCGATCATTACAAAGCACCGTCGCACGCAAAACTAAAAACACTCTCTTAGGAATGTTGGTTCGATGCTATGTATATCTAGGTACATTCGTAATTCAGACGTCTCTGCAGAAGTATTGGTCAATTCAATTAAATTTAAATTAAATATGTACGCTTCACCTGAATTTGACCTGAATTCACCTGAATTACCTGAATCAGAGGAATGTACGTATTGCAATTCACAAGCATGGTCTTTCTGCTTAAAGTGGTCAACTGATCGATTAGAATAGAAATCTTCTTTCTAGATTTGCTTATTTCTTGACAAATATTTTTCTTCATCTCATTGGCGATATGAATAGCAATTTCGGCACATGTTTTTATCTGAATGTCATATTGCTCCCATATTTAATCCATTTAATTTTTGAACATAAACGTCAATTGATAAATCAACGAAGGGCCTTTGAAAATTTACTACATTCGTACACTGTACGAAAAACGTGTTCGGATGTTCAAAATTATTTTGATTCATTTTAGCAAATGCTTCACCAATTTCTTCCTACTGTACAGTCACTAATCTCTATTGCTTTTATATGAGCATCAGTATTCTTATGTTCCTAAATTTTCTTGCTGTATGGCGGCTTCCGTATGCAGTCACCATACAATTATGTCATGTTGTTGCTAGCCTTAAATTCTTGTCGCCCAATATATTTAAGTTTTTTACTTGCTTAAATATTATCCCTGTATGTTCTCAATAATTAACCAATCGTTTTTGCTTTAAAAGGGCGACTTCAAGTTTGATTACTAATCTATACAACAGATGGCTCATGAAGTACTGGAATAATAAATTAATTCTTAGTATCTGAAAACATCCGCCAGAGCAGATTTGGTTAATTCTGCATTGGCAAGGTAGGTCGCGCTGCTTCACGCAGAACGGTAACGATATACAGTCGATGTATTTCGTTAGTACTCGTTACATGGTTGCATGGTTACAGTGTTGTAGTTGTTGATACAGCCTTGTTTTTTTTGTTCGCGTATCAAGTTTCCACCTGTAACCAGCGGTGTATTGGGGGGGGGGGGGAGACGTGGCGGAACGACGTTCCGGCACCCCTTTTTTCAGAAACGGAACGCGTTCCGGTACTTTTTTCATTTTTAATTTTTTAAATTTCAATTGAAAAATATATTTTTATATATATTTGAATATATATTTTATTTTATTTATAATTTATAATTAAAATTATATTGGCGAATTTGCAAAAACATTTCAAATAATATGTTAATTAATAGTGAATTTATCTTTCTTTTTGTGTCTTGTTTCTTTTACTTTTTTGTGTCTTGTTTCTTTTTTGCTTAAAATAAGATGATCTCCGAAAAACTTTCAGGAAGCTGCTTGTGGAAAGTCGCGGACTATTTATTTCCTCTCACCATGCGTTCCGTTACATCTTATTTTACCAATACACCACTGCCTGTAACATGGGTCGAGCACGCTCGAGTAAAAATAAGTCAAACCACACAAAAAGAGGCCGAAAACCAGTATTCATATATTATATATATATACATTTTTTCTTACGACAGTCCGTAAACTAAGTTTTTACGTACCGTTCACAGTGCGTAAAGTGATACTTTTTAGAACAAGCTTCTGATATTTTACATACATTCTGGACGCTTTGTTGCTTTGATTGTATGTTTTGAAAATTTTCAATCTCCACCAAACTTTTTGGCAGTTTCTTGAACCTCATTGAAACTTATCATACACTTCCTGACAAAGTTAAGGGACCACAAGTAAAATATAAAATAAATTTAAAACCTGATAACGAAATTTAATGAATCAAATAAATATATAAATCCAAGTGTTTCCTCACAGTTTAGTTGACTTAAGAGCTATTAAAATTAACAAACTATACTATTACTTACTTGTAGAAGTAGAAGAAACATAAAGCGCGCTTTATAAATTAAATAAGTAAAAAGGTGAGTCAACAATTATAGCTTTTTGTTGATTTTTCGTTTCCTAGCAGATAATGTCCTGATATTGTTAATTGTTTCGTGGCATACTATTTGAATAGTGCTTAATAAACGTCAATTTATGACAAGTGCAAAGTCTATTCAAAACAACTTGTAATTTGGAAAAGTTATTTCAAGTTTATTTGGTGGTCCCTTAATTTTGTCCGGAAGTGTATTTTATTGAAAATGCTGAAATTTTTGCTTATTTATTTATATGTTGTGATCATTATTTTGATAATATGACTAAGTTTTCTGGAACTATAAAATTTTCCGGTTATCCATTAAGTTTATGATATTTACTATAATGTTCACAATTTCAAAACCTTCTCATTCTTTTGATATTTTGATTGTTTTTTGAATATGTATTAAATCTATCTAAATATTCAGGTTTATTTATATTACAATACCATTACACTTACAATTTGCTAAAAATAGTTGAAATATTTTTTAATTTAATATTGCCAAATATAAAAATAAACTGTTTCGATTTTATTTTTTTTTAATTTAGATAATCATTTATTAACTGTATCAGATTTTCGTGTGCGTTGTGCCCATTTTTGAAAATTTACTGAATTTCAGAAATTAATCTTGTAGAGCTTTTATAATTTTTTTTTAAACATTTAAACAATTAAATTCTCGTCAATTCGTAAATTGACACATTTGTTAGTTTAAATAAGTTTCTGATATTTTGAATAACATTCTGGACGTTTTGTTGCTCTGATTGCATGTTTTGAAAATTTTCAATCTCCACAAAACTTTTTTTCAGGTTCTTCAACCCCATTGAAACTCATCATATTTAATAATTATAATAATAATAATAATAATAATAATAATAATAATTTATTAGTGCTAGTACAGAAATGTTTACACAGGTCAAAAAAATACACTTAAGCACATACAAACTGTAAAATATGAAATATATAATATAAAGCAAGGACTGATGCTAACAAACAGCAATATACAAATATCGAACCGTAAAAAAACAGCATACATTTGATTGAAATTTTTGAATATACACTCAGATGCAAAAAAAACGGGTCATTGGGTCGTTGTTTGCAAAAAACCCATTTTTTTAAATTTTGATGTTGGTCTAGTCCTTAGAATGAAAGTTTTAGTAATTTACAATCAAAGAGACCATCGGGATGTAGAAAAAAAACAACACATGATACTTATCAGTTTATTTAATAAGCGAAAATAACATTTAAAGCTATGCGTTCTTCACTACCTATTGCTCATTCGACGTTATGCATAGAGGATCAAGGTGGCTACTGGGTTTTGATTTGTTTGTTTTCGATTAACTGTCATTTTCATTTATTATTCTCTGTTAAGTTTATTTTGCAGAAATGCATTTTTTCGTGTATACGTACATTATCGTTTTCGCTTATTAATGTTCATTAAATTAATAATAAGTACCATATGTTGTTTTTTTTTACATCCTGACGGTCTCTTTGATTGTAAAACACTAAAAATTTTATTCTAAGGACTATACCAACATCAAAATTTAATAAAAATATGGTTCTTTTGCAAACAATAACCCAATGACCCGGTTTCTTTGCATCTGAGTATATATAATATATGATATGAACATATTACATTATATTATAATTATTTTTTGAATCAGTATTAAGAAATTAGGAACAACGTAATAACAACGTAACAACATCCAATGAATTAAAAAAAAAAACTTTCGGCGGCTTTCATCAACTATCACCACTCCTGCTTGATTACGAGTTATATATGTCATCAATATGTCATCGTGGGTAGTAAAACGGCAACATCGGCGTTTTTTCAGTGAATACACACGACGTCTTTTGTGGTGAAGTGGTGAACTAATGGCAATTATATATTTGCAGCAATCTGTAAGTTTACTAGTTCGTCATCAGAAATAAGACGTATTGAAAAATATACTTTTTTGGGATTGATGTACAAGAAAGTAATGCAGTTTTCAATTAGGTTTCATATTCCCAGTCATTAAAAATATATTCCTTTAGTACCTAATACAATTTTTAAAACAATACTGTATGTCTACAGCAAGTATTTTATGATGATCCACATTGCCAATTTCGAAATTAAATTCATAAAGACATTTATTTCATCAAATAAATTTATGTTAAAAACTACGTAATAATAAATCATTTAATATTCCCGTAACTAAATTCTTAATATGTTACCGAATTCCATGAACATCAATCCCAAACATTTACCTGATGGCGCCATCTATTGGTTGTTAACTATGTAGTCGCCTTTTAAAAAAAAAATTGCTTGATCTACAGTCAGTGAAATTTCTAAATTTTGATTCTATTTGATTTTCTTTCTTTTGATTCTTTCACGGTTTTCTTCCATTTATTTCTGGCTCTTTACTACAAGATGCCTCTTCGCCTTTGTCGTCGTTTTTCTCTTCCTCTTCATTATTCTACTTTTCTTTAACCTTTATAAAGATTTAAAAACAAATCATGTTTGGCCATATGTAGATATTAAAATCTACAAATCTACAAATATGTTGTTCCTGTTGTCTCTCTAGGGGAACTTGAAGCTATTATATTCAGAAGTAAGTAGATTGGCCTACTGGAAACATGTGTCTCCGCCTGGTGGCAGAATTTTGAAACTATTACATTATATTTTGATATCGAGACTCTTGTCACGAACCGGAACGCTCATATGACAAATATGACAAACCGGAACGCTCATATGACGAACCGGAACGCTAAACTAAACTTCTAAATAACTAAACTTCAAGAAGTATGACAGTTCAGTGACAGTAGAAGAGTATCAATCTCTTATAAATTTCATGCCTAGAAGAATTCGAGTAGTAATTGCAGCAAAATGCGATGTTACGCCAGAAAATTGTTAAATTGTTACTTCTTATTATAAAGGTTTATTTTGGCCGAACAAGTAATTGTCGGTTTTTGTTCAATAAAACATTTTTATGCCAAACAAAAAATGTAATGTTTTGCTACATATTATCCTCATAAAGTTGCCAGAATCATAATTATTCTGAAATTACAAACAAATTCATTAATAAATATATTTTACTACTAACAGTACATTAGGAAAAATAAATTTAGGTAGAATTCTGAAGTGGCCGAACATATAGTTGTTAGGGCTCGTATAACATATATACATATTTTTTATAATTCGGAAAAATATGAGAAATAAGCAAAATACAGCACAACAAAATCTGGTTAGTTTTAAATTTTGTCATAACAATGTTTGTAATAATTTTACCTGATACCTAAAGGCTGATTTATACATTTATTTCGCGCCGCAACGCAACGCTGATGGACTCTGTGCCTGCTGTATGCCGAACCTCTCATAGATTTACTTCCGTATCTTACTGCCAGTTTCATAATATCACAAAAGTTTGCATTATGTTAATAATGATTAATTCATCGAGAAGTCATCATTCTGTGCCATAACAGTTTGTAAAGAATCTGTTAGTTAAAGTATTCTTCCATCAATTTTTTGGTTCACTTCTATGAAATGGCCGCAAAAACATTGTAAACAATAAAACTCAACAACTCAAAAGATAAAGAGCTTAAGAAAAAACCATGATCACTTACCTACAAAACGTAACGGCAGAAAAAATTGGTACTCCTTATGGAAAACAATAAAAATAATTAGAAAGCCAGCCACACAAATTTCTCCTATTAGAAAAATGGATAGTAGTTGGTCCAGAGAGAACAACCAAAAAGCTAAGACTTTTGACAAAACATGTGAAAGAAACGTTCAAACGTTACAAATCGAGAAGTTGAAGAAATAAAATTTATTATCGTCAAGGAGATTGTGAATGAAATTAAAATCACGAATTCAGCATAGAAATGCTGTACCAACTACCAAAAAATAATAAGTATTCTGAAATACCTAATAAATGCAGCACTCAGACTGAAACACGTCCGTGGAATATGGAAAGTATCAAGTATTTCATATATACAGGGTGAGAAAAAAGTAAGGGACCACCTCTTTGGAGTCTTAGTTATTATTTAAAAAAAAAGTTTTAACAAAGGCTTCATGGCTAACTATTTACCACAATTTGACGCATTCATTTATTTTTTGTGACGCGTCACTTCTTGAAAATTACGTCAGGGATACTTTCTTTAAATGGTAACCTTATTTGTTATTATATTAACAAATTCAATAACATTTATTTCTCTCTTCGCGAATATCTAAAAATACTATGAGGTTGCATAACAAAAATGTTTAAGAAATTCAAATTTATTGTCTGATGACAAATGCGAAACAATAAAGACGCTTTGGAGAACAAATAATACAAGTTAAAAAATACAATTTACTAATGTCAGTTTCTGTTTCCAAAATAAGGTTGTAAATTAAATTATATTAAAAAGTGTGCCTCAATAATTATGGCACGTGTGAATGAATCAGATATAATTATCTCAGTCAATGCAGCCTTTCCCGTGGAGGTCACTCCAAACTCGAAGCGTCCGCCGCGAGAATTTTTCATAGTTCCACGTGTTCCAGCAATGCAATGCCCTACAGTTGGTTAGTAAATAGAAAATAGTAGATAGAATCACATACCAACTATTTTGGTTTATGAGTTATATGCCGGCAAAGTAAAGCTTTGTGAAAAAGTATTTTTATAATTTGTCTATATATCTGTATTTGTATGGCATAAACATCGCGCATTGTGATTTTAAGGCCATTTTGTGTTTAAATTGTGATAGGTGTATTGCTTTCTGACTATTGGTACTACTTGAATTTCAGCTTCATAGCTAATCTAGATGAGCAGTGGGAACACACGAAACTGTGCTAAATTCTCGGGGCAGACCCATCGATCCACGGAAAAGGCTGCAGTGACTCAGATAATTGATATATGGAGCTAAATATTCACAGAAGTTCCTTTCAAATATGTATACATATACATCCAAATTAAATTTCATCAAAATTGGAGATGGTCCACCGGGCAATATTTTCAAAACTGGTCCACTTGACATGGACATGGAATGACACATTATACTTAATACTTGACTTGATTTACATGAGGAAATAATGTTTATAAAAATATCGAAATACCGGTATTTTTGCATTATTACCGGTTTTCTAATACCGGAAAAAAATGTTGGAATACCAGTATTCGGGATCCCGGGATACCGGTATTGTCAGCCCTAATCCGGTGACATACAGTATATCATTGTGCACGCAGTGGTAGCAAGTTAATCGAAGACTAGAAAACTGGGCCTAGAAGTTCGTGCACTACCTTGTTAACTTACAGTTTGTCATGCCGAGGTTGAGGCCCTAGGTGATGTTGACTCGATTTTCACTCTTTGTACCCTGACATATCAGAATTGTGAGCGCACGCAACTACACAAAAACGTTCAGCACATTTAAATGAAACGTTTATATTTAAGTAATTTGAACTACACTTCTTTTAATAATATTTCATTATTATGTAAATTAAGAGAAATAAAATCGTTATAACACATCGGGAGTATTTTAGTAATTACTGTTATTATGGAAGAAATACTGTCGTAGGAGTATAATGGATAGTGGTTTAATAGTCCATTTTTTTCGGTTAAACTAGCGGTGGATGAATAGTAAATACTTTTGAGAATAATCTTTTCTTACGTCACTTAAATGATTAAATATAGCAACTAATTAATTTCATTGCTAACAAATTTATAAACAATAAGTGCGAATAATAATATTAGTTTAGCCAATTTTTGACCTGGGCATAATTAGTGTCCTCAAGGACCGATGTACGCGCCTATGAATTCATTCATATCGAATTATTTTAAAACCGGTCGCCAGTTAAAGTCATGAAAGAATTATATTCGTATAATTTGTCAGGTATGCCAAGTTTAAACCTTCAAATATTGGCGTGTAAAAAAACGTATTACCTACCGTGAGAAAAAATATAACTATAATTCAACAAAGCATATAAAAGGGAGTAGGGGAGGGAGTTAAGGAGTATGTTTTAGAAGCATACTCCTTGAGTATGAGTTAAGAGTAATGTTGAAAGAACGTAGCTTTAGTTTATATGAACAGCTTAAGATGCTCTTTGCTGGTGAAATAAAGGTATAAATATGTAGTTACTTTGTTATAAAATAGAGTAAAATTATAATTGTTTATCAGTATAATGGGGTATTTCGAGCGCTTTACCAATCTTGCAAAATTGGCAGTAATGGCAAGATATAATATGATATATACGAGTATATCCCATCACATGTGCAAATCAATTAAAAATATATCGAAAATTGACGATATAAAACTTAACTTAGAGCGGAAGTTCAATAATAATTTTATGATTAAAAATAATTGTAATTTTGTGCTTATCTGAACAGCAATAAAATATTTATTGTGTTTCTTAATATAACACTCTTAGTACTCAGCCATTAAGCAGTAAAGTGCTATTTAAAGTACAACAGTAATAACGCAAGTACATATATGAAGCAGCGCCGTTTAAAACGAAAATTTTATTGAAATAGCATTGCATTGCATTGTATTATAAAGTCAATGACTTAAATCTCGTTTGTACAGGAAGTAATATTTTCAAAATCTGCATCTATAAATCCTCCTAGGTGGCTATTGCGCCAGGGTGTTTATTTAGGCAGGTAGAAGCTCAGACTGAGACTGCCGCCTACAAATTTAAGAGGCATGCGGCCGAGGGGTTTATTTGGGAAAGCCGGGATTAACTCGGTGATATTTGATGGAGATACCACGTTTAAAGGATCATAAGTCATTGCTTATTGATGGTTCGTGAACTACTCGTAATTGGCAGGGATTATTCACAGCTAGACACGCTATTTTCCGGGAAATGTTTCTTATGTCACTTAGGAAGATGAGAAAATCTAATCTGCAATATATACAGTGTGTTTATTTGAAGAGGTACGCCATTGGAATCTCGATTATTTGAAGTGAGTGTACGTCAATTGTTAAGTGTACCGTGCTAGATTACCTTGTGAAGGGCATTCATAATTATTTTTCATGAGATAATTATTGGGCAAGTAGTTAGAAAATTAAATGAATAATATGTTAATAATGTGTTATTTGTCAGGAGCAGTACATGTGTTTCAAATCATTTTGTCATAACATATACAAAATGTGACATTCAATATCACTATTTGTTATTGGTGCTAAATGTTATGTTATCCCAATATATTTTTTATATCCCAGTACATTTGAGGAATAATATATTAAAAAAAAAAGTAAGTTGGGCAACTACTTAATTTATTAATATTAATTCTGAAGATATGTACACATTAAATGAATATTTGATGATGTAAAGAAATGTGACAAATTAAAATATACTACGTATGAATTTAAACGCTCATATATCTACGTGCTAGTAAAATTATCTACGATGACGAGGAGGAAGTTAGGACTTCCTGTGATTTTCGGTAGAAATTTACGAAATTTGCGATAACTATCGCATGAATTAAAAGTTATCATATTCTTGCGTAATATTCATTCATTCAGCCTATTAATTGTAGCGTTGGGTTGTGTAAATTTATATATTTGGATTAAAAAGGTTTGGTAAATGGCTTCCTGGCGTCTCTAATAAACCAAAGTAAATCAACTAGTATTAAAATAATTTAAAATGAAATAAATAAAAGAGCAAACATTAATAGATTTTTTATTGTATTATTATTTGTTATGAATTGTCATCTTAAAACAATTAAATAAAACCGGCTGATTATTAATTTAGATAGTTGTTCGTACAAATTGTATCTGCAGTTAGCCAAAGCAATAATAAAGCAGTGGCAAAGACCCTGTTAAACAAGAAAACAACAATATTAATGTATTGTTGGTATATTTATATATATATATATATATATATATAGTATATTTACATAGGAACCTAAATACTGTTTACCAGTCGCTTCCAAAATAATACACCAGTCCTGTGTTTCGCTTCAAAAATATTTGATAAAAAGTAAAATATTTAGAAAAATATATTCTTTACTTATTATTGCCTATTCACAAACAGTTTTTTACTTACTTTTTTTACAAGAAAATGTGATCAAAATAAGCAATTTTAGAGTAAAGTTGATATATCATGTTCATCTACATACCATTCATGAATGGAAAAGCCAACAGCCCCACTTAAAAAAAAATCCAGTGTGCCATATGCGTATACTTTTATCATTATCAAAACCGGGTCTTTCAATCTTCTGCTAAATTGACGGAAAAGTAACCCGAGTTATACAAACCGAGATTAAAATCTCATTAGAGTGATAGTTTATAACCCACTATAAGAGAGAATATAATTAATTAAAATTTGAACCAATGAAATTCCTGCAAATACATAGTTTTGTGTTTATCACAACGACTAGTTATTTTCGGTAAGGCTAAGGAAGGCAAAGCTTTCGTTTACTCGATTTGCGTGTTCGTACTATTATCTACTGTTATTTTGAATGATTTTAATTATTTTAAAAACTCTATACATGTTAAGGAATTATTTGGCAAGAACGAAGAACATCAAAATGATCTATTTAACAGTGCTATTATTTTTTTTATACTTTAAGTACGGGAGCAGCACAATGTGGAAAACTATTTCCCATGTTATTTCCCTATGTTCGTCGGCAAATAAACCACCCGGTATATATTTACATTAATGAATAACATTGTAAAATGATCTTAACATTGTAAAATGATGATACGTGGTATTAGAATGGTTTTCTATTGGTTGTAGACAAAAAAAAATTTGACAAGAAACATTGGACATAACATTTTACACTTTTCTTGTCATTCGCGCGATTCTGTATAGTTGATATTTCGAACGGTAGAGGTCATCAAAGTTGTGAAAAATCAGTTTTTTTGAAGCATCGCAAAAGTTGCAGAATTTAGAAAAAAATGCCTATGGCCTAATCTAGGGCCAGACGCCTAACCACGTTCCAGATGCCTAACCCTCATTCCAGACGTCAGATCCCGTCCACCCACAGGCGAACGACAGGACACATCATACAAGGCCAAATCTTATCCATTTATTATCATTTTCATTCGCATAATTAACACCCATACTTTAATTCATTCGCCCATAATTATTATATTATCCATAGTTTATTGTAAGTTATGTCCTTAATTGTACGCTGTGCCGCAACTTCACGGAGCCGCCCGTTGCCATTCAGTGTCCGGTGATTTCGCGGATTTCGCGTACGCGGAAAAAAAGGTCCGCCGTGAGCTCGGAACCAGCGCGCGACCCAGCCGACGGGCGGGCGGAGTAAAAATTTCGCTATTTTCTTCATAATAAACATTTTATTTTCATTTACATTAACTGTGTGCATTTGAGTAAGCACTCCCCAAGTATCTTCCTTTTCCGGGCGCCGAATTAAGGTTGTTATTTCGTTTTAATTCATTTCATTATTAGTCGAATTGAATTAATCGAATTATCACTCGGATAATTCGAGTATATTGCGTAGGCGATTGAGGACCGACGACACGTTTGTTTCGTGGTTTTAAATAGCGCCAATCCTTCATCATCGACCAACATAATCGTGGAGACCTTTGGCGCGAAACAACGAACGAGGTAAAAATTACGTGGGGAACTTTTTTTTCGCCCACCCTACTCTCCGACACCGAGAGCCTGGTGCTGCGAAGGGAATATCCACGCGCTCCACGGTGTCGATAGGCCCTTCAGGCACGTCACAAATCTGCTGGGCAGTGGCAAAGTCTAGTTCAGAATATTTTTGATTTAGTTGTTTGTTAGCATTATATTTTGTAGAAGTTGCATTACTTCAATACGAAATTGAAAATTTTCATCTATTCCGAACTGTTTATCAGAAGGTAGCAAGAACACAAACAAACCATCTTCATCGTCTTCCTAATATTTTTGTGTTTTGCTCCTACTATCCATAAAGTAATTATTCTACTTTCAATATCTAATTTGTTTTGCATCCAATCTTAATGTTTCTTATTCCTGTCTTTATCCCAAATAACCACAAATGTCTGAACATCTTTGGACCTCGTCAATTAAAATAGCAACGTTCATGGTATGAGTTTTGGTCTCTTCCAGAACAAGTAACGCGAATCGAAATCAACGGTGGTGGGATTTTCTCGACGTCCGTTGCGTTGTAGAGAAACCGAGCGTACACAATTCCTAACGCACTTTAAACGCGCGTCAAATTTGACGCTCAACGCTTATATCTACTCCGCAATAGGGTCTTCCGCGACTTTTCAAAAACCTTGAAACTGAACTCTAGACACATTGAAAACATCCTTGGCACTAATTTTTGTGTTGAGACAAATCGTTGTAATTAGCAAACACGATTTTAAAATAAACGGCGCCGGCGTTTGAAAATGTCTCGAAAGCTCGCCATGTTGCTGTGACGTCACACCGCACGTGACGCTCAGCTGTAGCATTGCTTACAATGGAGCGACAGAAAGAAAACGTCGGTTTTACGAAAAAAGGGACGAATAAGTATTGCATTCTGCCTGGATGTGATAGCAGCAGTAAATGCGAACCAAATAAGTTGTTTATAAACGTCCCAACAGGGGATATACGGAACAAGGGGTTACAACAAGTCCGAAGTGATTCCGCGAGTGTCACTTTAACGTCTCGCTATTTTTGTGAAGACCATTTTAATGTAAGTACATAATTTTCAATAAATTATCGACGAAATTCGATAAATATATATAATTAACTATCATCATTAGTAATGGGTATTCAAGGGGATTTCCGATTATATATATACATTAGTAATAACATAACCTCAAAATAGTTTTGTGGGTTCCATTCTAAAACAATACCTTCCATATCATTATTACTTTTTAAAAGTACTATGAGATTTTGTACAATGTGTTCTCACACAAACGTTTAGTTAAAACTAAAAAAGATGTTGAAACAATATTTGTAGCAAAGTGTTGATTTTAGAAATTTGATTAGATGATTATTAATTACAAATTTTGAAATCAGCATTACCAATTCGTATGAGATGTAGGATATATTGCAGAGTTTATACAGTATTTCATTTGTTCTTACAGCTGGAAGAGGATTTGGAAAATTATATGCGACTCCACGCGTTTCGGTTACATTGAAAAATTCACTTTTTGAGAAAAAGTCGGGAACCATTAACTCGTGAACTTCTATCAGATTATCTGGCTGTCACTTTACTAACCCATCAGAACTTCTTTTATGTCAGACTGGATTCTAAGTCGAATTAATCCACGATTCCTATCCCTTATGCACTGATTCCCGATCGCCAACATGGGCAAAGACGTCACAGTGCCGCTCGGCCAATAACAGCGTTTCGTCGGTCACGTGACAAAATGTGTAAGTTTTACGATATTGTAGGTTTTTGTTCATAAGTTACAATGAAAACCAAACGTTTTCTCTGTGGGATGTTTAATTACAGGTTATAAACTTTACGTTAAGACACAAAAAGGTTTTTTTTTTTCAGGAAGACCCTATTGAATACAATGTAGTTCAACAACGTACAGTCATGCTCACATAAATCAAGTACAACATATTAGGGTAAGATAGCAATTTTATATAGCAATGTCATTTTGTTTGTACTAGATTTATGTGAGCATGACTATACGTCACAACGTGTAATTTGATTCGCGTTGGACTTAACGCCCGTGTGTCCCCTGCACACACTTGTATTATTGTACATGTATTATTATTCATGTTACTGGAAATTATTACTTAAATGTTTTTTTCTACGAAAGTGTTGAAAGACACGTTTTCTGTCATAAAATTTAACCTTGAAAGTTGGTATTTGTTACAAGGAGTGCAGAAAGTACTTTCCGCACTTATATGAGTGCGGAAAGTACTTTCCGCACTCACTTTCCGCACTCCAATACCTCTCTTTTGATTTTTGAGGCAATAAATCGGACGAAACTGTGGATGCAATGGCCGCAAGTTCCGGCGGAGTGTTTGTTATATCGTCACTATCGGAATCCATTATTGATATTCTTCTACTTCCAGTATTAATGTATAAATTTCGAGTCTCGATTTGGTGACAAGCTATTTATAAATTTTCTGACGTTTAATTTAATGACAATGACATTTATTTTAAATTAATGATTAAATTTACATTAATCTTTAGTTTTCTACACTTTCGTAGAAAAAATAGTATGTAACACTCTTGCGGAAATGGCCATTGCAAAACTCGTATGAATGGAGCACTCGCTGGCGCTCGTGCTCCAACTTTCATACTCGTTTTGCAATGAAGCCCTTTCCGCACTCTTATTACAATATACTATTTTTTTAAATATAAGTAAAAGATAAATAACTATGGACATTTTATGTTCACAAATTCACAAATAAGAATGTAACAAAATTCAAAAATATTACATTTTTAAAATTCATCAAAATTGAAATTTGAAAGAAACAAATTTTTGGGCATCCTGATTAATAAGTAACCACAATCTTCTACAAGTTTCGTTAAACTGTTAGGATCTGAGGATCCCTGCTTTATTGCTTCCCTGCAATTTTTCATTTGCCTATGTAATACGATTTTTAAATAGATACTAGAAATCAACCGAAATAGTAGTTTGTATAACAAGTATGGATATGATGCCCATGTCGCGGAAGGCATGTTTTCTACGATGGAGATGTGAAAGTCAACAGATTTATTGAGTAAAAAGATCAATTTTTCAAAATTCCACTGACTGTACACTGTAGATTTGACGTTGATGATGTGATGTTTTCTCGACGCCGTCGCTGTTGTGCAAAATGCTGTATCTATATAATCTACATTATTTTTAATCAATTCTGATGGTATACAGCTCTTAGCAAATGTCATAAACAGTTCTTTATGTGCTAGGTGAAATAAATATTTCTTGAATCCACTAGTGAATTAATAGTAGATTGTTTTACAAGTTAAGAAAAGTACGATTTTTCGAGTGAGTGTAAATGTTTAATTCACGAGCGGACTCAGCGGAGCGGGTGGATTAAATTTACACGAGCATGGAAAATCACTTTTCTAACACGTGGAACACGCTATTTTTTCGTGTACTTAACGAAAATCGTGTAAATAATATATCATTCGAAAGTAATGCATCAAGGTATGTTAAGCGTGTGTTGACAAAACAAAACGTCAGAATTTTAGACGAACGTCAGCAACTTTCTTGGCCGACAGTAAAGCATCCATGACATCCAAGTGTTCATCCATGACATCCATGATATCCAAAGAGACACGGGGACTGGTGATTAAACATAGTTGCGGGAGCCTAAAAAAATTGCATGTTCCACAGGTAAGAAAAGTGATTCTTGTTTATGTGGTTGCTATGAAGAAATATGTAACTAACTGGAAAAGTAGTACATTTCTTCACTCATTTCTATTGAGCCATGACTTACTTTTCCATTAAGTACACGAAAAAAGTTCACTCAAAATCAAAAACATACAACATCCTTTTCATAGAATACCTTTGACTTGTCAACCTTTGACCAACTTTCCCACTACTTCTGAAGCTGCATTTGAAACCCCTAGAAAAACACTAAAATCGACTGTTTTAATATGGGTTTGACAATAATGTGTAACTACTAAACTGTTGTTCGACAAAATTGAATAATAGTTATTTATATAACAAGTGAGTAAAGTAGATGTTTATTCACGAGAATAAAATTAGGCTACGAACCCGTCAGGGCGTGTGGTCAAATTTATTCGAGTGAAAAACATCCTTAAAAATGGCCGATTTTAGTGTTTTTGTACCAAAGGTCTCAAAAGTATTGGGAATATTGGTCCTACGAAGTCAAAGGTATTCTATGAAAATTATGTCACGTGCATAGATAGAATAAAATGCTGCAAAAAATTGTACATAGCTCTGTTTTAGACTTTTTTGGTAGAAAATTGTTCTGTCTATAGTCCCGTCATATAAAATATATGTCATTCCATTAATAAAAAATAATTAGGTCAATTTGAAGTGTGCCTGTAAATAATTGAACTTTTGAATAGTACTAGTAAAATATCATCCCATACGAATTATTGTAATGATGGAGCCATGCTTCTGCTACAATATGTAAACAAGTTTTTATTCGATTGCATCATAAGATAGTATTTTTTGGTATGCAAATCTGGACGAAAACGCCATCATTTTGTTAAAGACCATAGTTGCTAGGTATCGGTCTTTTTCCTCGTAAACAGAAATATATTTTTTGGCAGCAAAAATAAAAAAGTCAATGGTTGATTAATTTATGGTATAACATGGATCTTACCATAGAATAGTGAGACCATACAGTCGAAGATTTCATTTGTTGAAACCAATTTGAGAAATATGCCAGTAAAACATGCTCGGAAAGAGTTGGAATATTATTTCCTAGGCGGTATGTTTCAAATCTTTGATATGCCCTTTCATAAACTTCTGATTTTTGCGGAAGCAACTCTGGCGAAAATTGATTTGCGGCGTCTCGCATCTCATGAGGAGTACATAATAACTCGTCTCCACTCGATATTTTAAAATGATTTTAATATTTTCGTTGTTGATCGCACGTCACACTGACAACGTAATAAAAATTTCACGGCAATTTTTTTAATTTTTAATTTTGTATTTTGTAAAGTTCTTGCAATCGAATAAAAAAATATGTATGATATACGAACGACAAACATATTTCGTTTTTCGCCCTTATAACATAAAATACTATTAAGTTCTATTTCATTCATAAGAGATTTGAATATTTTTTAAATCGTCTATTTGAAGCAAAAGTTTGGGAAATTATTTTTTTCCTCAAAAACTACTAAAGATATTTACTCTATAAGCTCAATAAAATATGTTCAGAATTAAACAAGCAATCTGAATATGTAAATTTATACAGGGTATCCTATATAAAATAACAAAGTTGATTGCCACTTTCGGTAGAAGCGGGAGTGATAGAAACATGTCCGTATTTTATTTTGGGAGATCACGATGAACAAAGCGTGTCCAATTTAAAAAATATATAATTCATCAGGAACCTCATAAACTTAACCAACGATTTGTGGCTTATATCCGTACACTATAGTGTCACGGGATTAACAAATATACCGTAGGAAGTAGAAAAATCATATTTAGGTACATTTAATTTTTGTGGGCTACTAGACTATGATGAAGGATCCCCACCCTCTAACTGTCACCATACCTTGATTATTTACCAACGAATTCGAATAACATAATGTAAGCGAATGCGAAATGTTCAATATTTAATGTCCTTAATGCACAGGTATTAGCAAAATATGTAGAAATATATTATTATACAATACATTTGTTTCATTTCAACATGCGTTTTACTTAATTGAAATCATACATTCATGTAATTCACTAATTGGTATTTAATGAATTACAAATAGCAGTGCAATATGCTTGTCGTACCTTACTATTATTGACTTTCAGAGCACTTCCTCTTCCTGGGACCAAATTTGAGTTTCTCATTTAATACACAATCAGTGTTCCGACAGTACATAAATATTTAAAGTGCCTGCATCAATTTACCATCCACGTACATAAATATTTGAGCATTTAAATGCGTATTTAAATTACTCGAGTGTGTATACACTGTGCACTTGTTGCGTGGGCTAAGTGAAAAAACTAACATGTAAAACGTTAGTCCAACATGAACACCCGGCCCAAGTGGCTTGTCACCTACATTTATAGTTGAAATACTAGATTAGTAATAAAATGTACATGCTACATGTACACAATTTTACATTTGCATATTATTGAAGCTAATGTCGATGAATGGTAGTGTTATTACAAGTTATTAATGCAATTGTAAATTAAATAATTATATATTTTCATATGTTGGTCGTTCGGAAAAATAACAAAATACTGTGCAATATAAAAAATTGAAGTTGTAAAGTAAGACACAGAATAGCACTAATGCTTCAAAGTAACTATGTCTAATATAATAGATTCGCATTACTAAAATAATGGCTAATCTCGGTTAAAAGCAACTCAAGAAAACAGGTGAATGAGCACTATTTTTTACATCAAAATTTAATCGGTACCCTCTTCCGCTGCCTCTACTTAAGTATGACAATTAAACGTACCAACCGAATGCAACGTGGAATAGGTACGTATTTTTCATGATCGAATTTAATGTTCCAATAAAATTTCCAAAATCGTACAAACCCCACTAAACAGAACTTTATGGCTTGTTAATTAAAATTGCCGCTAATAATTACGTTCGCTTTATATATTGGGTTCTTAAATTGCCACACTGGTAACATAACGGTTCCTATAATAACAATTACGGTTTATACAATTTTTTTGCAGCCAATGAATCATTGCTAATCATAATGTGTACAACGTGGTGAATTTAACTGCAATATTAGAAGATACATGGCATAGCTTGGGATATTGATATCATTAAATTCATTTCCAAATATGAGTTTGGGATGGAGCTGACACGCCGCACTTCGGCAGTCCATTGTATTCTCCATAGAAACTATTATACGGCTCTGATAGCGCTCTCATCGGACCAGATTTGTCTACGGTCATAAAAAAACTGATGCATTCAACAGGGATGTCCAAAACCCGCCGTCGGCATTTCAACTTTGGTGATGCTATTTTTACTTTTTAAGGTTGTCGAAAATAATAACCTCCATGCGCGCTAATCACTATGCGCTATGTTTGCACTAAATTGAGATCAACCTCGTTCATACGCACGATAATTAAATCCACGATTAAAATTTTAATAATGTTTTCCTTTTGCTGAATGCACGCATCCTGTTTTATAGTACCCATATTTGTAATGCAAATTTCGCTTAATTGTATTCGCTTAAAACCAGATATTTAAAAATTTATGATTAAAAAATAGGTCATTATTTTTTTATTATAATAAAATAAATTGAGCCCAAGGAGTGTCTAACTTCAATTAAACTAATGTTAAATAATTGTAATAATAATGGCAAACATAAAACTGAAAAATGTGTACGTTTTAACGAGTTTTGCGTTTTCTGATAGTGTTATAATTTAAAATAACCATGGTGATTTCTATACATAACATAATATGGTGCAATTAACACAACAGAAATAATAAACGTTCAGACAATATTTGATATTGACCATCATATGACTACTTTGTCAATTTCAAAACTAAATGTCACACTGTTACGTTATGGCTGATTTACTAGCCATGAAGTACGTATGTAATTGACAACTTACTAATGTGAGAGTAGAAAAATAACTATTCGAGTTGGTTTTGCTGAAACTGAAAACCTCTCACATTCTTTAACAAGAAGATGGTTACTCTTCGTCGTCCACACTTGTATACCCCTGGATTTAATGTAGCAAACTGAAAAGACCACCGTTGTCTCTAGGAAAAAACAATCAGATGTGCCGCTTTGAGTGAGACCATGACTGCAGACTAGGGTACGAATATGGACCCTGGTATGAAGCTTTAAAAATTTCAAATTAATCGCTTAAAAAAGCAGGCGAATTAAGAAAGATAAGCAACAAAATACCGGAAAAAACTTCAATAAAGCAAACAAAGATTATTTTCAGATAAAAATAAAATAAAAAATAAGTGTATTAACAAATATAAAATATAAAAGTATGTATGTTACTGTACAAAAATAAACAATAATTATTTTGAAAACAATTAATTACAATGTGTTTTTCTAATTTTTTCATTAGAAAATGTTTCCTTTAATCGGATAAAATATGTTTATAAACAGAAAAAAAATCTCTCGACATCCACCGATGTTATAGGCGCGCACTTAAATGCAAATATTTGGAAAGTATTAACATCTAAATTATAAATCTTCTTCAAAATTGCCTTGTAATAAATTTCTTCTGAAGTTTTGTAAAACCCTCACTTTTTCTGAGTACAACATCAAATTTATTGCGTATTATTTGCTCAATTTTGCCAGGTTTTTCTTGAAGGGATATTTTAAAATCATGGACAATCACGACAGATTCCACTAAGGACAATCGTTGCTTTTAGTTATTTTTTTTTTTATTGAATCACTGCAAAAACAGTTACGATTTAGCATAGCTAAATGTTGTTCTGTATGTGGCTTCAACTATGCAGAAAACTGACTATCCAGAAAATTCAAAAATTACATTGCCGCATACATCCAATTACCACATCTAGTGATAATTGGTCTAAGAGATAAAGGTATATGGGATATTTGGGAGGTATTGAGTGGATTTTAATTGGGCCCTAACTGTTTCAGCTGCTCTATTTAATCCTTCTGTAAGCCACGTAGAGTAAATTAAATTTTTGTGAAAAATTTCCACCAGCTTTTACCATACAAGTATTATTTTTTCATGTGGTACTAACTAAGCAAACATACGCAGATTTTTTAAGAAAATATGAAAAAAAAACTAAATGGGCGAAAATAATCAGGAAACGCAAAACAATATACCTAGGTATAAAAAACTCAGTTTTTTGTGATCTATCCACATTTCAAATTACGTTGGTGTGCTATTAATATGCGTAAAAAGCAAATTTGCTAGAAATCCGAACCCTAACTATATGCTAAGCCTCTATTTTTCATTGGAAAAGTCACCACACAACGAAGCGATCTCGGAAGCGGTTGCGATTGCAATTAGCACGCATCCCTATTCATACGAACAAGATTTATAATTTATATATTTATATTATATACAGGGCTTTTTTTCGTTTTTACACATATGATTGACAATGTATAACTGGTTGCCTGCATCTGAACGCAAGAAATTTCCTATGTGTAATTCTAAAAAAAAAAAATAGTCAACTCATTAGCGGCGTCGGTGCAAGCAACCTGTCAATTTTGGCATATGTTCCACAGAGAGGTTATGTTTTTATTCAAGACAATACACGAGAGTATTCGTAATGTATCAAGATCAGCTGATATGTCAACAAATGATTATTTCCTTTGGGGTTACCTGAAAAGTTAAATTTTTAATGACGTACAAATACATAACGTAGATTAATTGAAAGGCCGTATACGTACTGCATGTAATGGCATAAATCTACAATACATTACGAATACTCTGCGTGTCTTCAAAAACCCTGTCGTGTATTGCCTTGAATAAAAACATAACCTCCATGTGTAACATATGCCAAAATTGACAGGTTGCTTGCACCGACTCGCTAATGAGTTGATTTTTTTTTTTTTAGAATTACACATAGGAAATTCCTTGCGGGTAGATGCAGGCAACCAGTTATACATTGTCCATCATATGTGTAATAAGGAAAAAAAAGCCCGGTTAATTTATTATATATATTTATAATATATATTTATAATCTAAGCCATCCCTAGAAGGCCATTGAGTTCAATTTGTGTTGGTAACTTTTGCCAGAGTACCGGTGTCATTTATCGCATAACAAGTACATTCGATCGTAAATTTCGGCACTTATATTCACAGTATCAAAACTTACGAAGACTGAATCAAGCATCAGGCTATAGCTATAAATTCTATAAATTCAATTCAATCAATTGCGTATTGAGCGATTTTTTTTAAATCTTAAGCTTCGTTTACAATTAGAAAATTTACTGGTGGAAAGTACTTGCCGCCAGTAAACTAACGATGTGTAAACCAGAAAAACGTCTTACTTTCTTATTTAGTTTCTTTCTTGACAGACGTTTTTCCGGTATACACATCGTAAGTTTATTGGCGGTAAGTACTTTCCGCCAGTAAACTTTCCAAATATAAACGAGGCTTAAGGTAGGTATAAAAATGTATATATGAAAAAACGAGTCTATCAAATAAAATTATAAAATATTACGGTTGCCATTAAAAAAAATCCATGACGTCATAACTCTACAAAAAAATTCAAATTAGGGGAATGTATGCACTCTCAGGTTTTGTAACGTACTTTTGAAAAACAAAGGCAGTTTATTCAGTTTACTTGGACATGTTTCGGCCAGTTGATCGTCATCAGCAAGGATATCCAAATCGAATTAAGAACAGATATAAAACAGTATAAGTATCTCGAGTTTACATATTTCTTAAGACTAGAGTAATATAAAATATAGTTAAAATGTGGTCATATTGCTTTGAGATACGTGTAATGATCAATATTATCAACTTATTAAAGAAAATATAGTATTATATTTTGTTTATACTGGTACATACAATAATTGGGGTTTGTGAGTTGTTTCGAAATATATCGAGTTATTATTCATCTCCGCCTTAGGTCGCCTTAGATTTTCTTGTTATTTTTAGAGTATTTAGTTTTGTATTTGAAATTTGGTCGACTTAGTTATGGGTGATTAGTTATGGGTGTATCTCTTATGAATTTATTTTTTTATAAAAAGACATTTTGAAAGTTGAAAATATTTGTATTAAATGTAATGAATTTAAATATTTGGAAAAAATGTTTATACCTTGATATTTTTCATCGTGTTTGAATTTTCACGTGTTTTTGTAGGTTTTGTGTTATAGCTGTACATGTTTGTAGTGAGTTTTATTTATTTTATGGTTGATTTAATTTTAACTACATACCTCATACCACACCTCCAAATTTGTTGTATATACATTTTACATGGGATGTTATATCGTTTTATTCCGGTACATGACGTTTTGTGGGATTATTAATTTGGAACTGTTACTTGTGCTTAATGCACGATAAAAAATAGACAGGTGGTTTGCTTTCAACTTTTTAGGTGTATATGTGCCATTTGGTCTGCATAACATTTTAAATTTTTTTTAAGCTTGGTATTGTATAACATATTTTAATAATATTTTGAATCAGAAACATATGATGACAAAAAAAATTGATTTATAACAAAATGTATATTTTTGAAAACTAAAATCGACGTGTCCGTGTTTTTTTTTTTTTTTTAATTTCCGAAATAATTAATTTATTCCAGACTTCTTGCACATCCTATATAGGATATTTAAAAAAAAAAACACGATTTGATGGGATGCACGTGCACGCATAGAAAAAATTATTAACAAAATTACCTAAATGGTGCAAATAAATTACAATTAAGGAATTTTCAAAATAACTGACAAACCGCTCATTTAGGGATAGGTTTGTTTAATACTTTTTTGTAGAAACTTGTTCTGCCTGTTGCCCCATTATACAAAAAATAAATGATTCCATTAAAAAAAATGAATTATGACATTTTGAAATGTAACTGTAAATAATTGAACTTTTGAAATAGTACGAGTAAAATATCTACACGTACAAATTATTGACACGGTAGAGCCATGCTTGTGCTATAATACGCAGAAAAGTTTAAGTTTCTATTTCATTTATAATAGAAATAATGAACATTTTTTAAAAGGTCTATTTGAAGCAAAAAAAAAAAACTTAAAAACTACTCAAGATGAGTGCTCTGTAGGCTTAATAAAATGTGTTCAAAATTGAACTAGCAATCTGAATATGTAAAAATATATGGGGTATTCCATTTAAAATAACAAAGTTGATGGCCTCTTCCGTTAGAAGCGGAAGTAATGGAAATATGTACTTATTTTATTTTGGGAGGTCACGATGAACCATGTTTGTGTGATTTTTTTCACATTTATATTTCATTTTGAACCCTATAAACTTTTAGCCAACGACTTGCGTGAGACACCCTGTATGTAATGTTGACATTTCTGACCTTTTAAAAGTTTGAAAGTATCACATTACTAACATGTACTTTCTTACTGAGCTCTATGTCTACTAGATTGATTGATGTCAATATGATAAATATATAAATTGACAAATACCCGACTACTTCCCGATCGTGGGTGGGTTTAAAATGGTGTTGTCACTTTCCGACCGTGACATTGTAAAGGGAATCGATGACGTCCCTACTTCTTGAAAGTTTGAAATTTGCACATTCTTATAGCGACTGTGAATACAATAGTATAACTACCTTCCTCGGTAGAAGTTTCATACTGCCTCGGACTATAGCAAACCATGCCACTTCACGCCTCAGTTTACTATCTTAGCCCTCGGCAGTATTGAAACACTTCCCACCTAGGTATGTAATATACTCTTTATTTCAGTTGGATTAACAAAATAGTTCACTGCAAAAACACAAAAACGTTGCTTATTTTTGTAAATGAAATTCCTTTAAAATTAATGATTTTATGAAACATTAGAATATGCGCGGACTATTTTAATTACTTCTTAACTTTTACTATGTATTTTTAATGAGCTTAAATCGTGAAAACGGTGTTAATGTAAATTTAGATCACATAAATAAAACACGTTATTAAAACTGCTCGGTTAATATTTGTGCAAATCTGTTATATGCAATAAATGAATTAAATTGGATGTGTGAGTGGTTACCACTTGGTGAAACATATTAGTATAGGAATAATAAAACACTTGGTTGACGTTTCACAGTAGGTATATATATAGAAGAACTCTACAATTGTTTCGGCCGCTCAGCCATTCTCAAGAGTATAAACTGTAGAGTTCTTCTATATATACTATGAAACGTCAACCAAGTGTTTTATTGTTCCTATAATAAATGAATTTAATTTGTAAAATATACACGCCAGTAAGATGTAAATTCTTTATTGTTCTATCTGCATATAATTGTACATTATTTTTTGCGTTTCGTAACTAATTTCTTAACATAACTCATATACCGGGTGTACATTTCAAAACTAGCCAGACTCAGTAAACTTTTGAATGCAAGCTAACTTCGATTGAATTTTGGAGGGAGAAATCCAAAAACAAAACAAAACATTTTGGAAAGAAAAAAACTAAATAATAAAAATTCCAAAACAATATATATATTGAACACATCTAAGTTCCTTTCAATGAAACAAGAAAATAAGTGGAACCAGTTTTTAAGGCAGATGTTAAAAACTGTGTTAAATTTTGAAAAATATATTTTGTTTTTGGAAACGTGCTGACGTAATTTATTTTAAACCTCTAGATTGTATTTGTTTTAAGCTTTAAAATAAGGTATCACAACGTAGGGGTGTAATTTTAATTTTGTAATAAAAGTCAGAGTCGCTAGGGAGTAATATCTTATATTTAATTAACATACTTTTCGACATCTGTCTGGTTCGACTTGATTTTTTTAATTTTTTGTTTCATTGAAAGCAGCTTATATTTGTTCAATATAAATTAATTTGGAATTTTTCTTATTTATTTTTGTCCCCAAAACAAATCGAGATTTTTTTTTATTGCGGCACTAGGTTAGGGTTTTTAAGCTTTAAAATGAGGTATCGCTAGGTGGAGGGGGGTGGGGGCATTTGTTTGAAATTTCAAAGTGGGATTGGCTAGGGAGGAGGGGATGATAAGGGGACACTTAAAATTTAATTTAATCTTATTTTAATCTAATTTAACTAATTTATTTGACGCTTTTTTAAACTTCTATCATTCTATGTGTTTCTTTTTATAAAGTTAGCTTGCATTCAAAAGTTATTGAGACCAGCTAGTTTTGAAATGTACACCCGGTATATTATTACTTGAATTATCATGTTTTATACACAATTGCTCACCATTATTATGTTTAGCACTTACCATTATTATTAGTAATTAATTAGTAATTTGTAAATTATTAGTGTAAGTGTAAGTAAGTTAGTGTGTTAATTGAAGTAACCACGATGCATGCGATTTGTGGATAAAGCGGTACTTAACTCATGTATTAATAACAGGGGAATTTGTGGTATACACATCGAATAGCGTATGTAAAAAAGTTACATCGGTTTTCCTTCTTGGATATTAGCCAGGGTGATCGAATATACGGCTGCTAGGGGATCGAATTTCAGTCATATGCTGAGAACAAACTAGCCGTGTCTAATGAACGATTCACCGCTTTCATCAAGGCTTGCAGTTTCCACCTTTGAATGCCGATGCTAAAAATCTTAACTAAAACATCTTCGATTTCACTGAACTTCAATACTGATTGGCGTAGTGGACATGCAAATATTTAGGCTGCAATTATCAAGTTCACATTTGATTGTAGACGATTAGCGTCATACAGAGTCAATTAGTTTCTACTTCTAACCATGTGTTATATACTCTATTTTGAGGTTTCCCATACGTAGTAGCTTTTACGTTATATAGTCATGGTTCCATATTGGCAATGTTATTTGTTTATAGAATACAATCGCCGAAATTTAATAGTAATCAAATAAATAGTCCATAGCGGTAATATTTTTTTGTGATATTACGGTTATCTAATAGTTCATCTGTAAAATGTAACAAGTTCTTGAATACGTTATATTTGAATATGTTAAAATGTCTCTTTAACACTACCAAATATGACTAATTCCAATTCTCGATATTGAGTAAATATATCATTATTATTATTTCTATTATTTTCATCTTTCAGATGCAGAGATAAATATTTAAAAAAGTTTTAAATATATATATAGTTATATTAATTTAATATTGAAAATACCTATTTTAAAATACTGCGTGGACGTTTGCACTATAGTAACTACATATTATGACATACGTTTAATTTACCTCTACCGCATATGTAACGTTTGCTTTCTTCATTTGTTAATATTATAGTGCGATTTCTGAGAATGATTTGGTATTTCTTGAGTTACTATAAATTAACACCGTTGAAGGACAACGAACTCAAATATTGCATATAACACTGAATAGAATAGATATGAAAATATAATATCTAATAATTCTCAGTCAAATAAATATTGCACCGGAAGAAACGCGATATAACTTGTTTTCCAAGAAACGTATCACTCACTCATATTGTAGATCGCAGAGTAGAGTATAAATGAGTTACGCTACCAATTTAGCCACCGCACATACAGAATTTATAATAGCTGCAAAATCAATCATTGTGATCATTTTGCGAGTAACGCTTTAATGCAGGTTTAATAGATTTTTGTCACTAAATAATTACAAGTCATTTTCCAAGGTTCCTCCGAGTTTCAGAGTTCACAATGTAAGCTTTTTGTGTTGTATAAAATAAAACGGCACGCAATACTATTACGGTTTACGGTTTTTATACTTTTCGGTTTTAGTATATTTATTAGACTTTCTACTTATATTATATGAGCAATTATTTTCAAAACATAAATGAATTATTGCTGCGCGATGAAACAATTTTAAGTTAAATGACGTTACGTGAAGAATTTAAAAATCAATTTGTAAATGACTAGAATTAATGTAATTATTTTATTTTCTCTAACTTAATAATTAAAAATATAATTGGTATAATATAAAACATGATAAAATATAAATAGATTATTGACTTACAGCAAGCGTCTCTTGTTATAATTCTCCATTCTCCATTCAATTATCGAAATGCACAGAGAACAAACACACGCGTGCGTCTGAGAACCAGGAGGAGCAGAGATGCTTCACTGTCTGGCCCTAAACAACCGATCTTAGGAACGGACTTACGGGAAATAAACCGCCACTTGGTCCAGCATCGCCTATATATACCCTCTGCACTGATACGCGGCTACTTCATTATACATTAGGCATACCACTGGTCCAGGAGCCCTTCCCCGAAACTGGTGCTCCAGCCTTGCCGCATCTCCTGAGCATCGTTCTTCGATGGTATTTTTTTTATATTGGGCTTTGAATCTGCGGCACTAGATTTTGTATTATTAAAACGCCATGTGTGTCACTCTATAAATACTAGTTTGAGATAATTAATTGTTAACAATTAGAGCCATCTGCAACTCCAGCAAATTAGCTGTTATGGTCAAGTTTATATTAAATGTTGCGGAATTTAATATGAAGCTTAATTACATTTAAAGAACAATTTTATAATGCCTTGCATTCTTAATCATCTTTATAAATATTTACAAATTCCTCAATCATAAATGGAGAATGTAGTTATCAAAATGACGATTTTGGCAAAGTAATATATACTTGAAGTGCTAACATTTTGTAATTAATACTATTCTACTCTGGCAAAGTAAATAGATACTGATCTTTGTGAGAAAATGTGAAGGTTATTTATTCATATTAAATAACATTGTTTAAAAAAAACGATTTAAAATATTTATTGGGTAATTTAATACTAATTACAATATAAATAATGACCGTACAAGGTGAAGGCAGATTTTACATTTTTCTACCGCAAAATAAGCCGTGCAGGATCCAGCCAGAATTAAGGCATTTCTTCCGCAAAATAAGCCAGCAACAATATATACCGGCTTTCTCTAACAGTGGCACGGAGGCACGGTCAGTAACTTAACCAATGCAGACCATTTTCAGAAGCAACATACGTATGAACAGAACTTACCCCCGAGAGAGCTGAGCATATCGGAAAAGAAAGATCTTTCTCGCAGGGGCACTGTCAAAACAAATTCGATCAGTGTACATAAAATGTTCACAAGAAATTATGAAATAGTCATCTAGGTATACCTACATTCTCCAAGCGGAACTAAAGTTGTTGTTAAAATAAGCGTTCTATAGATACTTCTATTTATGAAACGAACAATAAATGTGAATATATTATTTTATGTCTACAGGAAATGATCAATACGTATTTTCCGGAAAGCAGGAATGGCAAGGTGCAAAGTGTTGTCCTATTTGAAAAATTGTCAAAATATTGCTAAAGCCAACTGAAATATCATAAACGATACTAGACCTGACAAAGTATACAAGAAGACTTCTACTACTTTATCTTGCACAGATTGTAATACATTCTTTGTACATGGTGTTAATGAAAATTACCGGCCGCCGAAACTGACCTTATAGTTTTAATGTGTGTAATGTATTTTAAAATGTCACTAAACACGATACGTATTTTAAATTTAGCAAAGTTTCTTGCATCACTGTGAGATTTACGATAAGCAAGCTAAAAAATACCTGTATATTACATTCACGACCTTTTTGCAACCGAGTTGGCTGGGTTTTCTTTTTGTCATGTTGGACAAACTGATTCCGTGATGCAAAGGAAGTTAATATTTTTTTGTGTCAATGTCTATTAGACATTTACTTCCTACCACATTGTCAGATGTACTCCAGAAATGTGGCAAAATTATTGTAATTTATGGTTTTTTAAAAAATATGTAAATTATGGAAAAAAAATGTATGTATTGTGGCAAAGAACTTATTTCGGTCGATTGGAAAAAAATACATGGTAAATTTGTCGTGTGAAAGCATACCTCCTTTTATTATTTCGCTAGGTGAAACTGATTCAGAATCAGATGATGAAAATTATGACCCTGATTCGTTTGCCGAAATAATAGAGGACGAGTAAATAGCACATATATATTTAGGCTTAATTTTAAGTTACTATTTAAAATCATAAGATGTTTGTCAGACGATGTTTTTTTTAACAATTTAACCAAAATTAATAAGAATATTTATTTAACTCAGGGTTTAGATTATATATTGTAATTTGTTTATCGACTCATTTCATCGTAGTTCCATGGGGACAGTGTGGGAAATTATCTATAGTCCCTTAAGGAAAGACATGTACATTATCTTTATTTTTTTCTCATTTTTTTCTCATTATTATCTGTACATTATTATTATTGAAACGTACTGTGAAAAAAAAAATGGTACGTGCACTAGAGACAAGTCTGTGAAAAGGAAATGAAGCTTAGGAAGGCCCAAGAAAACCTTGAGTGGAAACCTTGGCGTCACATGAGGGAAATCACACGAGGTAAACGGAGAAGAATTTGACTTGTTTATTTTACCACACCAGTAATTAGGGCAGCATTTAATACAAATTTTCATTCCTAAGTCTCCACACAATCGTTGTCCAAATTGCAATAAATTTAATGTTTTTCAATGCATTATTTTTCATTTTATTTCCTACTGTTCCATTTTCATCTCTAATAATTTAAACTTTATATCTGGCAACAAAGTTATTTAAAAAATATAACCTCAAATTGAAAACAAGTTAATCTAAAAAAAAATGTCAAGTTCCATTGGGGAATTCAGTTATTTCCTAAACACTACCAATAAAATGACTAGATATTCATAGACTCCCCTGGTGCAAAAACATCATGAATGAAGAGTAGTAGGGGTATATTCGAAATGCGCAAAGATGTGCTAAAGACAATCATAGATTTAATATGGAGTCCTTTACCCTCCTTAATAAATCAGTGTATGAAGTTCGGAGTGTTTCCTGATGTGATGAAGATTGTTAGAGTGGTCCCAATTCAATTCAAGAAGGGTGATATTAATGAACCAAATAATTACAGGCCAATATCCATCTTGCTCATTATTTCTCAGATACTTGAAAGAATACTATGTGACCAACTGACCAACTATTTCGAGGCAATGACTTATTTACAATCTCGCAGTTTGTCTTTCGCAAAAATAAATCCACTATAGACGTCATTGCTGAGTTTATAGATGCAGTTCTGAACTATTTCGAAAAAGGAGAATACCTAGGATCTTCCTTCTTACATCTCCGCGAGGCATTTGACTCAGTTAATCATGAAATTCTCTTTCGAAAACTATACGCCTATAATGTGGTACCAGAAAGTGTGAGGCTTCTCACGTCATACTTGAGCAATAGAAATCAATGGGTAAGTTTATATGGGGTGATGTCCAATACCCGTAATATAGCCCAGGGCGTGCCACAATGTTAGATCCTAGGTCGTTTGCTTTTATTAATAGATGTTAAGGATCTACCTAAAAACATCGATGGTAGCTTAATTCTATTTGCAGATGACACAACCTTCTTTTCGCAATCTCACTCCTTACATAAAGCTCTGTCCAAAAACATACTAGATATTAGTAAAACTTAGCTATGGTTCAATAGATTATTATTTAATAAAGGAAAAACAGTGCGCTTGAATTTTAGTTTACGCCCCTTAGATGATGACATCACATCGACAACATTTTTGGGCATAGTTATAGACTCAAAACTGAAGTGGACAAAGCACTGCGCTGCAATTAATAATAAACTCAACAAAAATGTATTTGTCTTGCGTAATCTGTGTTACCGTGTCTCACTTCCAATACTCCTGACAGCTTACCATGCACCGATTTAATCCCATCCATCATATGGTATCTTGCTCTGTAACTGAGGTGGCTCAAGAAATGTGTTCGCTGCCCAATGAAGGGCTTTGCGCGTCATTTCGGGTATCCACTATCGTGATGACTGTAGATAATCTTTCATCAAACTTTGACGTTGCCAAGCATGTATATATTGAACTGCTTATTATATATTAAAAAAAAACCTCTAAGCATACAAGCAATGAGGATATGCATAAACATTACGCAGGACACAAGGCAAACTACAGATGTGAAATAAAAAGGCTCGTGAAATTACAAAACAGATTATAGATATTTTGCAACTAAAGTGTACAATTATGTACCACTTAATATAAGAAAATCACCTATAGATTTCCTCAAACGCAGACTAAAAGAATATCATGTTAAATGCGCATCCTATTCGATGGATGAGTTCTGTGCCCAGAAACTATTACTGCAAATATCAATGTTTTGTTCAATATAGAAATTGTTAAATTACCTCTAACATGTAAAAATTGTAAAATATTTTTCATTAACATAAAATAAATTATTATTATTATTATTATTATTATTATAGAAAAGTTTGGAAACCCTTGCCTTAAATAAAATAAAATATGTACTTTCATGAATGCAAATTTCATAAATAGTTACGAACGGTTCTTAGATAATATAGGATATAAATAGGGAAAGTTTAAGATGTTGTCTCTAATATGTTCCTCATTAATTGCCCCTCTAAAGCCTAAAGGAATTGAAAAATAATACCAATTTAAAATTAAATAAATTAAAAAAACATAATTTTCATGTTTCCATATTCATGTTTTCCACGAGAGATAGCTTCAGATTAAATTACAATAAGACATGTAATATCGTCGTATTAGAAGTCGTAGGAATTCATTGAAAAATATCTAAAATTCCCAAAGGCCTAAACAGATACACAGTTTTTTTAAAATGAATTATTCTCTTCTTGTTTTATTTATACAGTGTGTTTGTAAATGAGGGTAGATTGTATTTTAGGCAACCAAACATACACGTTGGTAACACAACAAAAATATCACTAAGGATTCATTGGTGTAACATAATGTTATTTAACATAAGTAACTAATTGAATCAAGAAGCAACGGACGTTACTTTGTATCCAAGACGGGAAACGGGTCAACGGGGATTTTTAAGTCCAGTGTGGGTCAGTTAAGTTGTTATGATATACCTGATGAAATATCCACGAAACAACGACAATTAAATAGATACAAAAGAGAAAATTATCAGTACATAACAACTTAACTGACCCACACTGGACGAAAAAACCCTGTTGACCCGTTCCCCTTCATAAATAACTAACTTGAAATAACTTACCTAGATTAACTTTACAATGATTGCACGCTACTGGCGAAAATGACATTAAACTTTGACAAATTGCGGTGAAATACACTAAGCACCGACATGGAAAAACTTAACGACAATTAAAATCCTAAATTTCACTTAAATTTTGCCGCCTTTTCTACAATCATTTACAGACACATTGTACTTACTGGTATATTTTGAATGAAAGATTTTTATATGATCTATATTATATCTTTATGTATTCCTAACTAGTACTAGTTTCGGCTTTCGTGCCATCATCAGAGGTACAATTTTTGATATAAAAACTGGAGTTGTATTCCATATTATAATTAAATGTTATTTGACTTATACATTGACTGCCAAAACGTCGGCATCATATGGGAATTTTTTTCACCATTGATTTTTCAAAAAACTTCTTTTCAGCATTAATTTGTGCTTGTCTAAAAACCTTATTAGCCCCTATCAGATATATCAAGTGATTTTTACTTACCTAGAAAATCTCGAATATCAAAATTATAAAATTCGAAATAGTTCTAGTTTTCGGAAACCACGCAATATATCAATGAAATATTTTTATTGCGTGTTAGTTTTAGATAACTGAATTATTTAAAAGATATCACTTTTTTTTTCTTTTCTGTAACTTTTGCAAAAAAATAGATTTTTATGTTGTGTTGAGTGGAATAATTAAGTCAGACTCGAATTACAACTTAACAAGATTTATTCACTTATGTTACATTTGCGGAGGAGTGACGCGATGTGTTGCCTTCGGCTGGCCAAGTGAATCTGCCCTTCCTCTCGATGGTAATTGTTGGCGGGATGACAGGGTGAAGTTCAGAGAATTCATGGCCGGGGTGCAGCTTGACCGATTCTAGGTGTCTAATCCTATAACAATGCATCCAGGAAAACCCAGACGTGACGGTCCTCCTAATTATCCTGGGCCATCCCTGATTATGGCCATAAACCTTTTATGACGCGAATGGCGTCAACATCCTCCCCCGCCTTGAAAGCGTTGGGTTTCAATAATTGTGAACATATATACAGATACCTATTACTATTGCATTTTCCTAACTAATTTTTACATATTTATATACACTAATTAGTGGCCGTATTGGCGTTCGGTACTAATGTACCCACTTCCGGGAACGCACACAGTTTCACGGTTGGTCTTTTTTTGGTCTCCCTCAGGGTGCGGACCGTGGCTACGCGCACGTGACCATCTTCTCCAGGATGCACCTGTTCGATTCGTCCTGTCCTCCATTTTCCGGGGGGTATGTTATCTTCTTTGATGAGAACTAATTGACCTGGCTTTAGATTTTGTTCCTGTCTCCATCGTCCACGGGTTTGCAGTTCCTGTAGGTACTCTCTCTGCCAGCGCCGCCAAATATGTTGTTGCATTTGTTGGACATGCTGCCATCTAGAGAGTCTGGACAGAGGTATGTCCTCCACACTCGGTTCGGGAAACGCCTTCAGAGAGTCTCCAATAAGGAAGTGGCCCGGGGCAAGGAAGGACAAATCGTTCGGGTCATTTGTTAAAGGGGAAATAGGGCGAGAATTCATAATTGCTTCGATCTGCGCAAGTAAGGTCATCATTTCTTCCCCTGTTACGCATACGTTATTTACAACTCTCCGTAGATGATGTTTTACTCGCTTAATTGCTGCTTCCCACAATCCGCCGAAGTGAGGTGCTCGCGGTGGAATAAAATGCCACGCAATTCGGTCAATCGCCAACTCCCTGACAAGTTCGGTTTCATTATTACTTAAAAAATTATAGAACCTTTCGAGTTCGCGACTGGCCCCAACAAAATTTGTTGCGTTATCGCTGTATATATCTGTAATGATACCACGCCGCGCTATAAACCGCCGCAATGCAGCCAAGAATGCATCGGTAGTTAGATCGCTCAGTAGTTCAAGATGAACTGCCTTAGTTGACATGCATATAAACAGTGCCACATAGGCCTTCGTCGCTTTGCTGTTTTTTCTCCTACTTTCCTTAATGAGGAAGGGTCCACAATAATCAACACCAGTTTTTATGAACGGGCGTAATTGCTCGGTTCGATACTGTGGTAAATCTCCCATCATTGGTTCCGCAGATGGTGGTCGCGCCTTAAAACATGCAATGCATTTACGTAACACCCCGCGGACGGCATTTCTACCCGCTATTGGCCAGTATTTTGATCGTACTAAAGCTAAGGTACCTTGTGCACCTGCATGTAATGCTGATTGGTGTGTTTTACTGATAATTAACTCGGTGACGTGATTTTTGGCCGGTAGTAATATCGGGAATTTGGAATCGAATGCTAGTTCGGAATGCCGAAGACGGCCTCCTACCCGTAATAGACCTTCGTCGTCTATGAAGGGATGTAGTGACAGTAAATGACTCTTTGGTTTTAGTCGTCGGCCAGCCTTTAAGGCTGCTATTTCATTGTTGAAATGTTCTCTTTGTACGGTGCTTATTAAAATTCTTTCAGCCTTATCTCGTTCACTCGCTGTTAAGGGTCCACTTCGCCGCTCATTTAATTTGCTGGCATTATCCGTAAAACGCAAGACCCACGCCATTACACTTATTAGTTTGGATAAACTAGAAACACGTTTTATCCAAGCATTGTCGAGATTAAAATTTGCATCTAGTGCGATTTGTACCCGTAATTCCGTTTGGTTCAAGTTCAAATTTGATGTAAATGAGGGAGGTTCAAAGTTATTATGAATTAAATCTGGTCCCGACCACCAAAGGGCATTATCACGAAGTTCTGATGGATAGGCCCCCCGCGAAATGATATCTGCGGGATTATCGTTGCTACGGACATAATACCAGTTCAGGGGTTCACTTAAACGATGTAATTCCCCGATGCGGTGTGACACAAACGTTTTAAATTTTGTTGACGGAGAGTGTATCCAGGATAATACGATCGTGGAGTCCGAATAATACCGTATGCGCGTAAATGTTTGCGGAATCGCATTGATAACCCGTTTTACAAGCTGGGCCGTTAATACCGCTGCGCATAGTTCTAATCGCGGTAAGCTAAGCGTCTTTAGTGGTGCTATCCGTGACTTAGCACACAGTAGGGTGCACGATGACGCGCCGTTTGGTTCAATTGATCTGATATATACGCAGCTTGACTAGCATCGCCAAATGCATGAATTTCCAACTGCGCCGCACTCGATTTTATCACCTTGCGTGGCACGCTAATAATCGAGGTACTTGATAATTCCGTTAATAATTGGCGCCAACTACCTTCTACTTCCTGCGGGATCATATCATCCCATCCTAATTGCAACTGCCAAACACGTTGGAGGAGAATTTTTGCTAATACTATTGTAGGACCTAGCAAACCTAGTGGGTCAAAAAATTGTGTTGTGTGTAGCTAAAATATTTCTTTTGGTAACAGGTGTTTCGTATTTTGGTTTAAATGCATGATATTCTATGTTGTCAAGACGCGGATTCCACTGCACACCCAACATTTTAACACTATTGTCAGCTTGAATAACGATGTGTTCATCATTTGACGTATGTTCGAGATCGTTTACAATTCTCTCATCATTAGCAGCCCATTTGCGAAGTTCAAAACCTCCGCTTGACAGAATTTCACGAATCTCATCTCGAATCTGGCGAATTTCGGTTATAGTTCCTGCACCGGTTAACAAGTCATCCATATAAAAATCATTTCGAATAATACGCGCGACCTCTGGACTTTCGGAAGTGTGAGCTAATTCCTGTAGGCAGCGCACTGCTAAATATGGTGCGCAACATGTGCCATATGTGATTGTCAACAATTCGTATACCTGAAGGGTCGCGCAGGATTCTGGTCGCCACAACACCCGTTGATATTGAGTATCTTGCGCATCGATTCTAATTTGTCGATACATCATTTTAATGTCTGCCGTCATAACATATTGATGAGATCGGTAGCGCAGAATAATCGAAAACAAATCGTCTTGCAAAGTGGGGCCCGTCATTAATAACTCATTTAATGATTTTCTCGAATTTGTTTTCGCACTGGCATCGAAAACTACCCGCAAGCGAGTTGTCAAGCTGGCTTGTTTTAATATGCCATGATGCGGTAAAAAATAACCAGTATCGCGCTCTGGCTTAGATAAGTTCGCAAGCTTCATGTGTCCCAATGATAAGTATTCGTTCATGAACTCCGTATACTGACGTCGGAGCCGTCTTTCTAAAGCTAGAAAACGACGTTTCGCGTTTTCGAATGAGGAGCCCAATACATTTGGTTCGTGCCTCCACGGTAACCGCACACTGAACCTTCCCTTTGCATCTCGCGACGTTGTGTTTTGAAAGAAGGTTTCACACCACATATCGTCTGACGATTTGAGCGGTGTGGTTTCGTCGATACCCTCGATCTCCCAAAAACGTTTCACTCTCCCATCGATTTGATTTAACGTTGCTGCATTGCAAACAGCTGATTGTTGTGCTATGACGTTAATTTTCCCGCTTACAACCCATCCGAATTGAGTGTTTTGAAGAATTAAATCAGAGTGATTAATTGTCATTTTTTGATTACATAAGAAGCGATAAAACTGTTCTCCGCCCATCAAAATATCGATTTCACCCGGTTTATTGAAATTAGGATAAGCTAAATTAAGGTTTTGTGGCAGGTTAATATCTCTTGTGTCGATAACCTGTAGTGGGATTGCGTTTGAAATACGGTCTAACAGCAAACAACAAACGTCAGTTTTAAACGAATTGAATTTTGATTTTATTAATGTTTCAACATATTGATTGGATGTGATCAGTTGATTTCCCACTCCCGTAATAGACATGTTTACATCTCGCTTAACCAACTTCAATTTATCGGCCATTTGATGTGTCATTAGATTTATGTGTGAACCAGAATCTAATAAAATTCTTGCATCGTGATTTTGATTCCTCGAATCTTTCACCTGGACCATGCAAGTGGATAATAAGACAGTACTATTGAATACGTGGTGTACGTTTAGTGTGGTAGCGGTAGAATGCGTATTTGTGGTAGGTAAATGTAGTAATGTGTGGTGTTTTCGTTGACACTGGCGACAGCTCTTATTAGACCGACATTCCGATAAGAAATGCCCTGGGCGCAAGCAATTGATACACAATCGTTTCGCGCGCGCTGTATCGATTCGTTTTTGCACGTCGAATCCCAAAAATTTTTCACATTGGTGAGTTAAATGTTGCCGATTGCACACATTACAGGTTATTGATTCGTGTGTGTTAGACGCAAACGTTTTTGCTGCCCGTTTTGCTACATACATGGTAGCATTAGGCATCGCCTCCATCGTTTGACATTTATGCGTCAAAAATTGTTGGAGATCCTTAAATGTAGGCATTATTGATTTTGAAATGCTATTTTCCCATTCTAATCGCGATGTTGTTGATAGACGCGACGCGACTAAATAAATCAAGACGTCATCCCAATGATCAACTGGCCGTTTTAGAGATTCTAACGATCGCACATGTTGCATCGCACTATTTATTAACACCCGATACGATGCTAGAGTTTCTTCTGTAATTGAAGGCAAATTGAATAACTCCTTTAAATGACTTTGTACAATTATTCGGGTGTTTTCAAATGTATCTCGTAATAATTTCAACGCCACTGGATAATTAATATCTATCATCTCTAAACATTTGATCACCTCGGCTGCATCGCCTTTGAGTGCAGATTTTAAATATTGCAGCTTTTGGATATTAGCCAACGCATTGTTGTTACCAATGAGCGACTCGAAAGTTTCTATAAACGAAAGCCACTCGCGGTAACTACCATCGAACGTGGGAATGGCAATTGACGGTAATTTCGCTTGAGCACTATGTATTGAGCTACAATCCGAATGATGAGTTGATATTTTGCGTGGTATCAACTTCTTTAATTCAAAATATTTGATACTTAATGCGTTAATATCGCCGAGTTCCGCTTCGTATTCGGGATCATACACCGATTCCTCATACTCCGCGTACTCGTCGAGGTGGCGTTTAATGTAGTCTAAATCGCTAGAAATGTTTTCTATGTTCTCCTCGATATTTGCGCATGCTGCGATAAACGATCCTACTGAGTTTAATTGTCGTGCAATAAATAACCGTTTTCGCGTTACTTTTTGCACAATTAACTGAACTTCCGCTGATAATTCGGAAGCCATTATGAATTCGTTGATTGTTAGTTGATGTTTAGGGAAATTGGACTTACTCTCTACCTCTGTAGAATGTGCGGTCCGCGGTTCTCGTCGCCTGCAAGACCGTGTCCGATTCTGATGTGATGTCTTCGGGCAAGACTACACTCGTTCGGTAGTTGTGCTGTCTCGAAGATTCCTCTGGTGTGGAAATTCTGCGGTGCTCGTTGACTGCAGAGCTTGTTGTGGTGCGGAGATCCCAAATCTCGTTCGTTATTTCCGGCGATGACCACTTGAGTTTTTGTTGCTCGCGCTCGGCAACAACAAACTGATTCTAGTTCAAAAAACTCTTGAACCCGGTTTCGAAGGACCAAAATGTTGAGTGGAATAATTAAGTCAGACTCGAATTACAACTTAACAAGATTTATTCACTTATGTTACATTTGCGGAGGAGTGACGCGATGTGTTGCCTTCGGCTGGCCAAGTGAATCTGCCCTTCCTCTCGATGGTAATTGTTGGCGGGATGACAGGGTGAAGTTCCGAGAATTCATGGCCGGGGTGCAGCTTGACCGATTCTAGGTGTCTAATCCTATAACAATGCATCCAGGAAAACCCAGACGTGACGGTCCTCCTAATTATCCTGGGCCATCCCTGATTATGGCCATAAACCTTTTATGACGCGAATGGCGTCAACATGTTGTTTTTCATATTTTTAAGATTGGACCTCCAAAACTAAATTTCAAATTTTCATTTCGGGTTAGATAAAAACTTAATAAAATGTGTCATTGGAAAAAACTGTACAGAATATTAAATATTTCTTAAAACGATAGATATATGCACTCTCAGGTAACCAGTTTAGATTCACTAATGTGAAATCATAAACGGCAAAGTTAATTGAAATGTACATCTGGGAATTATTTCCTCAAGCAATCGGAAACTGGTTTCGTTCTTATTAGAACTCATCAGTCCGATATAGCCAGATTCGTAATTCCCAGAAGTAAATTTCAAGTAATTATTAATTATTTATTTACAATTTTTATTATTTACCTAAATGTTATATCACTGCACACTTTCTAAGTTTTTGATGCAAGGTGCATTTCACACATTTCCTACAAATGTTTTAGTTCCACAAATAACCGGTAGGTGTTCTTTTATGGTGGCTAAAGAGGAGACCGCCAATAATAATGGAAGTAATAATTAATACTTAATAAATATTGAGTTTTTTAAGAAAATCAAATAAATATTTGACCATTCCATTCAAAACACTATACGAATCATACAATGACTGACATATTTTCACACTTCACACTTAATATACACACTTCACACTTTACAGTTCCATCATATCTGATGTTTTTTTTGTTTTGTTTTTCTTCTATCTCTTTTAATTTAACATTTTCAATTTGATTTAATTGTTAATTTTAATATTTGATACATCAAACTACATATAAAATTAAACTATTACTGTAAATGCAGAAAGACCTCTGGTCGATAGCAAATAAAGATTGTAACTATTACTAAAATAAATACATTTTCCGTTTTTATCTTATTTGTAAGAGAAATTGAAGCGATTCTTCATTACGTATTTTCCAAAATATTTTTGTTTGTATTGAAACATTTCTGTCGAAAAAACGCCAATGCAACACGTTCGGGGCTCAAATAAAATTGAAAAAAATGAAGATCATGGTACGGTGCGGCTGCAGCTGAAAGTGAAAACCAAGCCTGGACGTGTACTTTAACTAAAAATTACAAATACTTTTTCGTCCACCTTTAAATTAAATTCTTCGCGAAATAAGAATATTTTGAGGTGATATCTTGAGTTTGCCAACCCACCTCGCATGGTGAATGGCACCTGGAAGACGAAAAGGCGGCGCTGCCTTATATATATATATATATATATATATATATATATATATATCACCTATATATCACATATATATATATATATATATATCACTTATATGTATATCACCAAGAAATATAGCAGTCAATTCAAAAAATTCGCTGTAGGCGTCTCGACGCTGAGACTGTTTGGCAGTTTCTATTACAGACTTACAGCGTTTAAAAATCGGCTCGTCTTTATTCGTGGATTTTCCTATTACTGCATCAAAAACATTTCGAAGAATAATTTCGAAAATATGATGCCTACAAGGTAAATACATTAACTCCTTCTCCATAACTGTTCTAATAAAAGGCATGTGCCATTTAAATGACCGGTATTTACTGCAGTCGTATCGAGCTTTAATTGATTCTTGCAAATTCCAATCAATTAGCGTGTTATAAGTAGGCGGTGCTTTATGTTTTGCTGTTCCACACTTTAATGGTGGCATTGCAAGAATTTTCTCATCATCTTTATTCGATACAACCACAGCAAGTCTATCAACGATATCTTTACCGGCCAAACTTGAAAGAAGCTTTCCGTCCCAATGTAGGACACAATAGCTAGGAAATCACATTCTTGAATTGTTCTTTTAGAAAAACTGCTCTTTCTTGACGTGTCTTTAGTCCTCGGTATGTTGTGTAGTTTTTTCGGCACCGTTTTGTAATTTTCGCCATTTCTCGTACAAAGACTCCACTTTTGAAATACAATGTTCTTCTAGTTGTGTCGGAATACGTGCCTTTTTCTAAAACACTACAACTTCTTTTACTACCAGTATTACACTTTCTCGTAAATTCAACTACACCACACGGAGACTAAAAGATAAAGTACGCAGTTGTTGTATGTTCGACGGTAGTTTACACCCGGTTATTTCATTGGAATAATGATCAAGATATTTTTGTTATGCAATGAACGATGCGACATTGCAAAGCGCGATTCAATTCGTTTATGAACAAGTTCTAGCAACATCGACGCTACAAAGTTGCAATCACAACTAACGAAAGCGTAGTTAATAAGGGCATTCGTTTTCCTAGGATTCACAATACAAAAAAAATTACACGCAACGAAATGAACAGTAGCATATTCAGAAAAAAGGTACACTAATAAAATTGTCGCCTTGCACCCCAAAACTAAGTATCATTGAATCGGTAACTTCGGTAATTTCGAATCGAAATAATCGAATCGGTAATTTTATTACCAAGCCAGATTTTTCAAGTAAGATATGTTTTATTTAAATTTATGATAAATATAATGTTTAAATTCTTGTAATATAATAAAATCATTTATAATAATTTATACGATTTGAAAAAAAAAAATTAATCTTTGAATGCACTCAACAAAATCACGAAATCGTCGAATTTAGACAGCAAAGCGGCACGTGTTCCTTTAATTTTGTTGTACTTGGCACAAGATGTTTTCTCACCAAATGGAAATTTAATAAAGGGTGCCGCAGAAAAAAAAATCGAAAAAAAAATTTCAGCAAGGACCACCCTAGTGTGGCCATATCACCCTAGTGACATCTCTATAAAAGATGTTTCAACTTAATCGGAGATGCCAAAATCATATGAATATACAGGGTGTTCCATTAAAAAAAAAAACAAAAGTATATAGCTACTTTTAGTAGAACCGGAAGTGATAGAAGCTTGAAAATATTTCACTTGAGGAGAACGGAATCGGCCATGCTTGGATTGTAATGAAATGTTATATGTTGTGTAATGTAATGTACATACTAGTGTTATTGTTATTGTATATGTATGGAAACGATGTGGTTGCAAGGTTGATTTATTGCAACCCATGTAAGGTCCCCCTTGCATCAACAATATGCGTTCAATGCACCGCATCGATCCAATATAATCAACAGCCGTATCAGTAAGAGAATCAGTCGCGGTACCTATGTCCGTGACAGCAGAAGTACCAGTGTTATACCAAGGATGTGGCAAGGGCCCTAAGTGTATCAACGATAATAAACACGATGTAAACCCTCGTACGAATTATTGATGTCCGGCGCGACTGGACATCCTCCCCAAGACGACCCTGCCCTGTCCTCACATGGCGATCCTGCCCTGTCCTCACAGGATGATTTTTTTCAATTTTTTAATTTATCGGCAACGTCATAAACTTTTGCAAATGATCCATTAGCGAGGAACACCCTGTATAATAATAGTAATATAACGATTATATGTTATATGTTATATGCTATATGAAAGGTTTTGAAGTATACTATTCTAGCAGAGGTCTGTTGTATCGCGAGGCGCGTAGTGTGAGCGGTACATAACCCGAGGATCGTCAAACGAGAAGGCGGCCGAAAGGCGAGTTGCGTATGCGGTTGACGGCTGCGGCTGTTGGGATTGGGTTGTCGCAATCTGTGAAGGACCTCCGGACGGAGCTTAGCTGCTAATATTAAGGTATAATTTACATAGTAACTGGGCTATACTGTGGCAAATTATTGGTTTTGTTGTGTAATGAGTATAAAAGAGTTATAAATAATGATATTGTAAATTCATATTTAATGCATATTAATATCAGCCATACGAACAATTTACAGGATATATTTAACAAAGTTGTATCTATCAAAACCTAGTTAGTGAATCCTGAAGTAATAGATGGAATATGACATTGGAAGGCACAAACAGTGACATATTTCATGAAGTGGTGACATGCGTTGAGCACTTTTGCGGGCACGTAGAATTGAGCTGTGTGAAGTCATTGACGTTAAGTACATCGTTTATCCAAAACTAACTAATTCTTTTTGAGTCAATAAAGAAAGTAATTAAATTCAAGTTGATGTTTAATTATTGTTCCATAATCCTTTAAAGTGAATAAATTACACTTAATCCATAAATATGTGTGTTTATTTTATTAATATTATTGTTACTAACACACGCATTACCTCTAAAAGAAGTTGAAGTTGTCACGATAATGATTTAATATCAAACATAACGCAAAGAAGTACTGCCATTATACGATCACACAAAATAAGAGTAAAATAGATAAATCACGAGCCAAAACAAATATCATAAATTATAAGAATTTATGATTACAAGTAAAATATACCAAATTATTAAATATTGGGAAAACCGAAGTCTTACAACGGGATAAAATGACTTTTTATTTAGATTATATTTTTTATGTATTGCTTTTTATAGCTTTATCTTTTTATAAAGACTAATATAACCTTTTTTTAGCGATTTTATTCATTTACATCTACATATCTCTTCACAACCGTTAGCTACCCCGTTCTGTCCCAGTTGCCGCAGGACTTAACCGGTACACGCTTCACTCCAGATGCTGACGATCATAAGGATAGCAGGAACAGTCAGGAATTAAGCAGCAGCGTGAACAGAGGTTATCACATAGCGTTTGTGCTTTCTCTCACATTTTGGGTGAGTAGAGCTGATTATTTGTTCAGCACCCATTTTCACTACATTCGTTGAAATCGTTACATTTTGGTTGATGGATTGACAGATGTTTATTGTATGATAATATTTCATTTTAAATGATTGTAATTCTACTAGTAGTCAAAAAAATAGTATACATGGTGTTAAAAAAAGAGTGCAAAATATTTAAGAGGGTAGTAGTGTGAACCACAATAAACAAAAAACTATTAATAAACATGGGTCCTCAAAGTAACGGTTTCGGAGATATGGAAGATTATTCTTGTTTGAAACATTTATTTGCCTATTTGCAATTATTTATTACTTATTAATTATGTGCAAACAAACAAAGGGAGCTTCTAGCAAAAATATAGAACAGAGTTACAGGAGATGTTCGAAGTGCCCTCCCTCCAATTCCAAGCAGGCACGACATCTTTTTCTGAAGGATATTCGAACTCTTTCAAAAACATCCTCATTGGCTCGGATTTGTTGGCACTTGTGATTAATTTTTAGATGCAGCTCCTCGAGGCTATTTTCAGGAGTACCATAGACTAATCACACAATCTCTGGTGAATTCTTCCAAACATATGATGTGAAGGAATCTGGCGATTTGGATAAACTTCTACATAAAGACGTCGTGCTTCGGTGGCAATTCCATTAGCAGAGTACTGTACTTACCTCTTTGGAGGCCCTAGGCGCAAAAATATTTTGAGCCACCCAAAAAAAAAAAATTATCTTAAGAAAAGACCTCAATAAAATATAGCTTTATATATTTAAAACAATAATTAAAAAAATACAAAAATATAAAAAATGAAAATATAAAAAAAAATTATCTAATAAAATATATGTTAAGTATCAAATTGTATTATTATCTAATAATTGATTATTAATAATGCAGGCCGGATATGTGCCTTTATTTGTATATATAAGCCGGCGCGAGGCGCCGGCTCAATTCGCGAGCCGGCGCGAATTGAAGCCTTCGAAATGTACCTCTACAGACGCATACTCAAGATATCATGGATACAAAGAGTGACCAACGTCGAAGTACTCAATCGCATGAAGAAGCAAAAAGAACTACTGCTCACAATTATGGAAAGGAAAACTCAATATCTAGGCCACATCATGAGAGGGAGTCGGTACGAACTTCTTCAACTTATTATTGAAGGCAAAATCCAGGGGAAACGATCAGTCGGAAGGCGGCAGAACTCGTGGCTGAAAGATTTACGTCGATGGTTCGGTTGCACATCAATTGAAATCTTCCGTGCAGCAGTGTCTAAAACAATGATGGCTATTTGGATCACCAACCTTCGAAGGGAGATGGTGTGAGAAGAAGAAGAGGCGCTCAGCGTACGATCGAATAACGAAGGGGACATTCAGTATTGAGCCTTTATGAGGTGCACATGCAAATTCGGTGCTGCTTATTAAAAGAGGATACGTGGCCTATTGTTTTGGTGTGAGTGGATAATTATAGATTAGGTGTGGGAATGGATTAAATGTCAGTACTTAAAACTACAATATGTATATGTGATTGAAGTATGCAATTAGATTGTAATATTCACATTATTAAGAGGTGTGTTCTCATAATTGCATAAAGGAGGGATGTGTTCCTGAGTCCTTTCGACCTTTTTGATTATAGTAAATATGCAAAAGGAGGGGTGTGTCCTTTCGACCTTTTTGATTATAGTAAATGTGCAAAAAGGAGGGGTGTGTCCTTTCGACCTTTTTGATGATAGTAAATGTGCAAAAAGGAAGGGTGAGTCCTTTCGACCTTTTTGATATAGTAAATGTGCAAAAAGGAGGGGTGAGTCCTTTCGACCTTTTTGACTATAGTAAATGTGTAAAGAGAAGCTGTGGGTCCTTACGTACATCGTTCTAAAATACCGTACTCGTACTGGGTATTAAGAAGTGTGTCCTTACTTTGCACATTAAGGTGAATTACAACAGTCGTAGAGAATAATAGTCGAAGCCATGACTGCTAGGAATCCAGTTGGCAAGAGAACAACTGGCGGGGGAAGGGGAGATGTTGCCCCGGTAAGTCCTTCCAGTTATAGTTAATATACAATACTAAAAGAATACTCTTTATATGTGGGGAAATCATTTCGAGCCAATGCCATCTTCGGATCGAGTTCAATATATAGCTTGCGGATCCTGACTAACGAAAATACAGTATATTATGTAAGTGATTATTATTATTACTAGGTAAAATGGCGAAAATTTATGTATTAAATATGGCGTCAAGTTAAGGCTACGATTGGAAAAAGAACTAGCTTAACATATATAGCAATAAAACAAAATACAAAACACACAAAACAACGTAATAAGTGTTTGCTTAATATTAAATATCTGACTAGGTCAAATTTCAAATGGTTGTGGAAAACAGAATGTACTTTCTCGATATTGAAAGAATAATAAATATAATATTAGGCGTTAAACAAAGTAATTATAATATTTTTTTCTTGCCTTTATGCGGGCAAATATATCAATTATGTCATCAAAATTTATAATTGCTTGAGTTACTTTAGACTTTATATATGATATTGCCAAATCAGACAATTTATTTTGATTGAAACTATTTCTTAAATACTTTTTTATTCTCTTTAATACAGAGAAGGAGTTCTCCGCTAGCATTCGTGATAGGTATTGTTAAAAATATTTTTAATATTTTCTCGATATTAGGACATGTGGATCATAACCCTTCATTAATTGCGGAATACATATCAATTGCACCTTTAATATTTTCTTGTTTGGCATAGGATATAAAATGAATTGCTTCGGCTTTAAAAGTTTCTACGTCAATGTCAGTTTTATAAACTTCCCTTATTTCATCTATACATGCATTAAATTCATTTTCCGGTAGAGAATCTATGAAAAATAGTTTTTAAACATATTTAATTTTGCATCGTAAATTTGTATCAGTCTATTTAATTATGCAATGTCAGATAATTTATATAATAAACATGGGCTCCGTGTGAATAAAAATTAAACTTAAAGTAAAAAGTAGAAACACGAAATTAACATTTGTTAATTTTTCGCCGATTGGATTCTCGTTCTGAATGGTCAATTATATGATCGAAAACTTAAATTAAATTCGTTCTGTTATCGAATAAAGTATGTACAACTGTGATTCGAAGTTCCAACGAGTTTCTGAGATACTTGACAGTCTCTTCTTATGCAACCAAAATTATTTATTTTTTTGATAGACGAATCCAATCAATCAGAACAATTTTTAATATAATCACAAAGTTTAATTGTAGGGACATGATGCATCGCTATTGATTATTTAAAAGTATGCCATATTGATGCCATATTTCAACTGAGGAAATTAAATTATATGTATTATGCTATGCCAAAGAAGAACCAATATCTTCCAATTCGCAAATTAGTTACTATTTCGGGATTAACGGTTCATGATTGTTGATTGAACGGGATTGGTGTTGCAGGACAGTGCACTGAAATTAATCTCGCAGAATCCGTACACCACCCAGCTCGGTATCATTGACACTTAAAATGACTCAGTTTCACGTGGTTTGTAATTTTGGTTGCATAACCGTTGAATTTTAGTAATGCATTAGCTATGTTCAGTTGATCAGGGATTAAAAAAAATGAGCGGTATACTTGTTCATGTTATATTTCTGCATTTTCAATTGAAATAATTTATTATGTTGTATAATCTATATTTATCGTATATTTATCGTATAATAAACTATTTCAATTGAAAATACAGAAACATAATATGTACAAATACAGGATGAGTCATTGATATAGGAAAGCTCGATTGCACCTATACCGTTAATGATATCGAAATGAGTCAAATCGCACTGCAAACGGGAGGTCAAAGTGCAGTTTGTAATATTATTTGAAGGTACATAACCGTATCCACCATTTCATTATGCGAAAAATTCATTTTCACGAGAAAATTTAAACTTGGCGTACAATAAATGTCACTTTGACGTTGGTATATTAGAATTAATTGATTTTCATGGCCCGCTAAGTTTATATAGATGAGATATGTGCTCATTTTTGAGAAACTTCAAATTTTCTCCTAAACTATCAACTTTTGAAAAAAAATATATAAGAGATTAAAAAAATGTAAAATGAGACGCTGAATACGACTGAGTAATAAAATATAGGGTATGCCATTTAAAAACATCAAGTTATGGTCCTTCAAAGTTTACCAGCATTAATGTGTCTCAGCCAGTTGATGCCATAATTCAAATAAATGGTCTTGCGACCAAAAGATATCCCTTCTAGTTATTTAGGCACAGGCAAAGCGCCAACCTGATATCCAAAAATTCAAGTGAACTGCGATTTATTTAATAAGTGCCTGCAAACGCATTAATTTTTAGAAAAAAATGGTTCAACCTTTTTCGTTCAACCAGTTCATCCGAATTGAACAGTCCAACCGAATTGCAAAAACGAAACAGATTTATAAAGCCTAAAAAAGAGCAAATTCAAATGTGTACAGTTATACAGCGGGTGTAATTTAAAAAAAACTAGGTTGAAAGCTGCCCCGCATAAATGGTACACGCAAATGGAAAAATAATTTTACAAACTGCACTTTAGCCTCCTGTTTGCAATGCCATTTGGTTCATTTCGATATCATTATTAACGGTATAGGTGCAATCGAGCTTTCCCCTACCAATGACTCACCCTGTATATTGTTTGAGCCCTAACATGTAAATAAACAAAAAACGATTATAAAAATAAACGATAGTAATCAGGAATTCTGCTAATTAAGAAGCATTACACAACACGTGGAGCTCACTAATCTCACCAATAGACAAAACTAATCAAATAATCATCAACACCTAATAAGTGACAAATCGCTAAAATACACACATGCACACATTAACGAAAGTAATTACAACACACTAGATTATGTCATGTAAACTCATACCTAGAATAAGTCAAAATGTAATTTCGTAAATAAAATTGGTCAGCGCCCCGATATTCAAGTAATCTCAGCATTTCAAACAAAATCAACGGTATGTATGACTGTACGTATGTATAGATATGTGTAGAAGTAGAATTGAACCTGACAAAACTAATCCGTAATCCGTTTTATTTAAATAATATATCATGTGGACGACATTGTTAGTAGACACAAATGCTAGTTATATCATGCGATGATGATATAAAGTGTTTATACGTACAATTTGAAGATAAGTTATTGTGTGAATTCATTTATGTGATTTGTTCTATCCACAAAGTGACATTGACATCCACAAGTGAAATTCATTTGTAGTCATAAATACTAACGTATTTCTATGTAGTGATGACAAGGAAGTTTTCGGTACAATTTGTAGATAATTGGGTACATGAAGTCGCTAATCTCACTTTGTAATTCCTATATTGATTATTAACGATATCCAATTTTACAAAAAAAGTCAAACATTTAATGTCAGAATGGTATATTATGCAACGAACATTTAATAAGCATTAAATACGAGTTGTATGCACTATTGTTTCTACGACAAAGCATAAATAGTAATAATTGTCAAAATTTATTAAAAGTAAATAGACAACACAATAATTTTAATATATTTCACAATATATTTTCTACGACACAGCATTAAAATTAATAATAAATATTTAACATCTGGAGCGTCTGTAATAAATTGCTTGATTTCGTTGGGCGCACTGTTTTAGCTTTTTTATGTATATCCTTCAGAATATCTTTTTAATAAAGCGTGTAATTTGGGATATTTAGATATGTCCACATTATGTTTGATACCTAACGTAGATTTCAAAATTGAATATAGTGTCCTAAAGTTGGAGATTTAAATTTTTTGATAATTCTTTAAAATAAACCGTAAAGACGTTTTCGGAAAAGCTGCTGACCTTATTTGTGTTTCTCCAATCCATAAAATTAGAGTAAAATTTCTCGTACGTATTTAACGATTTCACTGGTAATAAATTGTTGGTGGCTCTTGTGGCGTGCTCCACAATGTCCCGTGGGGTTAAATTTTCCATATCACTATCACTATTCGACATGTTTAATTATTTTATTTAAAAACAGCAACAATTTATTACGAATACGAATCACAAATTGCCCATGCACAGCTGTCAAAACTAATTAATTTTATATCTGTCATTGTCATGTCTTTTAACTTGTATCTTATGAAAAATTTGTACCTAATTTAAAAAAACTATCATTTAGGTACAGCGATGTTTAATATATCAATTAAAGTGTAGGAGTAGAAAAAATATAAATAAATATTAGATAATTATTAAATATAATATTTGCAAAATTTTGAATAGAGATTTTATTTACCTGTCGCTTGCATAATCTGTCAAAATGAATAAATCACACCGTATCCATATATCTGTGTTTTACTTACTAATAGACACATTACCCATAAGACGAACCCAATGAAGTTGTCACGATAATGATTGTAAACATCAAACATAACGTAAAGTACTATCACTAAATCACAAGCCAAATAAATATTACAAATTATGAGAATTTGATAATTTGTATAATACCTGGGTGCGAACCGTTACAAGACATTTGCAAAATGCTCTATCCACTCGGGATTAGTCGCAAGTTTATTTATCGTTATAATAAATTATTTGAGGAGACTGGGAGAATAAAAGACCACCTACAGTATGGGTGTCGATTAAGGTGCCTCAGAAATGTATATATATATATATTTGGATTTCACTCCCTTACTTTGTGTCACTATACAGGATATTTGCTAAAGGTGTTCCGAAAATTTTGATGTCGAATCAGCGATGGAAACCAAACAAAATAGTTCATATAAACATGTGCGCCTAGATGGAGCTGTAAACAGACATTCAATATTTTATGATTAGTGTTACTGAAGTATTACCCAGGTGGTAATAACTTTGCATGTAACGTATATCGTCAGCTTCACATTAGTTTTGAGTAGTTCAAATATATTCGTAACATTGTACTACGAAATTAAGTATACTTTTGAAGAACACCCAGATATGCACTTAATTCTTGGAAAGTCTGGCGTCAATACAATAAATAGAATGGTAACGATTACAAACGTTTCTTATAAGCCATTATTGCTAGAAAATGTACCTCTAGAGAAAATACGTGATTATTAGTTTATGAATGATAGAGATCCAGCTCATTTTGCTTTAAATGTATGGCAGTTTTTAAATAATTATTACCACCAAACATGAATTGGAAGAATATGTTCAGACATATGTCCACCATGAGCACCGGACGACAATCCGCTCAATTATTATTTTTGGGGCCATATCTTACGGCGCATTTACAACAATGTTAGTAACATCTGTCTCTAACAAATCGACATTTCGCAGCCAATAAGAAAGGCGACATCACCAGGCTGGTCCTTCTTATTGGCTGCAAAATATCGATTTTTTAGCAATACATGTTGCTGTTAATAATTGGAGCACGAGCTTGCGAGTGCTCCAATTATTAAATAGTTGAGGCTGCAATGTTAGAAAATTAAATCCAGAAACAAACACCTGCAATATTTATAAATATTGGAGATTCGTAATTATTAATTTATCTTATTTTCATATACCGAGAGTCTGGGATATGGGGCGAACATAGGAATTTAACATGTAAAATTAAATATGTATAATTATTAGCTCTCCTATTAATTTTAGAGAAAACTCGTAAAGGACTATTATTTTAAATTTGACAAATAATTATAAATTCATGCTTGTCGTTTGGAATAAATCATAATAATAACACGTAATTAGTGAAGGATAGATAATGTATTCATTATTAAAACATTTTACAGCGGCGTCAGTTTATGCAAGTAAATGGAACAAAAAAGGCAACGATGAATTGGAAGAAAGAGTTTTGCGTTTGATAAATGCTGAACCAACAACTAGAGTTGTTAGAGCAAATACTCAAAGAGTTCTCCGTTCTAGTGTAAACAATAACCCAATCTGTTATAAAATACTTGCCTTACATTAGCCAACTCCCTACCTGCTATTAATCAGCACTCCGCAAAAGATGCTTCCCGCAATGATTCAATATTTGGATGTTTTTTTTTTAATAAATCTTGTTTTTCAGGTGACCCCATAAAAACTAATCGCTTGGTGCTAAATTGGTGAATTGGGAGATCTTGGTGGCCAGTTGATAGAGCCACCGCGACCAATCCAGTAATTGGAAAAATTAGCGTTGAAATATTTCTTCATATTTAAACCATAATGGGCTAGACATGCACTTCGGTTTTCGATCAAAAAATCGTTTTTCATGCGTTTTTAATTGGTATGTTGATAATTGGTTATTTGATTTTTGATCGGTTTTCGATCAAAAAATCACTTTTAACGCAACAGTCATGCTGATACCATATCTCCTGATTTTCACGTGCAACTTATTCTAACGCCGGGCCAACCTGGACTATTAAAAGGTCTAAATAATATTTTAAAGTTAAATTTCCATATATTTCAAACGGCCCAATAATATTATTTTTAAAAACACCAGCCCAAATATTGATTTTTTGCGGTAACTGTGTTCTAGTTTTAAAGCACATCCGTGGATTTTCCTGGGTCCAGTATCGCGTGTTCTGTGTATTGGGCTCGCTGTTAAGTGTAAACGTGAATTCATTAAACTGATAGACTGAAAAAACAGATAGACTGGAAAAAGTTTCGGTCTGTTCCCGCATGTTCGGATCGATCCCGCATTATTTCACAGAACACACGCCTGCTCTCTTCATCCACTAGCAGTATCTCCTGGCATGTTTGTAGGGATAGTAACCATGCTTCTTCAGAATCTACTGTATCGTATGCTAGTTGTTGGTTCAGCATTTGTGAAACCCGAAACTTTTTCTTCCAATTCATCGTTTCTTCTTCTGTTCCATTTTCCTGCCCATGTGATAGTTTTTGAAATAATATTTGTTGAAATTGAAGAATTAAAATACCTTTTGAATCATCTGCCGCTATACTTGCTGTATTTTCAAAGTTTTTTACAAATTAATTGTTGGTACAGACGGAATTGGTCGATTGTTAAACTTAACCGAAAATAATTCACGAACTCTACTTGAACTGACGACACTATAAAATGTTTGGATAATGAATACACTATCTTCAGTAGAATAACTCAGATTATTGTTCATAGTAATTGATATCTGACTGGGACAATTATTTTCATTATAACATGGCATTTGTCAACTCATATCAAAGGTTTTTATCTTACACTGTTCAACTTATTTTTATTATTTCTGAGGTGGATTCTGGTACAAAATTAAATTAAATGAATGATACATTTACAGTTTTAATACTCTAAAAAAATATTCCTTTGCGATTTTTCTCTAAAATTAGGGAGTTAATAATTACACACGTTTAATTTTACATGTTAATTCCTATGTTCGCCCGTTATCCCAGACACTCGGTATATCTGCTATATTTATCTCACGCTGTTAATTTTTACGTACGTCGCAGCTAATCCAAGTATGTTAAATCGAAGTTAAATGTATGGACTATGGATGCTATAAAATTATTATTATTATTTTAAGAAATGTCTATTGTGAAAACGGCAAACACCCTTGTCAAAGACGTGGACAACTTCTGCAGGTAGGATCTTCGAGATCCTCGCATCATCGAGAGCTAGCTGGGGACAATTGGTAAGAACCTGGCGGCGCCAAATTTAGCTGTTACACAGCTGAAGGGAACCTCTGCCAGAACTCTCGCCATCCTCAATGGGCTGACTAGCGTCATTACCAAGATGCAGCGCAGGCGGACGCAGCTGAGGGGAGGCTCATCCGAGGAGGTGGAGGAGCCGACGCCCCGCCGCACAGTGGCTAATTATTAATCAATAGCGGGACAAAAGTCCAAATTTAAATATTAATTTGTGGACATTTTTTTGACATTATGTTAATTTCTGATGTCAGAAGTATTGACAGGAGTGTTAATAGCATTCATAATCTTCGCTGCCGAAACGCTATTTAACTACAAAATGACGTAAAGTTAATTTTCCAATTTGTTGCGCTGTACTACACCAGTGAAAGAATAGTGGTTATTTTTTTTTTTGGGGGAGCGTTTTGAATACTTGAAATATGAACATGTCCTCCATGGATTGCAATAGTGAAAGTAAGTTTTGACGTTTGTTTTATTATTAATAAAATTAAATTAAATTAACTGAACAATTTCGTCACTTTTATAGCGATTAAAAAAAAGTTTCAATTTGTTTCACTCCTTTACTTTGTTAGATATATAGATTAGTATATTGTCTATATATATACCTATGTTTCATTGCCTCCTTGAGTCTCTTTTGAACATTGTTGATTTTTTAAGATCTACCGCCCGATCCTAGCCGTATGGATTTGTTCGAATTAATGCGATCTGAAAAATTATTAAGACATGGGGCTTCAAACAAAGTTATTGATCGCTTAAAGATGTACATAATAGACCTTATTAAGCCCTTACATGTCGAGTTTAACGATGCCATTATATCGGAAGATATTAAACTATTTGTGTGCAATCTTCTGAAACGCTGGAAAAAATACAATAGTAAATACGATGTTCTTATTGTAAAACAACGCAAGTGGTTAGAGGAAACAATTATAGTATCAAAATACATAGAATCATGTACAACACCTACTAAAAAAAACGAAATCAGACAGCGATAATTGGACGGCCATCTAAACCGTTTACGGAATGTACACCAAAAGCTAAGCAGAGAAAAAATCAATCACTGCTAGATAATCAATCTCCAGAAGAAGCATTTGCCGCACATGCAGCTTATACGTCCAAAGGAAGGAGAAATGTGGCACTTGTTATTAAAACAGTCATACGCAAATCACCTCAATCTGTAAAAGCGATAAAAACAGTTTGTAGGCATACAGAACATAATGTGAAGCGTTTGCCAGAAGAGTCTAACACGGATTCCGATATCCTACCGACCTCAGTTGTGCTATTCCGTTTACAATATGAAACTTTCAGTGGTGATAACATTATAGTGTGGCAAAATCCAAGACCAAGTTCCACCCGTTTTTGTAGACCAATTCGTTTTACATTTTGTAAAGAAACTGAAGAGAAACTTACAAATGAAATGGAGATTATTGAAAAACAAATAAATAGTCTAGAACCTTCAATTCTTGCAGTAGACAATTCGTCTCTAAATAATGTTCTCGTAATCCATGAATTGCACAAAACAATGATCGATGGCAAAGTGTGTAATTTTTTAGCACGTAACCGATCTGCACAAGTATGTTATATATGTGGTGTATCCCCCAAAGATATGAATAATATGGATGAAGTTCTCAAACGTCCATGCAAAACGGAGTGTTTTTCATATGGTCTGTCTACACTCCACGCTCGCATTCGGTTTCTCGAGTGCGTAATTCATATATCATATAGACTAATATTAAGGCAATGGAGAGTACCGAAAGGATCCATAGATGGAAGAAAGAGAACTGTTATTAACAAATTGCGAAACGAAATGGGTATATTAATAGATGTCGTAAAGCAGGGCAAAGGTACGTCAAACCATGGAAATACGTCAAGGCGTTTCTTTTCTAATCCAACCAAGGCATCACAGATAACTGGAGTAACTGAAGAGCTCATTCGCCGCTTTTCAGTTGTTCTTGATACTATATGCTCAGGATACGATGTAAATATTCAGAAATTTAAAGAATACACCTACGAAACTGCAAGACTGTACATTTCATTATACAACTGGTACCCGATGCCCGCTTGTATTCACAAGATTTTAATTCACAGCGCGGATGTAATGAAACATATATTGTGTCCTATTGGTATATTAGGTGAAGAAGCTCTTGAATATAGGCACACAGAATATAAAACATTCAGAAGACACAATACGCGAAAAATGTCCAGAATAAAAACTAATGAAGATTTAATTCACGTTTTGTTAATTTCATCGGATCCTATAGTCAGTAGCCTAAGACCTCTTCCAAAAAGGAAATTGTCTACTTTATCAAAAGATGTATCTTTGTTAAAATAAAATTAACATTAATTTCAAATATTTCTTTATTTTACATATTAAATAGTTGTAATTTATACTAAAAATATAGTGTATGCGCATGCGGCAAAACTTTGGAGTGACTTAAACTACTGATTTTCACGGATTTTGAGGGTCTTCACTCAGTTGTGTGGGCGTACACGCTTAACTTTTATACCAGTAGCACTTCCGGAGTTTTTGAAAAAAAAACATGTTTTCATCCCTTCATAAAAACCACCCCTTAGTGGTTAGATTTTTTTAATTATTTTATGTGTCTTCACAAGTATAATATTGGTGTATTTACAAAGCTTCAGAATTTTTTGAGAAAATATATTTCTCCCAACCCCCCCAAAAATCACCCCTTAGTGGTAAGATTTTTTTCAGTATTTTTCTCATTATCTAACAAATATTTTGGGTTGATTTCGTGGATATTTTTGTCCACCTAAAATTTGAATCTGGACCACTGTGCGCCGCCGTAGAAGAAGCAGACCACAGATTATATATACCGCGCGTTTTTTTTTTATCTCTGAACATAGGCTATTTCAGTTTTAAAACGACAGTATCAATTGCAACCAGTTATGCCACCAACATTACATGCGCCTGCAACTCGATCATTTGAAATGTCAAAACTGTTGACAGAATATGTATTCAACGCAAAAATGATCCTGATACACCAATCCCATCATTCCTGTTCAAATAGGAACCATCAACTGTTAATCCCGAAATAGTAACTCATTTTTGAAAGTTATATATTATTTGAAGCCCTATTTAAACACTTTCTTGCGTTGAATACATTTTCTGTCAATAGTTTTGACATTTCTAATGATGAAGTTACACGTGCATGTAATTTTTGTTGCATAACAATTGCATGCAACCAAAAGATTAGAAATGTCAAAACTATTCACAGAAAATGTATTCAATGCAAGAAAGTGTTTAAATAGGGCACTTTCACAAATGAGTTACTATTTCAGAATTAACAGTTGATGATTCCTATTTGAACAGGAATGATGGGATTGGTGTCTCAGGATAATTTTTGCGTTGAATACATTTTCTGTCAACAGTTTTGACATTTCAAAAGATCTAGTTGCAGACGCATGAAATTTTGGTTGCATAACTGGTTACAATTGATACTGTCGTTTTAAAACTGAACATAGCTTATGTTCAGAAATTTAAAAAACGCGCGGTATATACAGATAGGCCACTCTCTGTAAAAAAACATTTATCGCGATTGCGCGCCATCTATCATTTTGGGTCTGTACCTTTCTTAACAATAGCTTTTAATGAAGCCACAATCCACGAGATGGCGCTATGTCGTTAAAAAAGACTGGATTTATATATATATATATATATATATATATATATATATATATATATATATATATATATATATATACACACATATATATATATATATATATATATATATATATATATATATATATATATATATATATATATATATATATATATATATATATTGAAAAAAATGCCTTCAACTCGGCGCCCTGGCATGGAATGATTAATGCCCTAAAAAGAAGAAAGATATCACCCTATCTGATTCGTATGATAACCAGCTATTTCACCGATCGGGAACTACTATTAGGCGATAATAATAAAATGGAAGTCACTTGCGGAGTGCCACAGGGATCAGTCCTTGGCCCACTATTGTGGAATATCTATTATGACAAAGTATTAAGATTAGAAATGCCGCGTGAAGTAATACTTGTCGGATATGCGGATCATCTAGCGGTAGTGGTGACTGGAAAAAGTGAGGCGATACTTGTAACTGCGGCAAATATTGCCATCCACAGGATTGCAGAATGCATGAGGAAACTGGGGCTCCAACTTGCACCCGAAAAGACTGAGGCTGTACTGTTGGCAAATAAGAGAATAGTGAGACAAGTTTCCGTTAATGTACTTGAAGCAGAAATTGTTACAAAGAAGGAGATTAAATACCTGGGAGTATTCATGGACCAAGGCGCCACTATGAAAGGACATGTGATAAATACCCGTAAAAAAGCCGAGGGGTCTGCAATGGCATTAAGTCGCCTAATGCCAACATTAAACAGACCATCATCACTGAGACGAAAACTTCTAAGTGCAGTAACACATTCAATAATATTACATGCAGTTCTAGCTTGGCACGAGGTCCTTAGATTTAAAAAATACAAAGCCATGCTTTTGAAGATCCAAAGAAAGTTGGCTATGTGGATATGCAGTGCGTTCCGCACTGCATCCACGGAGGCTCTGCTCGTTCTTCCAAACATGATACCCATAGACTTGCAAGCACGAGAGAGAAATAGAGGATATGGAAACGATAGAGCATCCAAACTTGAAGAAAGAGAAAATTCGTGGAACGACTTTCAACGAATATGGTCTCAAACAACTAAAGGTTCTTGGACCAGAACTCTAATCCCGGATATCCATCTTTGGGTGAAAAGGTAGCATGGGAGTTTTAACTACTACCTTACACAGCTGCTCACTGGACATGGATGTTTTATGTCGTACTTCTACAAATTTAAAATAAGAGATTCGTCGGCCTGTTGTTACTGTAGCAGTACAGAAGACGATGTCAAAAATACAGTTTTCTACTGCCCAAGATGGCAAGATGAGCGAAGAACGGCTGAAGATGATGTAGGGGAGCTCCTATAGCCGAACCACATTGTAGAAATCATGTTAAAATCAAAATCAGCATGGGGTAGTATGTCCGACATGGCAACAAAAATTGTAAAAGCAAAGGAGGAAGACCATAAGAGAAGCAGACACTGAAACAGGACTAAAATTGAAACAGAGAACCAACTTGCTATGTTTTTACCACAAAATGTTTATTGATATATCCACATATACAATAAAATAACGACTTCAGGAAACTTCAAAATGACCGTAAAAAGTCGAAACACGAGTTGTTATTTTATTGTATATGTCGATGTATCAATAAACATTTTGTGACATAGAAAGTTGTTTCTGTTTTTTAATATGGACTCCCACGTAGAAAAGGTCGAAACCATCCTGATGATCAAAATTTATTATATATAATTATTGTATAACGGGAAATTTAGTCAATTAATTTAATAAACTAAGTTGTATTGGAACTATAGATTTATTTTATAGTGTATTTTAATCAGTTATCATCGACGTTTCGCACTTCGTTTGAAGGTTTCAAATTTTCCAAATACTTTATAATTGCACCATCGGATGACATGTCTTCGATTCAACATGAAATTTAATTTGGAAATAAACTGTTTTCTTCTGCGTCTCTTGTATATGATGGATAGTGCCTTTTTTGAATCTCTTTGCCGCAGCGCTTTTTGTCGGGAAATATCTGCAAATAAAAACAAATCAGTACAGAAGTTCAAGTAATATGTATGCAAACTTACATTGTGCATTGCCAACATTGTAAGATAATGAAGGCTGATTCACTTCTGCTTGTGTTGGTGATTCAAGCAGCCTGACCGAAAGGTCCTTAAAAATATCTTTTCCACACCCATAACACAGGAATCTGATACACGATCTGGTATACCGTGACATTTTTTAACACTGAATATAGTCAATACAACGTTCCTATGTTCAATTAACAAAAACACAGGTCAATGCGTGGATGGTATCAAGTAACCAAGGTAACGTCAAAATAACTATTTCATGGGTAATGAAAATAAATAGAATTGTCAAGTTGTTTGAACTATTATCGTGCTAAAATACATTACAGAAATTTATTCTACAGAAGAATAGATACAAATAATGCATTTATACCATGAAAATCAGAGCATAAGAAATGTGCGTGACGTTTTTTCAGTCAATTATTCCTATAGCCTAGTCCATCAATGGGACAATTTTTAATATTATTTCAAAAGTTAACAACCACGGATGGGTTAAGTATAAACACTACTAACGAATTAAAACAAATAATTAACAGGTAAGGAATGATTCGTTATTTCAATAAATATTCGAAATAGCTACCTCCATGTACTAGACAATATGCCTGCCTATTGTAAAAATATTTAACAACATTTCTAATGAAATTGGAATCAAGCTCATTGCAAGCTTGCCTTATCCGATATTTTAGTTCGTCAATATCATTTTCGACAGAATCGACAGATTTTTTGACAGTTTTATGGAATAATTGGTTGCATAGCGAATACTCGCAAATTGTTGACATGCGTTTTTTAAAATTGAACATAGGGACATTGTATTGACTATGATCAGAGTTAAAAAAATGTCTCGGTATAGTGCTTCCTCAATTTGAGTATTTGGAATAATTTATTTATCCCGTTTCATTTAATACGATTATGATATTTAATCATGATTGTGAAACACATTAGTGTATCTGTTCCACATTTACTGTTATTGTTTTTAATGTTGCACTTGAGCCACTATAATTGGAGAGCCCGCAAAATAATTGGGACGCCTTGCGACATTAAATTTCACACACTCGATGATACGGCAAAGACATGTACGTATCGTAAGGAGGTGAGGCACTGACTGAAAAACAATGGAAGTAAAGTTATAAATTGTTAACAAAACTATATTGACGTTGTAGCGTTTTAATTTTACGCTTGATGTCCAGGTTAGAATAAAAATTAATTATGTGGAGGTTGGCACCGCGCTGTGAGTTCGCGTAGGTAACGTTGGCTCCGGCAGGGGATAGAAGACAGATTCGCTGGAGACGCAAGTACACGCGTTAAGCGGATGAGTGCAATTTTATTTAATCATAATTGAACCATCGATTCTGTGAACCTACCGTCGCCGCAACAACCAGAGACCGAGGTAAACAACGTTCCCTTTTTTATTTTGCGTAAATTCATCATAATATTCATTATTTTATCCCGTAAGAGCACGTGTTTAATCTTGCCGATTTTAGGATTCCTTTTTTCTACCGAGAGTCATATGGTGACTCCTACCTGAGGATTCCACCGCAAATTTTAAGATTATAAGATCACCGCGGACCGGCGATGGAATTTTACGAAGCCAAGTTGCTGTGAGCTGCGATCCTCGCCTATCAGTTCCGTTCATGAGATACTGGACATACCGATCAAGATCACCTCCATAATACAGATAAGAATTACAATCAGTCTCATATAACAATTAATGGCTTAAGCGTGTGGAGCTATTGAGCTATTATGCTAGCTCTATCATCAATAATTTAAAGTTGTGGTTTCCACAACTATCTTTGTGTATTGTTACCGGCCTCACCATTTTTTATTTTGTACTGAGCGATCGCCAGATGTGAATCTGTAAATCTGCAGTCGCATTTACGCGTATCTCTTTCAGGAACGCCACTTTACTAGGTGCGCACTCCATCTCGAATTTAATGATATCTTTAGGTGTAATAAATAGCATGTTTAGAATCTTAAGTGTTAAGCACATGTCATGTATTAAGTCAAGATATTGTGGCACCCACGCATGATACGCGCTAAAGTTCCCGTCCGTAGCTACGTTCGGTCACGCGCATCATCCATAGTTAGTATAGTTTGCATTATTAGTTTAAGTTATATCGAATTTGAGTCAGATTTTATTTGCGGAACTTAATCTAATGTTTAACTTCGCCTCAGTGAAATATACTTCTTATACTTCGCCGACTTTACCTTTTTTCCTAGGCTAAAACCTAGGTGGAGCCCAGCCTATTAATAAGAATTAATTCCCACTCTGGCATAACCCCGAACCACCCCCGACTGCTTGCCGGTGAACAGTTGTCGCGCTGTGGACGTAAGATTTACGTCACAACGTTACTAGAAATATCCAACATGTAATATGTTCAATATGTTCAGAGTTACCAAAATGTCACGGTATAAGACACAATAATAATTAGATTTTAAATTCCTTTAAATACTTATCGTACTTACTATTTTATTAATGGTTAAACTTTTCACCGGGCGTCTTGAAAATGATTAGAGCTTAAATTTTCACAACACAGTATGAATACAAATGTAGGGAGACACAGTAGGTATATATTCTTTGCACAAAGCAACGAACACATATATTATACTACCGGGCGTCATTTATAAACAATGGAAATTATGATCTGTACTATGGATTGCTGGATTATTCAGTAAAATATATAATCTTTGTCAATAATGGCGTACAGATTTCGTTCAAAAATTACAGCTACTCTATGAGCGACTCCAGATATTGGCTCATCTATTTTGTTTGGGTCGGTACCCACACAAAACCTGGTCAATTTAAATCTTATAGAGTGCGCAGGGTACGACGCAGACATCAAGTCGGCGTTCGCTGGGCGGATGTGTACGGGGGTCTACCTCAACCGGAATCACAAAGATCCCATCAACTTCCTGGAGTATTGCGGCCCTAGGGTTGCAACGAGGACCCGGAACGCTCTTGTCAAAAAACCGTTGCTACAAATTAACACTACATTCTGTAGAGATTTCACCAAGATATCGGGCGATTAGGAAGTCATGGACTACGAGCTCTAACAACTTAATGTTCGGACGAAACTCATTTTAACTATAATTTACAGATTATTTTGCTAAAAGTTGCTACTTACTTAATATATTTATGAACTCATAAATATGCATTATTAAGCACCACTTATGGCAAAAAAATATATTATTTGTCTATATTTACCTCTTTAAGAAGGAAAAAATTAAAACTTGAACCAATTTTACTGGTAACTTAATGTTCGGACGTCTCCTTTTTAATTTTTTTTGGGGTAATACTATTAAAATGATAGTTATTAATGTGATAAGCGCGGATTTACAGCTTTCTTTTGTGTGTGTTCATGAAAATGAGTCGTGGCGAAGCCACCTCAAACGAAATTCGTTCAATTGTTGTGAAACAGTACGATGAAGGAAAAAGCTTGAAGACCATCGGCGATAATTTAAATTTAGCGAAGTCAATGGGAGGAGATATTATCCAGGGCTATGGAGATAGAGGTTATGGGGTAAAAGTTCCGGCCAACCCAGAAAAATGACATGCAGAAAGAAGAAACATCTTGTGAAAATATGTAAAAGACAGCGAAGAGTCACTGTAAGGGAGATAACGGTTTATTTAACGGGGAAACGGGGGCAAATATTTCACGAGAATATTGTTGGCAATGGACCCTTAAGTCAGAGCTCAGTTTTTATAAGGCACATAATAAATGAAATATTAAATAACATTACTTTGTTTTATTTTATTGAAACCTAAAGAAAACCATCGGTTAACAAACAAACAGAAAAACAATTGTATAGATCGGGCTAAGTTTAAATTGTCTTGGGCAGTCGAAGACTAGTCCAAAGTCATTTTTAGCCAATGTACGAAACACCGATGAGGCTTGCTTCATATGTGCGGTCACCTCAGCCAGTGATTATAAGAGTTATAAAGATGCGCAACCTTTACGGTGGTTATGTTACCCATGTTGGAGCCGACATACAGTCGGCGCCACTAATATCTCGGCTCCAAATGATTCAGTGTAATACGATCGTCGTCGAGTAACGTTCTCCGAGTTCCGTTAGCCACGTGTTCTTTCCTTTTCCAAGTGCATCGTTCGACTGCGTTTTTTTTATCGCAAAAATGAATACAGCCCATCATACTTGTGTTTACAACACTTGTTGTAATGAACAGAGAAAAAATAAAGATGTAAGCTTCTTTAAATTTCCGGTAAAGGATTTAGCGAGGACCGAAGAATGGAAAAAAAATTGCGGAAACGTAGAAATTGCTACCATGGAAAATTGTAATTTAAAAAATAAACTTGTGTGTGAGAAACATTTCTTAGCTAAGGACTACTATTCTAATAATAAACGCAAATTGTTAAGAAAAAATGCAGTGCCTATAAAATTTACCGAACAAGGTACGTATTTTATGTTGCAAAAAAAAAATTTAATGCCAGTGAATAAAATATAGGACGTATAAATTACATAAATTGAGTTGTTTAAAAATTAACACAAAACATACATTTATTTGTTCTATGTTGTATTCCGAATATTTATTATTCGAACAACATTCAATTTAACGTTGATATTCAGGTGTACTGCGTATCAAAAATCGTTTGCAGTAACGTATCCGTTACTTGAGAGCATCACATTCGAGTGTCAGATACATTTATGACAGCTACAATTAGCGTACTATCGCCAACATTCAAAGTGCAATACGGTTTTTTACGACCGCCTTATAAACATTTGAGGGCGAAGCTGTTTTGCATCTGTATTTGTACTTGTATGTGCCGAAACCCCAAATTACCAATAAGGTCGAAATTCGCTCTGGTTTATGGCTTTTAGTTTCACTTCAAATGTCGGCGATTGTACACGTAACTGCAAACATTTTTTGATGGGCATTACACCTAATTATCTTATCCATCACTTGGTAAAACATTTGAACAATTAAAGAGGTAGAAACGACACTTTGTTTATGTTTTATAATATATAAATTTATTTATAAATTCCCGTCATATTTTGGTCTCACGACCATTCTGAAGGGATACAAGATAATTATTAGTTTAACAAAACGTGTTTAACAAGTCACACTTCTTATTCCTATAGATTAACACTAATGACAACCATCGACTAATGGGGAAACCCTAACGTCTTTGTTTAGCACAACTGACTATAGAGCCATCAAAGGTGTATCTATCTTGTAGCGATCTGCATACATCTAGAAAAAGAAGGTCGAGTTCGACAAGCACTGCTTCAATGTCCGACGAGGCAGAATCGTTAAGATTGATCGTCACAAAACCCCCTCCAAAAATTTCAAACTTTGTAAGCAGCAGCAGCTCTTCATCTAAAGTAAGCGATCGAATTTTGACAATGCCATTATCAAAGAAGACCAGTTTAAAGAAAAAAAATAGAATTCTCTCTTCAAAAGTAGTGGAACTCAGAAAAACACTAAAGGTGAAGAAAGTCCATTTCTACCGTGCAAAGAAGAACAAATAAACTACGAACTATATGTTAAACACGTTATTAACTAATAAGAGCCATTCTGTCAAAACATTTATTCATATGCAGTTAAACCACCAAAGTAGAAGTAAATGGACTAGTGCTGAAAGGCAATTAGCACTTTCGCTCCATTATAAGTCGCCAGGTGGCTACAAGTATATGCTGCAGACATTGAAATTTATACTGCCATCGGTTCGCACAATTCAAACTTGGTTGAAAGTTAACAATCTAAGGACAGGCATGAAAAATAATCTGACAAAAAAACTTGCAACCAAAGCGAAATGCATGTCTGATAGAGAAAAGATGTGCGTCGTAATGCTCGATGAAATCTCTCTAAAACCAAATTTAGATTTGAATGAGCATGAAGATTTCATTGAAGGCTATGAAGATTTAGCAGCTCTAGGAAGAGGAAATACACTGGCGAATACAGCTTTAGTTGTCCTTATTCGAGGGTTATTGTTCAATTGGAAGTTACCCTTGTGCTACTATACAAGCACAGGCCCTATGAAAAGTGCATCCCTAAAATCCATTGTGGAAGATGTTGTCGCACAGCTTGCGAAACTAACATTTAAACCTATGGTTTTGGTTTGTGACCAAGGTTCTAACAATCGGGGCGCTTTGACTCTTCTTGGTGCAACTAAAGAAAATCCAGTCGTGAACATATGTGGCCAGAAAATTTTTACCTGCTTTGATGCTCCGCACTTATTGAAGAGCCTAAGAAACAATTTTATTAACCACAAACTGAATTTTGTTGTCAAGAACAAACCAGTCAATTGGAAAGATGTCACAAGTACCTACAATATCGATAATAAAAGTTCGTCAACGAGAGCCATGCTAAAGATTACTGAAGCGCACATAGCGCCAACAAACTTTCAAAAGATAAAGGTGAAATATGCGGCACAAATTTTTTCACATAGTGTTGCAACTGCCGTTAGAACTGCATCGCATACGAAGCAATTAACTTCGGAAACATCTCTTGATACCGCAGAATTTGTAGATACAGTAAATCAAATATTTTATGCCTTAAATAGTCGTGTATTAAATGATCCCAATCCTCAAAAACGACCGTTGTCAATTTTTAATGGCGAAACAACGGCTATTTTAAAAAATGCATTAGACTATTTCAATCAGATTGAAATATATGAAGGCAACAAGAAGCGCAATAACATTTATTGCATTAATGGTTTTGTATGGACAATAAGGTCTATTTTAATGTTGTGGGATCATTTGAAGGACAATGGCGTTAAATATTTACTGACAAGATTCCTGAATCAAGATGCATTGGAGAATCTTTTCTCTGTTCTTAGAAATAGGAATGGCTATAACCCTACACCAACAGTGAGGCAATGCAGAATAGCCCTCCAACACAATATGGGCATAAGATTGTTCATGGATGTAGAGAGCAGCAATTGCGAAGGGGACGACACTGAACTTCTAGAAGTGGACAGCAACTTAGTCGAAGTTGAAATGCAGTCTGCTTCTCCTCCATCAGAGACGGCAGAAAATATAGAAAATATTTCCCAAGTTCCAAGTTCAGTTGCGACAAGTGATGTAGGCACTGATAAATGTACCTTAGAGACGTGTTCAAATGTTTATGTTGCCGGATACTTACTTTATAAATTAGAAAAAAAATCAAAAGTTGCCCTTGTTTTACTAAATTATTTAAAGATGGGGAAGAGTTGGTAAATAAAAATGATTTTTTAATATTATCTAAAGACTTTTCCATTCATAATATTTCTTACTTAAAAAGACCATCGGATGGTTTTATTGAATTATTTATGTTTGTTTTGGAACAATTTAAAGTTTTATTTTCCAAGTACAAATTTCAGGAAAATGTTTCTAAAAATATTCAAAGAGAATTGACCAAATTAGTAGAAGCCCATTTTAGTTGGTTTTTTACATGTAGTGAAATATCTCATTCTGAGTTCATCATTAATCTCTTTGTAAAAATGAAGATTCATAGACAACTAAAGTGGGTTTCTGCCCATAGTGGATTATCAAAAAAACTTACAAAACCACATCGTAATAAGAATTTTATCTGGAAATATTTTTTAGGTATAAATACACATTTTCATTTTTATTTTTATATTATTTATATATTAAGAGCATAATTGTGAAAATATTTGATACTTTATCTCGATAACTGTGTGAATGGGTTTCCATTTAAGATTTGATAGTTAGTTTATGTGTATTGTGGGTTTTATTGTGCACAAGCAAACAACATAAATTTTTATTGAAATTGAAAATAAAAATTTTCTTGTTACACTTATCCCTAAACGCCCCGTATACCTTCAGTTTTTGTAATATTTGTATTTTGCACCTTTGTAATTTTTTATCTAGAAATAAAATTACATTTTACAACATTGTTAATTTTGAAGAAGTGTCTCCAGTTTGGCAAATAAAATGTCAAATTCAATATTATTAGGTTTGCAACAATTTTATTGTAATGTAAAAGTTGTGGGTACTTCAAAGCAACAATTTATGCCTAGGTACGCACGTATCGGCATAATATGCGTCCGCCGGGTAATTGAACCACCGAAATCGATATTGGCCTTATTGTGACAGTATCTCGATGTGAAATATAATTACATATAATAAAAATTCAATAATTAATAGTAAAATTGCATTCCATCTGCTTTCATATTTCACGGGATGTTTATTTACTTAAAGCAGTTGTCGAAATGCACGTGCGCGATTTTCGGCGCTAGCGTACAGATTCGCAGTTTTTAGAGTCTGCGGCGACCGCGGAGAAAGACGAGGTAATAGATAAAGAAAATAGATGCGACAGATAGATGGTAACAGAAATTACACTAGGTTGCGCTTCTTGTTAGTCCTATATTCACTGCCTCAGCGCTAAATGCTTCCCTCACCAATGTCGATAGGATGCCGTCCTATCCGCGGTATGAGTGTCCTGAATCTGGATCGGATCACGATGCCCATGAAAAGGTCTCAGAAAGATAAATTCGAGCGGCAGAATGCTCTAGCCATCAACGTGTACATCTTGAATAAGAATAGAGATAAATTTACAGTTAGTCTGTCGCGCCTCACCCGGGATAAGCGCGATATACATGTGAATCTCCTACTCATTCAAGATGTTTAGGTTGATGAGGCCTATGATGAAGACGATGATACGAACGCCACCTCTGTCAGATACCACTATGTATGGGCGAAACACCTCTCCAGGCTACTCTCATCCCAGCTGAGCAAAGATAATGGGCAGAAGTTCTTTTGCGACCGATGCCTGCATTACTTTAGAACTCAGGGCAAGCTGTCTTCTCACATTCAGGACTGTGAGAAGATGAACAGCTTCAATGTGAATCTTTCCCCGGGAGGAAAGATCGCTTTTAAGGAGTTTAAGAATTAGGAGAGGTGCCCATTCATCATATATGCCGACTTTGAAAGCCTCTTAAAGTCCATCTCGATCAAATCTGGCAGCACAGGTAAGAAATATTTTAATTATTTAATTAAAAACAGGATAAAAAAATAATAAGTAGTTAAATACTGATAATAATATTGTTTTTCAGCGGAAAAGTATCAGGAGCACGAGGCATATAGTGTTGGCGATTACGTCAAGTGCTCCTAGAATGATACACTTTCCTACGATCGTAGCTATAGAGGTGAAAACGGTACTGCCTGGTTCACCGCCGAGCTAAAGCAGTTTGCCGAGGACGTCGAGACGGTGTTCAAATGTCCCCTGCCGATAGACATGCTATCTGCTGAACAGGAGGGCAAGTTTCGGCAAGCATCATCCTGACGGCGACATATGTGAAAAGCAGCGTGGAAGGGAGCGAGAGAGTGATCACGACCATATATCCGGAGCATTCAGAGGCGCCCACAACGAGTGTAATCTGGAGTTCAAGGGTTCACGCATCGTCCAGGTAGTATTCCACAACTTCAGCAGCTGTGACTGGTACTTCCTTATACGGGATGTCGCGAAAGGATTAGAGGGCAGGGTGACGCTGGTCCCTAACATGGAAAAAATAATTTCGTTCTTTAAGACCAAGGCAGGGACAGACATAAAATTCAAGTTTATAGATACATGTAGATTCATGGCATCATCCCTGGTTGAGCTCCTACCTTGAACTCAAGCAGATAGTGTCGATACCCGCTATACAACGTCGAGAAGATTGTCTGCTTACCTGTAAGGGAGTATTCCCCTACGACCACGTACAGAGTTGGGCCAATCTCGACGATATCAGCCTCCCGAGCAGAGAATCATTCCGGAGCCAGCTGACTGACTCTGAGATCAGCGCTGAGGTTATACGCATGGTCAGAAGGGATGGCGGGAATTCAACATCACCACGCTTTACGATTATAGCGATCTATATCTGAAGACTGATGTGCTACTCTTGGCGGATGTCTTCGAAGCATTCAGGGATGTTTGTCTTAATAATTACCACCTAGACGCCGCCAACTACATGACCGCACCGTCACTGAGCTGGGACACCGGGCTAAAGAATACGGGAGTCCAGCTTGACATGTTAGACATGTTCTACGAGCGAGATATTTGAGGACTCACCCATGCCCAAGCAAACAATCAGGATATGAGTGGCCATGAACCGGCTGTACCGACTAATTACCTCATGTACTATAACATTAATCCTTGGGCAATGTTGCAGCCCCAGCCTGCAGGAGAGATCTGGACTACCCGATGCATACTCACGATTACCAGACCTCCCCATGGCACTATCGAAAGGCAAGGCTCCCGGTTCTAAGTAGGAGAAGATGTTCGCTACGTTAGAGGGCAATAGTAATTATACCGGGCTTTTTTTTCGATTTTACACATATCATTGACAATGTATAACTAGTTGCCTGCAGCTACCCGCAAGAAATTTCCTGTGTAATTCTAAAAAAAAAAAAAAACAACTCAGCGGCGTCGGTGCTGGCAACCTGCCAATTTTGGCATATGTTACACAGAGAGGTTACGTTTTTATTCAAGGCAATACACGAGGGGGTCTTTGAAGCTACGCACAGTATTCCTAATGTATTGTGGATTTATGCCATTACATGCAGTACGTATACGGCCTTTCAATTCATCTACGTTATGTATTTGTACTTCATTATAAATTTTACTTTTCAGGTAACCCCAAAGAAAATAATCATTTGGTGACAAATCAGCTGATCTTCTAAATATATTGTTAAATAAAACCCTGACAGCATTAGTAGAATGTGCTGGACCCCCATTCATTTGGAACCAAGGTTCATCAACGTTCAGTGTCTCAATTGATGGAATTATGTGGTCTCGCAATAAGTCCAGAAATGTTCCTGCACTGATATTTCCATCAATTAAAATGGGCGAGACTTATTGGACCGTATCTATCTATTAAGTCTCGTATTAATTTTTCCAACCCAGACATTTACTTTCTGAGGGTACTGTGTGCGGGTTAGGTTTTGGGCATAAGGATTTGTACGGGACCAATAACTAAAGGATGAATTGAAAGGCCGTATACGTACTGCATGTAATGGCATAAATCGACAATACATTAGGAATACTCTGCGTAGCTTCAAAGACCCCCTCGTGTATTGCCTTGAATGAAAACATAACCTCTCTGTGTAACATGCCAAAATTGACAGGTTGCCTGCACCGACGCCGCTAATGATTGGTTTTTTTGTTTTAGAATTATACATAGGAAATTCCTTGCGGGTAGATGCAGGCAACCAGTTATACATTCTCAATGATATGTGTAAAAACGAAAAAAAAGCCCGGAATAATAAACTAGAGGAATCTTAAACAGTATGTAGCTGAGGGCCTGATTGTATAAAAAATGCATAGGGTGATACAGTTTAAGTAGTATCTATGGTTGCGGAAGTACATCGGCCTGAATGCAGAGCTCAGGCGAACTTTCGAAATGAGTTTGAGAAGAATTTCTTTGAACTCATGAGCAACGCCGTATTCGTTAAGAATACGGAGAATGACCCGAACCGGCGAGTAATGAAAATCGTACACATGTGGTATGGGAGGTATGCGCCAGAGTCACTAATATCAAAGCCAAATTTCCACAGCATCAGTGTCATCGAGGATTACCTGGTGCTAATAGAACTATTCCAGACGGGGGTCTTTGCGATAAGCCGATTTACGTGGGGATGGCTATTTTAGATATCTCTAAAACCTCTCTGTGTGAGTTTCACTACTCGTATATGAGGAACAAATACGGTAAGGACTGTACCCTCTGCAACACGGACACCGATTTTACTAATTTATGACTTCAGGACTAAGGACGTCTATCACGATATTAGGACGGACATTGTCAGATTTTACACATCTGAATATATCCCTGACAATCCATATGGCATACCGCTAGCTAATAAAAAGATCCTGGGCATGATAAAGGATGAGAACTGGAATATGTTAATTGAATGCCAAGATCCATATATATGAAACTATTTTTTTTTATTACAGACCGCATCATGGAGGAGTTTGTGGGACTCCTAGTTAAGATGTATGCTTGCAGAATGACGTCGTCTGCGGACACCAAAACGGCCAAGATTATCAAAGCTTATGTCGTCAAGAAACATATATCCATTTTCGCCAACCTGACCTACCTCAACAATGGTATCGAGATGGTGCACGAGCAGGACAGCATCCCGTCATTCAACCACCAGGTATTCACCATCCGGCAGAAGAAAATCAGCCGGAGCCCCCGCAATGATAAGCCCCATCTTCTGCGAGGATCCCACATTTAGTGTAGTTCTTAGTTTTAAGATGTGTGTGTGTGAGCGTGTATATGTATACAAGTGTATATAGTTATCCTATTATATTGTAATGTTATTTTATGATTATTATTATTATTATTATTATAATGTCTTCTCTTTCAATTACTTTCGGTTCTCAGGGCTCGGACAGGTTCAATGGGCTATTGTGGAAAGGAAAATACTTATTAAAGTTGACAAGAACAAAAGAAATAAGCATAGAATAAATAAAGTATAAATTTTTTTTTTCAAGAAAAATTTCAAGATAAATGACAAATTTTCTTAACAAAAACTAATAATTCTATTAACTTGGGATTACGGCGTTATGAGGTTTATTGAAAGTTATTGTAAATTTTCGCGTCTACCTTCCAAACTCCTCGCTCGCATTCAATGGAGAATGCTCGACTTCCAAATCAGATGTCCCCAGGACGTTGCTCGCGTTCAATAGCTCGTTTCTACCAATGAAGGCTGCACGGCTGACGTTCGTCGATGATACCGCTCCAATGCAGGTTAATTACCCACCGATGAATCTCTGTGATCTGCCTATTCTTCCTCCTTTGGTCGCCTAACGATTCCCAAAACCGAACTCTGTTCTCGCGTCTAGTGCTTCGATAATCAACTTGTTTATTTACTTTTCCGTCGTCACGCACATTGTATCGGCATACTGAGATTAACAACTTAGCCGTTTTTCCCTGTTACTTTGTTAAACTAAACTGAACAAGATTATATCAATAAACTAACCTAATATAAACAAATTAAACTAAACTTACGTTAAATAATATCATTACATTGTATATATTTTTTTCTGCATGTATTTATTATCTTGTATATATGTATATATATATATATATATATATATATATATATATATATATATATATATATATATATATATATATGTGCAATTAGTTCCTATACACCTCCAAATGTTATACGATCCGGTTGAGTTTGCCTCCGATTTTACGTGTTCGCCTCCGATTTCGGAGGCGAACACGTTTTACATGATTTTTTAGGTTTTCTATGCGAATTTCGACTTCCTCTTTATTCTGGCAAATTTTTGGTCGGAGGTAAAAATTGTCTCAATACATATACTCATATACACCACAGTTCAGTTTTCTTTCCCCAGGTGGCGCATCGGTTTTATACATATATATGTGGTTGATACATGTAGTTACAGGTCGACTCCATGCGTTCACCGTTCGAGTTTGGCTCCAAGTATTGGCAACAACGCTTCTACATCTGTACTACACTAAATATTATATTAAGTGGGATATAGGCGATATGATAATAAAATGTATTTGGAATTTGCGTATTTTAGATAGGTAATTAATGTTGTGTTAACTAAAGGTGAAATTGGGGTGTTATTATTCAATTTACCCACATATAATAGATGCACAATATTTCATTATTTTTTTAATTTATAACAAACAATAATATTTTAAATATAAAAAAAGCCTAATTTTTCTTTAGAGTAAACAGAATTTTATCTTAGATATATAAAACCTTATTTTTATTAAGAACAAACAATATTATTTAAAAAAAATATATTTTTCTTTAGAACAAACAGAATATTATTTTAATTATAAAAAAACCTTATTTTTCTTTCTAACAAACAGAATATTATTTTAAATATAAAAAACGTTAGTTTTATTTACAACAAACAGAATATTATTTTAAATATAACAAAAACCTAGTTTTCTTTATAACAAACAGAATATTATTTTTATATACATATAACAAACAATTTAAAAATCAAATATAAAAAAATCCAAAATCTTTCAGGCATGTAAGGGAATTCTACTACATCTCACTTTTAAAAAATAACAAATTTATTTATTCATATTTTGTCAGTTGTATAATAATAATAAAATGTAATCTACTTCTGGTAATGACCAATATTAATTTGCAAAACTTATCGTTTTATTAATTAAGAGTTAAAAATTCCTAAATATTTTACCAGCAGGCTAGATACTTTACAAGTAATTTCATTAACTTGATTATATTTTGTCAAGTTCCTATGAATAATAAATTGAAACAAAACACTTAAACTACTGGCAAAACAATTATGGTTTTTGCGCTATTATTTGATAATAACAAAATTTGACTAACTAATATTGGCAATCAGAAGTGAATCTATACGACAAGTAGCTTAAGATTTTTTTTGAGAATACGTATTATATATATAAGTCTTCACTCGAACCCAATCTAGGTTGTTTAGGATATCTTTGTGGTCCAATATTAATTTTTCACATTCATTTTTTTTAGGAGCTCTTTTGTTTTTAATGTGATTTTTGAAATGTGACGTAACTATATTTTTTTGCTGTTGAGTCCATTTCACTCTGCAACTTACATTTTTTGTTTTCAAAAGACTCCTAGATCTTGAAGTATTTTGTTCTTCGTTATTTTCACAACTTGGTCCTGGTGTAAAATCCTCATTATTCTCTATTTCGTTTTCAGATTCGGCTAACACTTCATCGGGGTTAATGTCAACTTTTGCCAGATCCATATTTCTGTACTCCATTCCTTTCCCCTGATCAAACAAGTTCAATAACTTTCCAACTTTCGCCGTTTGATAAGCATCTTGTGTAATTTCATAAAACTGTTTATGCGTTTTCTCGGCATGTCCCATGAATTTGGCAAACTGGGAATAATCATCTTTAGGCAAATTTATTATTTGCATTAAAGTAGCAATTTGTTTTCGTAATCGGTTTGATGTCATAGCTTCTGGATTTTCAATTCCACTAGATTTCGCAATTTTTTTTAAAACAACATCTCCTCTAACCCACTGATCGGTGACTCCAGGATACGCAAATAAATAACGATTTTGGTGCGGCACAATGTCTGTGTTATTCCTGATTTCACCTAATAGGTGGATATATTCTTGAACAATTTGAGGAAATAAAATTACTATTGCTCTGCTACCTTTTCCACCCGCTACTACACGTTTATAACTATTAGTCAGTGTTCTTTCTGATTCTGACAACTGTTCTAGATATTCGATTTGATTATTTGCCGTATAATTGTTTAAATAAGATTTAATTTCAACGTATTGGACATCGCCGATTCTTCTGCGATTAAAGAGAATTGTAAATGCTAATGAAGCATTAACTAGTTTCTTAAAAGCTGTTGTGTCGGCATTGTCTTGTTTTAGGAAAGTAACAGATGTATTTGCGGAATCCAAAATATGATCTCGAAATTTAATGATATCTTTTGTTAATGGCAATATTACGGGTTTATTCCATTTTTTTTCGGCTAAATCTTTAAGTGCTAGGGAAGATACTTCATTACTCCATTGAGTTTGTACCAAAAATCGAAATCTTTTTATTTCTTTTAATCTCTCTTCAAAATTTACGCATTTAAACTCAGGACATCTCTTTAATAACAAATTTGTGGTTAGTTCACATACTTGTTGTAAAGTAGTGCACATATGTAAGGCAAGACTGGGAGCGGTATACATTTTCTGTTTGTCTTTATATCCACTTATTGCTTTAGCGGATAAAACAACATCATCAAATAAGTTAGGAATGAGCATTTGATAAAAAGACAAATTCGGATTTCCAATACGTCGACGCATTTCAATGAGTAATCGAGAGCATTCTCTCATTTTATTCGAACAAGCTATTGAAATCTGAGCGCGTTTATGTTTTTTTAGGTAATATTCACCGAAGTGTCGAATTAATTGGTCTTTTCTTGCTAAATATCCGATTTCGTCAGTAGCCATTCTACTGAACACCTCGTTTTTTACTCTTAACGTTGTTGTTATATTCGTATGCTCACTAGCACAAGCAACTAAGGTCTGAGAAGCTGCCCGATGTCGTACATTTCTACCAGTTTCATTAATTGGCTTTACAATATATTTTTTGTAATGTCTTCTTAAATAGTTTACTGAAATGATGCGTCTACAATGAGCACATGGCAATTTTTCTGTATTAGAATTTTCATTTTGCACAAAACTTTCGAATTTTGTCTCATATCGTAATAATGCTAAAATATTCCTTCTCATTTGTTTGCCTTCTTTAGTATTACTAGGAAATTTCAAATAATCTTGAACCTCCTTTTCTTCTAGGTGGTGCCTTTTTAAATGACGTTCAAAATTGGTGACACTGATTCTACAAAATTTGCATTCTGTTCTTTTCTTTTTTTGTTTATTTAATGCGTTATTTACATATTTAGAGCATAAATTCTGTTGTGCCATTTTCACTGAATTTATTTTACTACGTGGATCAGAGTTTTCTAATTGATATATTTTGTCACTATTTTGTATAAAGTTATTAAAAATGGGCGGAATATATGGAATTTCTGGGCTTCCACCAAACGTCTCAACGATTAAAGAGTCATACTCATTCTCAGATGATTCTATTATCGTCAGCGTTGTATCAGTTGACACGTTTCCTTTAATATTTGAATTATTTTGTAGAGTCTTATATTCCGTTTCAATTTTGTTTGGACTACGTTCCTCTAGCGGAATTTTGTTTATTAAAGGTTTATATGGAATAATTGAACCAACTGAAGATGATATGCTACTTGCAAAACCAGCCTCATTTAATTGTAAATTGTTTGTCAACTTGGGCGACGATGCAGGTCATCTATTGTATCTTTTAACTTTTTTGTTTACAATATTTTCTGCGTCCATTGAGTGATGATCAACTATCCAATTTTGTGTGAGTTGCCTTTTTGTGCGTTCGGGATGATACGTTGGATCGTCAAAATCTGAGCAATCCGACCACGAATTGGATTTTTCGGTAAAAGAATTATCTACAAAAAAGTTGAAGAATGCGATAAATCCAAATATGGATAAGTGACGAAGGATAAAATAAAAGTATATTGAAAAACTGAATCATTTTAATCGAAAATTGATAAGTTGGGCTTTCAAAGCGAAAGATAATAGAAAATTATTAATATAATATAATTATTACGTCCTGCAGTTAGAGTAATACTTACCACAATTCACTGATTTATTCTGACTGTTGTTGCCTTTTACAGCCATCGCCAGTATTCTTAAAGAACTGAAAAATAGATAAAGCCATTTAAAGTTGCGACCAGGAGTATTGACTGGACCGTGTCAAAAATGCATACCGTCTTTTATTAATGGTTTTTAGATTTTTGTCTGTCTTGCTTGCTTGCCAATTTACATACAAGGGGATAGTGAAAAGTAATGTAACAGTAATTTATTACCTTAACTATGAACTTTTGAAATTATCTCCGGACTGGTTTATTTTTAATCATTATTACGCACTTTTTGGTATGCATAATAGCAATAAAATTGGTTATTCAATTAAATTAAGATTAAATGTATTAGTACCTCTAATCAATAATAGTTTTATCTAAATAAAACAAGAAGAATAACCTTTTTCGCAATTAACATTTATTACACTATATGTACACTTCATGTACTATATGTTGCATTTAGTATAATAAATGTTTATTGTGAAAAAGGTTATTCTCCTTGTTTTATTTCAAAACTTTCACAAGCTCCAATACTTTGATTGAGTAGTTTTTTCTCTATTTAAGAAGTTCGGTTTTGGCCGAAAGAGAAAACTACATATGAGTAAACGCAAGCTACAGAGAAATTATAACCTCAAAACCGTGTTAATCGCGTATTTAGTTATTTTATCCACTAGTACTTCAATTACCTTAATATTAATAATGAAACATTTAATTACTTACCGTGAGCTATTATTCATTATGAATAACGTACTATATTAACTCCAAGAAACTGGAAACACATGCAGTAAACCACAAACACTATTTCGCGCTTTTATAAAATGTGCACGGTAAATTTGGCAATGTGGTAGGAGGCGAAAACCACCGCTAGCTGTAGTGTTTTTATATACACTGAAGCAAATGCGCCTTTTAAATAGTAGGAGTCTCAAAAGTACGTTACATATGTTGATTTTTGTATATCATAAACTTAACCTCTTCTTACCCCTCTCTCTCTGCTCATATTTGACGCACGAAAATAATCACTAATACGTTCATTTGAATAATGTATATTTGTTTCTTCTGCTGGATAAGCGGGTGCCCTAAACTTGTACGGAGTCAGACACGATACAAATGCACATATATATATATATATATATATATATATATATATATATATATATATATATCTATATATATATTCGTACAAAAAGTTATTGGTTTTAAAATCTTTATGCCGCAAAATTATTTTCAAACATACAGGGTGTCCCAATTTTGCTGTATAACAAAAACAAAAACAAAAATTAAATAGGACACCCTGTACCTATTCAAGTTTTCTGATGACAATTTTCAACCACTACATTGTTGTCCATTTAGTTTTGAATTATCTTACAGTATTGCCAATTTACAATTTTTTCTCCTAATATCATCCATAAGCAAGCTCAACTTTAAATAATCGTAGCGACCTCGTTTTCTGAAGGTAAGAATAAGTTTTAGCAATGATCTCAGTGTGGGTAATAAGCAACATTTTGGTAATGAGCCATTTGAATTTAGTAATACAGGGTGTTTTTACAGGGGAAATAAATAGACAGAACATGGATTTAAACATATTCAAAAACAGCAAGAAGGTAATAAGAATACTGGAACAAAGAAGAGCAGAGGAGGAAAGAAGGGAGAAGAAAGATAGAATAAACAAAAAACCAAAAGAAAGTACACAGGAAGAAGAAGAAGAAATGGAAGACATTAAAGATATGTTGAAGAACATGATGAAGGATATGAAGGAAATGGCGAAAAATCCAAACAAGTTAACAGACGAAATAAAAAATCAAGAACACAAACAAGAAATGAGAGAGAAAGAGAAAAGTGGGAACAGGAAAAAAAGCAGCTTATACAAAGAATAGAAAATCTAGAAAGCAGAGCAGAAAATAACGACAAACAAAATAGAAGAAACAATATCATAGTTACAGGAATAACAGTGGATAAAACACAGATACAGAAGGGAGTGGAGGAGTTTATAAGTAACAGTTTGAAGGTACAAACTAAGATAGAGAAAGCACATATAATAAATAAGGAAAAACGAATAATGTACGCAGAAATTGAAACATGGGAAACAAAACAGTTAATTATGATGGCCAAAAGACAACTGAAAGGTACGAAGGTATTCCTAGACAATAACTTAATAATAGAAGAAAGATTTGTACAAATATAAATCAGAGAGATAGCAAGGGACGAAATAAAGAAAGGAAATAATGTACGAACAGGATATCGTAAAATACATATTAACGGAGAAGAATACCGATGGAATAAAGAAGGAAAAGGTATACAAGCAGTGGAGGGGACAAAAAACGGGAAACAAAACCAGGCAAAATTAGAACAGGACAAAACACGGCACAGACAAACGAACGTAGAAAGGAGCAGAGATGGAGAAACAAGAAACCATAACTGATAAAAATGGGTGCAGGGAATATACGAAGTGTATCAAATATGGAAGAGGAACTTATAGTCGAATTTGAAAAGGAGGAGATAGATATTCTTAGCACAGCATGCGCAGAAAATGCGATTAAAATAAGAACCTGGAATATAAGGAATATAAATAGAAAAGAAATTGGAAAACTATGTAAAGAATTCGAAAAAGCAAGACTGGAAATTTTCATTATTAGCGAAACAAAGAAAAGGGGGAAGGGGATAATGAAACTGGAAAAAGAAAATATACTAATATGGAGCGGAGTGAAGGAAGAAACAAAAGCCGCGGCTAGGGTAGGTTGTATTCTACATAGTGACGTTAGAAATGCAGTAAATAAATGGGAAGCCACATCGGAAAGAATACTGGTTATAGAATTGAAATACAGCACGCATCTAAAGACATTGATTGCCAGTGTATGGTCCTTCTGAAGATTCTAAAGCAGATAATATATATATATATATATATATATATATATATATATATATATATATATATATATATTGTTACGTTTTTATTTTTTTTACTTTACCTATTTTATGGGTGTTGAATATTTACGTATTTACTTGTTTTGTAACTCCTTATTATTTCTATTTTCTCAGGGTCAATGGTAGGTTCAATCAGAACTAAATAGAGTCTTGTTCAAATGCTTTAATGAATTAATAATAACCAAAAACCTTAAAAACGTCTAATATAAAGTGAACTATTCAAACAAATCCAAAACAATAGAAAACAAAATTATATTATAAAAAACTAATAAACTATGCCCAACATTAACAAAATAAATCCTATATACACAAGCTAACTTATGTGAGAATATGATTCTTGTAATTTACGCAAACTCTATACTTGCAGTTATCTTCTTGCTTTTGGTCCATTGATTAAGTCGTCCTCTTGTCCCTGCGTTCGTCTTCTGATCCTTTGTTGATTCGCACAAAGTAAACAGCTACTTTTGTGTGCGAAGTTTAGCGGCTTGAAGTCCTGATTTTCGAATATCTCCGTCACGGCTCCTATCTTGTTGAAGTCCTCTCCTTGTTGACTGCCTTTTTCCAGTCCTATGTCCAATCGTTAAACACGCGTTAATTTTATGTAATCTATTAGTATTAGGGCAACATCACGACCCTCGACCCACTACCGTCTCCCCTGCCCGCCGTTCACCTTCTACCCTCGACTCGTCAATTTGTTTCTTGTTGATTATTTCCGATCTTCAATTCTTCAATCTCACATGCGTCTATGCACGAAGTCACCTGTCACCCGTGGTAACCGATGAACAACCTCCATCCGCGGATCCATAAACCTTGCGATTTTCTGTGTCCATAAAATGTCTTACACATTTCTCTGTAGATTTGTGCATACTTGTTCACATTCACATTTACAATATTTACAATAATTTTAGTTAGCTTGTGCCCTTAAGATTATAATTCTATCTAATACCTATCTAATAATAATAATAAATCTATTCTAATTAATCTACTCTACTTATAATACAAATACCATCACAATATATATATATATATATATATATATATATATATATATATATATATATATATATATGTGATATGTGATATGTGATATGTGATGCATGTGATATATATATATATAATGACTTTAATGGCAGAGTTGGGAAAAGGGACCAAGTGTACTCATCAGCAGTAGATAAATATGGAGAGGGAATAAGAAACAACGGGAAAGGGCTTCTGGATTTCTGTGCAGAACACAATTTAAGCTTTACAAATACTTGCTACGAACACAAAGAAATACATAGGATTACTAGAGAAGAACGAAGCAGAGGCAAAAAGTCAATTATAGATTTCATATAGGTTGAAAAAGAAAATAGAAAATCTATGATGGATGTAAGGGTTAAAAGGGGATATGAAATAGACAGTGACCACTACCTACTGGTGGCAAAAATAAAACATTGGGAAACGGAGAAAAATAAAATATATACAGATGGTAAGAACACGAATTCATGAAAGTATCAGATCCTATAAAACTGAACAGCAGGAAAACGGCAGTAGAGTACGCAGATGCAGTGAGTAAAGAAATCGAAAAAACCAGGGGCATTACTAGAGATATGAACATTGAAGACAAATATAGCACATTCAAAATCGTTATTATAGCAGTGGCAAATAGATTATGTGGTATCTGTAGGACATCCCACATTAAAAAACAAACACTTTGGTGGACTGACGAAATCAAGAAAGAAATTAAGATTAAAAAAGAAACGTGGAATAAGCTTCTAAACAGTAAATCAGGAAATTATTTAAAGATATACAAAGAACAAAGGAAAAAATTTAAACACTTGGTATTGTAATCAAAACAGAAAACAAGAATTGGAGAGAATTTGGGGAAATATCGGGAAAAGTCTGCAACGGAAAACAGAAGCTGTTCTATAAAATGATCAAAAGCCTCAGAAACGATAATAATAGGGCAATGTCTTCAATCAAAAACAAGGAAGGGTGACAAACAGAGCACTGGCCAGGGACAAAATGATATATTAAGCTTTTATGGACATGGAAAAAGCTTTCGTTCGAGTGTCCAGAGCAAAGCTGTGGGAATGTCTGCGCAAGAGGAAAGTGAGCAAGAAACTAACAGAAGCGGTGAAAAGTATATTTAAACAAACCAGCAACTGTATAATTAGCAAAAACAGGAGATCGGACACATTCAGCACAAAGGATGGGGTTAGGCAGGGAGGTGGGCTGAGCCCGCTTTTGTTTATTACATTTATGGATGAAATCATCAGGGAGGATAAACAAAAAGCAATGTATATAGGCCATCGAAACATGGAGAGAGTGTATATATCTAAATTAGCGTTGCGCCGACTCGAATAAATGTATTCGCTCATCTCGAGTTATACATGTTTTCGAATAACTCGAGATATTAATAGCGGCAACTCGAGTTGGCCCGTGTGCAATCGCAAGCGGTCGGCGATCCAATGAACTTGACGTGCGGCATTTTTTTGTGGTTTACCAATAAAACGCCTGTATATCTCGCATTGTTGCCTTTAATATAAGCATAATGTAGTCGACTCAAATTAAAAACGGCATTTGTTAATTCTAGAGAAAATTTAATAGTATTATTCATAACATAATATAAACAAAAATATATAACACAAACATAAAAACTCTATAGTAATGAATGGTCTACATATCTATATAAGGAAACCAAAATACAATTTCTTATAACATAAAAATAATAATTTAAAGTTAATTAAAACAATTCAAAGTAAATATAACAATAAATAATAATTCTTACTTTTCGCTACTACTATTTAGGAAACAACTGAATTAGAATCACGCAATTGACTATTAAGGAACAATATTTGGTCAAGTTTCTTCGGGTGAAGTCAATTTCTGTCTTGATTTGCTAATTGTCCAGCTTTTGAGAAAACTCTCTCAGATGGAACTGAAGTAGCAGGAATGCATAAGTATTTGATGGCCATTTTATATAAATCTGGAAAGAAATTTTGATTCAGTTTCAAAAATCTAACGGGTTATGTTTTCTGTCCAGTAGCGGAAGGTCTAAATATAGTTTCATGGCTACCGCAGATTCCGAAACTGGAGCAGTTGAAGAAACATTCTCACCCATTGCCATATTGAAGTTTTCCCATAATTCATCATCGGATTCAACATTTTCAGAATTCGGGGGAGCAGGTGCCCGATTTTTGATCTCGCCAATTGGTTCAGTTTCAGTCGTTTCAATTAACTCATCTTTAATCGACTGCATGGCACTTTCTGCATTACCTTCAATGCTAAATCAATTTTTTTTAATCGTGGATGAAGGAAACAAGATTTTGCTACAATACTATTCGTTTCCAAATGTGCTAATCGCCTGCAAGGTACATCTAACAATTTTGATTGTAGACTATTGCCTGTTTGTATTACTAATATTTTATTTTGTATTGCACTTTTTAAACTTCTAACTAATGGGATGACAGGACAACGTAGTATACATTTCTCCTGACAGTTCGTCATTTTTTCCAAAAGTTTTACGACTAATGCAATCTGTTATAATTGTCCACTCCTTTGCATTCAAGTTTTGTGGTGGCGATTCTAATAAACCCAATGTAGTGTTACCGCCGACTAAATCGTTACCCATTACGAAAAGTAACTTCAGTCAGTACATTTTATTCACAATTTAATATTTACCAAATGAATCAGTTATCACCGCGCGACCGTAACAGGCGCCCGAAGGGCGTACATTCAGGAAAAACCCCGTGGCGAACTCCTGGCTTGGACCCACGAACTTTCGGCGTTACACCCGCCCGGAACCATAAATTCCTATTGACGCCCCCAATACGCAGAATTGCGATGTGTGTGTGTGGCCAGAAACCTGGCTAGCGCCGGATACGCGAAATCCACACTCGAACTAAGTGGCGCCGAGCAATTATGATGCAACGAGGGAATCATTTTCCAAAGATTGTAATTTAACCCGATTACCACGTTGTTACATATCACCGAGCGCAGAATTTCAGTAGCAATACAGCCATGGTGACCATTTTACTGTACGAAGACGCGCTCGCGGAATCATTTTTATTTTGTAACTTTATTAAATTCACTCGAAAAGTAGGGATGTTTCTCCCCACTCATCTAAGTCCGCAACGGCCACGAATTTGAGAAAGGAGAACCACCCGGAATTGATAAAAGTCGCGTTTTTCCAAAACTTAAGCTCTCTTTCAAATCATCGCCGTCTCCTAACCACCTCTCTTTTAAATCATCGCCGTCTCCTAACCACCTCTCTTTTAAATCACCGCCGTCTCCTAATCACCTCTCTTTTAAATCATCGCCGTTCCCAAATCACCTCTCTCACACCGTCACTCTCCCAAATCATCTCTCTTACATCGCGTCTCTTACACCGTCACTCTCCCAAATCAGCTCTCTTTTAAATCGTCGCAATTCCTAATCACATCTCTTTCAAATCGTCACTTATACATTTCGTACAGTAGAACCCTGCTGAGAGAACGCCCCACCCCCCCAAAGTGAACCAAAAGTACGCCGCCAACGATCATCGATCCCGAACCTGGAGATCATCCCCGACGCCTGAGCCAGCAGCAGCATCAGAAGGGGGCGCATACCAAACCCCCTGCAAACAGGTTAGTGGTGAAGCAAATCTCGTTCGTACCGACTCTAGCCGGAGTTCATTGGGTGAATCACACCTGCCGGACGGAGTACCAACTCTTTTTCCGAGTCCGGAGGAGCACCCCGATTACAAGTGTCGGCCAACTTAGGGGCTCGAACGACCCTACAGTGCTTCCACGTTACCTAGCTGATGAACTCTCTGGACTCCAAAACAATTTAGTGATTAGGAACCACCCGGGGCCGCAGCGAAACATTTTTGGTGTTTTATTACAGAGCGCACATAAACTTCCTTTTTTTACATTTTTGTGACTTTTTGTGTATTGTTGTTTTTGTGCGTTTAGCCGACACCCTGTACATTTATTTTGTTTTTTTCCATTGTTGCGACTTTTGGTTTTGTGTGTTTCTGTGTACGTGATTGGTTGAAATTGGACCTCTGTAGACCTCACGTTCATCCATTATTTTTGACAGAAAAACTCTGCCACAAAAATCGCCGGCTGGACAATTTTCGTTTGGCTTCGTCTTTTCGTCCCCGCGAAATTCTAGCATTGCAGCTGATGCACCAGATCACGTGTGCGCCCTATGAAATGTAGTGCAAATCGGTACGCGAGTCTTCCGGGGCCGCCCCCAAACCATTTCAGGTCCGCGGATGTGGCCATTATCCCTGGGGAGCAGACAATCACACCGGCTACGCGGTTTTTCCCCAAGGTTCAACATGGACCAGGACCTGCAGCAGCGCCCCCATTCGGCCACCTCACATACAGAGGAAACCATAGAGGAGCCCCACGACCAGGAGCTGGCGTACCAACGTCAAGTGCCAGCTTCCAGAGGACAGCATTAGGGTGGAGATCGGCGCGAGAGGGACAACTCGCTGCCTCCACGACCACGTGACCGCCCCCAGGCCTACATTGAAGGTCCATATCCAGCACCTCCGGCCTACATCCAACAACGGCACCACGATGCTCCATTGTACCAGCCGGAATTCAGCGGTTTGCCCAACGAGGACGTGGAGGCCTTCATCGCAGAGGCCGAAGCTCTCCTCGGACACACTCATATTCCACGAGCCAGCTGGACTCGCGTGGCGGGAAAATGGATGAAGGGACAGGCGAAGGAGAGGCTGAACTGGCTCATTGAGCATGGTGAGACATGGGACGAGACTATATGGGTCCTGAGAAGCGCTTTCACCAGTGACAGAGTGAGGCACCGAGAACTGCAAACTTTTAAAGATAGACCCGCATAGCTTCATCATGATGAAGAGGGCGCAGTGGAAGAGATAGGCACCACATGAGCAGAAATCATTTGTGCTGAAGATGATTCAAGACCTTGCAGGCCCTCAATTGAAGGAAGCGATGAGGACTCTTCCAGCATCTATGAGAGCAGCCCTGCAGATCGCTCTGGACATGTCATCAGCACCACCAGTCATCAGAGCACCGCCCAGGACCAACCAGCCTCCACCAAATCACGCTCCCCGTGATTGGAGAGATGGCTCCAGGCAGCAACAGAGCCACCAACCGCCACAGGGTCAGTGGATGGTGCCAACTTGTCGGTTTTGCCCGAACGGCCAACGTCATTGGCATAGGGACTGCCCCCAACTTCCCAGAGGTACCCCATCGGGAAACGGCCCCAGGAACGGCAACACCGGGAACCGATCCTAAACATTTATCCCGGTAGAGCTACAATGTGCGGCCTTGGCGACAGCCTGAACATTACCCGTCGTATATGTAGTGCGAGTACCCCCGCCCATTGAGACATTTTTATGCCCAATCCCCTAGACTTTAGATCACCCATCGACATTCCGTGCAACACCACCGGTCCAAATTGTGTGCCGATTGTGCCGATTGTGATACAAAATGAAACTCTCCAATGCTTACAGGACACTGGTGCCGACAGGAACTTTGCGCAAACGAGTCAAGTACCGGTGTTTACGCCAATTAATTTCCAGAGCCAACTCGCATCCAACCAAGGAACTATGGCCATCACGGGCGTGGCTAAGGTTAAGTTTCAACTCGGAAACAACACGTTTGAGGAAGAGTTCCTGATCTCGCCGGACCTACGGCTCCCAGTGATCCTCGGAACATCGTTTTTCAGGAAACATGACGTTTCGGTCGACTTCCAAAGGTCCAGGGTTCATGTCGGTGCTGCCCGACATGACACCATTCATTGGAGCGAACCACGAGGAGAATCACCACCACTGGAGGTTCCTGCGATGGACCATGGATTCGTAGGCGAATACGCCCTCGCATTCGTAGAACTGACCGCAAAGTTTGCGGAGCTGTTCGAACCCCGTGATCAGTTCACCAGTGCCCAACGTACCATCCAGCACGAGATTCGGCCGACTCATCAAGACCCAATCTGTTCTCGGCCGTACCGAGTCAACGCCGAGAGAAAACGGGTTATCGATACCCAAGTAGCCGAATTACTCACCCAAGGTGTGATAGAACCATCCACGAGTCCCTACAGTTCACCGGTGGTCATGGTGCAGAAGAAAGGAGGGGACCTTAGATTCTGCTTCGACTATCGGTAACTAAATGCTGCCACACCATTAGAACCCACACCGATGCCCATCATCCAGGAAGCGCTCCGAGATTTAGGGAAGGCCACGATCTTCTCGACCCTAGATCTTAAGAGCGGCTACTGGCAGATCCCAATGGCCTCCCACTCTAAGCCCTACACCGCATATAGTGTTCCTGATGGAGGGCACTACCAATTCCGAGTCATGCCGTTTGGACTCAAGAATGCGCCTGCCACATTTCAGCGCATGATGAGCCAAGAGGTGCTTGCTGGATTTCTCCATCAATTTGTAATGGTATATCTGGATGATATCATTATCTACAGCAGCAACTACAAGGATCACCTACACTACCTAGCAGTCATCTTCGAATGCCTCCAGGCGTTTGGATTACGCCTAGGTAACGGCGAGTGTACATACGCCAAGACCTCCTTGGAATACCTCGGGCACCAGGTAAACACCGATGTTACCAAACCCCAGGAGAAGCATCTAAGCCAGATCAGGAAGTATCCAGTCCTCAAAACAAGGAGACAGTTGCGGAGATACCTAGGAGTGTGCAACTGGGTGCGACAATACGTCCCCGGGTTTACCGCAATTGCAGCTCCCTTGAATACTTTGACAGCAACTTCCAAGGCTTTTAGATGGAATTCAGAAGCAACAGAAGCCATGCAGCTCATGAGGAAAGCGGTGTCCAGACCTCTTCAGCTCCATCGTCCAGAGCCCGACCTACCATACACCGTGCAGACCGACGCCTCACAAGTGGGAATTGCTGCTATCCTCTACCAAACCAATGCTTCAGGCCACAAGCAAATCATTAGCTTCGACTCGGCGCAGTTGAATGATACAGAAAGACGGTATCACATCAACGAGCAGGAGTGCTTGGCACTGGTTTGGTCACTGGACAGATACCGCCCTCTTCTAGAAGGCCGGCATTTCACCATCCGGACAGATTCTAAAGCTCTCACCTGGCTTCAGAACTTCAAAGATCAGCGCAGTAAGTTAGTTAGTGGGCACTTTTCCTTCAAGCCTTAGATTTTGAAATCGAGCATTGCCCCGGGAAGGAAAACCAACTTCCTGATCTACTGAGTCGTGACCCAGAAGAATCTACAACCGGTCCCCAACAGAATCCAGAACGTCTACTGCCACCGTCCCTCAACGTGCTACAGATTCCCCTCTTCGAGGAAGTACAACTCGCACAGCAAGATGATGCCACTACCACACAGCTGCGATGAGTATTACAAGATCCCGATCACCCTGAGTGGGATGAGCACCTGCCCTTGGAGGAGGTAGAAGGACACATCTATCTGAAGGCAATTCCAGGTAGAGGCCGCTGCATATATGTCCCCGAAGCTATGCAGGCGCGAGTCCTGTATCGTCTCCATGACCAAGCTATCCATCCAGGCAGGGATGAGACGGAGCGGAGTGTAAAAGATTTATACTACCATCTCAAGAGACGTTCGGCGATACATCCGCGAGTGTTTGCTTTGCGCAGCAACAAAGCGAGGACGTCGTCAGCCTGCTGCACCACTTAGAGCACGGATCCCCACAGCTCCATTTCACACCGTAGCAGTTGATCTAGTCGGACCACTTCCACAATCTTCCAGGAGACATCTCAATATCCTCGTAGTGACCGACATCTTCACTAAGTGGGTAGAGGCGTTCGCCATAGGCCGCACTACCAGTGGCAATATAACGAGGATATTGGAAGACCAGGTTTTCCATCGATTCGGATACCCCGCAGCCATATGATCCGACAACGGGACGCAGTTCACGTCGCACAAATGGAAACGCTGTTGTACGGAGTGGGGAGCTATCCCATTATACACGCCCGTGTATCATCCCCAAGCCAATCCCACAGAGCGCAAAAACCAAGAGGTCAAGAAGTGCCCTCGGATCCGTATGCAGGGTGAACCAGCCAGAGATTGGTCCAACCATCTCCAGCCAATCCTTTTTGAGCTCAGAACCAGGGCCAATGCAGCTACTGGACTGACCCCGGCCGAAGCACTTCTCGGCTACCCAATACCCAGACCTGGAGACCATCGCCGAGGATCCGTCCAACCGCCACAAGAGAATCGAGAGGAACGTCACGCCGAGATCCGAGACAGACAGCTTCGATACGTACGTCGCTACGATCGGCCTGAACAGCATCCTCTATTCCAACCTGGTCAGCAAGTATTCATCCGGGCCCATCCCCGGACTGACAAGCAAGGACGCTACGCAGGATTCGCCCCCAAGTGGCGAGGGCCATATAATATTCGCGATGCTATCGCGGGCCGAGTGTATTGAGTGGACCGCGAGGACGGAACAGTTCGTGTTCACGCAGATGACATCCGACCAGCTCCAATACGTCGCGAACGCGGTAATAAGTAAGCCCCCGCTGCCGAAGCGGTCGAACCCGAGGACCCACCTCCTCAAGAAGATCGGTAAGATACCCCCTACGTCATCCTGAACACTTTGATGTACCTTACCGCCCCCGAACATTTTGACGTGCGCCCTCTTAACTTTCCGGACTCTTATTAAGTGCGCCGGTAGCCTTTTTTCGGACGTTCTTGTGCGCCGGATAACCTAACCTAACCTAACCCTCGTGTAAATATTTTCCCCCCTGTCGTGTGTGCGTGAATTTCGGTGTAGCGTCCCGTGGACGCACCATTAACCGTAATTTCCAGACACCTCGACCGTTACTACTGGAACTCCCTAAGCCCTAATCAACTTCGATCTGTCGGTGTGCAGATCACCAATCCACACCGTGGCGCCCGACATCATCCACAACGAGGAGATAGGACCTGGACTCGCCACCGTCGAGAGGCTCTACCGCAGCCTACAGCCCATCTCCAACCACTTGAAGACGATGACACCTGTCATACCATTTCGTGCTCTCTTCGTACCGAACCTGACATTCGCAAGATCCAGCCGTGATCTAGAGACCAGTCCGCTGTCCCAAGACCCACCATCAACACATCATATACTCACCGCGACCTGAGGATGTCATATTGCAGCCGACTCCCTAGCTAGTCAGCCGTGACTACCGGAGCCCGACCGATTGCATAGCCACACAATCTTCAGTAGGGCGCAGAAGTCTCAGGAGCCGCCTAGACGTCACACGAGGTCGCCCAAGGATCCAGCCGTGATTCTCAAACACCTGCATGACTACCAGTGGCGTACCCTGAGACTACAGATGCTGCAATGTCGACCAGACGAGACCAGCATAGCTCGACTTCCATACCCCGAGCTCGAAGATGTCGACCACCCGACCTCAACCAGAAGACCGGACTCTCACAGAACACTGCTTAGAGTCTGGCCCATCGCCGAGGAGAGTAGACGACGCCCAGGGGCCCCATTGCCACTACCCGACGACGACCTTCCGACCCAAGACGAGGACCAGACCAAGACCAGACCTACGACGATTACGTGAAAATTGATTCATTTTCGGGGCCGTTTATTACCGGCAACTCGGGCCGGCAGCGATTAAATCGTTACCCATTACGAAAAGTAACTTCAGTCAGTACATTTGATTCACAATTTAATATTTACCAAATGAATCAGTTATCACCGCGCGACCGTAAGAGGCGCCAGAAGGGCGCATTCCCGTGGCGAGCTCCTGGCTTGGACCCACGAACTTTCGGCGTTACACCCGCCCGGAACCATAAATTCCTATTGACGCCCCCAATACGCAGAATTGCGATGTGTGTGTGTGGCCAGAAACCTGGCTAGCGCCGGATACGCGAAATCCACACTCGGACTAAGTGGCGCCGAGCAATTATGATGCAACGTGGGAATCATTTTCCAAAGATCGTAATTTAACCCGATTACCACGTTGTTACATATCACCGAGCGCAGAATTTCAGTAGCAATACAGCCATGGTGACCATTTTACTGTACGAAGACGCGCTCGCGGAATCATTTTTATTTTGTAACTTTATTAAATTCACTCGAAAAGTAGGGATGTTTCTCCCCACTCACCTAAGTTCGCAACGGCCACGAATTTGGGGAAGGAGAACCACCCGGAATTGATAAAAGTCGCGTTTTTCAAATGCTTAAGCTCTCTTTAAAATCATCGCCGTCTCCTAACCACCTCTCTTTTAAATCATCGCCATCTCCTAACCACCTCTCTTTTAAATCATCGCCGTCTCCTAATCACCTCTCTTTTAAATCATCGCCGTTCCCAAATCACCTCTCTCACACCGTCACTCTCCCAAATCATCTCTCTTACATCGCGTCTCTTACACCGTCACTCCCCCAAATCAGCTCTCTTTCAAATCGTCGGTATTCCTAATCACATCTCTTTCAACTCGTCACTTGTACACTTCGTACAGTATAATATCACGTGCCCAACGCACACGTTTAATCACGTGCCTCTTCGCAGCTACATTCATCCCTCAGCCTGTCTTATTTTTATCTAATTGTTTTTATGCTGTTAAACTTTGTTATTTATTTTGTTATTGTTGTTTCTTCAATATAATTACACACGTATTCCTATTCATTTAATTGTGCCACCCTTCGCCCCCACCCCGCCAAAGTGAACCAAAAGTACGCCGCCAACGATCTTCGATCCAGGACATGGAGATCTTCCCCGACGCCCGAGCCAGCAGCAGCATCGGTAAGGGGCGCATACCAAACCCCCCGCAAACAGGTTAGTGGTGAAGCAAATCTCGTGCGTACCGACTCTAGCCGGAGTTAATTGGGTGAATCACACCTGCCGGACGGAGTACCAACTCTTTTTCCGAGTCCGGAGGAGCACCCCGATTACAGTAGCCGATAATGGTGATCGAGTATCCAATAATCTTTGAATCATGATTAATGCAGAGCTCCATATTGTTGGAACATCTTGCTTCAATTTTAACTGTGGAAGACCCATTTGTTGTTGCATTTCATTTAATTTATAACTGGCTACGTTACTCATTTTAAAATGCATAACTATACGTCTGCATTTTTTTAAGAGTTCAGAAAATTCTTAGTTACTTTTCACGCAGGCTTAGACTGCCAAACTCAAAGTATGCGCTACGCAATTGTGATTTTGTTGATTTTGTAAATATTCAGCTACTGCTTTTTCAATATTGGCGGCATTGTCAGTAACAACTGTTGCCCCAGACACGTCGGCACGTCAGGAGCACACGACTGCAACGGCACAAATCCCTTGAACGAATGAATAGCTACGGCCAGCTACGGCCAGGTGCTAACATCATCAATAATTCGAGTTGGAATATTTACAAGTCGTAATATCTCGAGTCATAGGATTATTCGACTCGGCACAACGCTAATCTGAATGCGCATTTGCGGACGATGTTGTAATTGTAGCAGATAGTGAAAAACTTGACAGAAAAATTTGACAATATGGAATGAGACACTGACAAAATACGGAATGAAAATGAACAAAAGTAAAACAAAAACAATAGTAATTTCAGCCGAAAGAGTAGATATCCATATCGAAATAGAAGGAGTTGAGATCGAACAAGTGGAACCATACACACATCTAGGGGTCTCATTACAAGAAACTGGCAGACAAGTCAGTGAAATAAATACCAGGATCGGAAAAGCTAATAAGACGGATTACGAAATGAGTAAGGGATTCAATAACAAGAAAGAAATTGAAAAACAAACAACAATTAAAGTCTACAAAACTGTTGGCTGTAATTCCTGGGTTCTAACAGACAGGGACAAGAGCAAATTACAGGCAATGGAGATGAAATTCTTAAGGCGGGTAAAGGAAGTGACCAGAAGAGACATAATCAGGAGCGTCGCAATACGAGAGGAACTCGGAATAGAATCGATAAGGGACTTTATTGAAAAAAGACAACTGAGCTGGTGGGGACATCTGCATAGGATGAAAAGTGAAGTGCCGATAAAGAAAATCTGTGAAACAAGAATACAAGGAAAAATGCGAAGACGGAGACCAAGAGAGACATGGGATAGTGTAATACAGAAAATACTAAAAAAGAAAGGACAAACATGGAACGACGACAGGAAGACAGCTATGAAAAGAACAGAATGGAAGAAGTTTATGAAGTAGAAACATTTTCAAACTCCTGCACCCATTTGGGTATTAAAGGGGATTTCCGATTATATATATATATATATATATATATATATATATATATATATATATATAACCCTTTTTTTAAATAAAATGCCCCCTATTTTATGTCATTATTTGGTAGGTCCTTTTCTTCTCTTCAATTTGATGGAGCATATCTTATGTCTGAACCCCATTGTTGTTGAGATATTCAATATTTTTCACAAAAGTAACCATTTGAAGTAGTTTATGAAGTAGGTCATGCTGAGAGAATATTCCTCAACATACAAGAAACAGGCTGTGGTTTCAATAAGATGAGGCACCTGCGCATTTTTCACGAGACGTGAGGGCATTTCTTGATGGTATTTTTCCCGACCAGAGGATTGGTAGGAATGGACCCACCAGATGGCCTGCTAGATCTCCGGATCTAACAAAACCTGATTTTTTCTTGTGAGGATACGTAAAAGAAATTGTTTATAAGGAGCCACCAATAACACCAATGAATATGAAGCAACAAATTGTGGACGTTTTTGCAAGTATTTCACCTGACATTTCACCTGAAATGTTAGGAAGAGTGCAAAGGTCTTTTTAGGGCGAATTAATTTGTGCCCGAATGAAAATGGACAACATTTTGAACATTTACTGTAGTATCGTTTCTCCTTTGTATTAATAATTTTGTTATCTTTCATGGTTTTAGAATAAAATAATTAATCGAATTACAGAAGTACTATCTAATTTTGATCATCTCACATTGATTCTTACATACATTTTGACAGTTGTTTTGTCTCACCATGACCTACTTCAGTGCACAGAAATGTAATTAAATGGTTACTTTTGTGAAAAAATTTGAATATCTCATCAACTATGGGGTCCAGACATAAGATATGCCACATCAAATTGAAGAGAAGAAAAATACCAATCGAATAATGACATAAAATAGTGGGCATTCCATTAAAAAAATTGCAAAGTTAGGCATTTTTTTCTGAACACTATGTATTACTAAATGTAAATTGTTCATTACCAAAGTAGTGCTTATTAACCACTCTGAGATTATTCCTAACACCTATTCTTCAACAAACGAGGTCGCTACGATTTTTTTAAAAGTTGAGCTTGCTTATGCATGATATTAGGAGAAAAAAATTGTAAATTGGCAACACTGTAACACAATCCAAAACTAAATAGACAACAGTGCACAAGCTAAAAATGTCATCAGAAGACATCAGAATACAGGGTGTTCCATTTAATTTTGTTTTTGTTTTTGTTATTCCGCTAAATTGGGAAAGCCTGAATATTTGAAAACAATTTTGCGGCATACAGATTTTTTTACCAATTACTTTTTGTATGATACATTTTTTTTATCTATCACGGGAAAGGCGCTAGGAAGGCCCGACACACTGTTGCAGGACCCTGCATATTTAAAAATAGTATTGTATGTATTTGGGTGAATTTTCTTTATTTAACATGCTGTTATCTCTATGCACTGTGGAGGGGATGAATAAAATAAAGTTTTTTGCACCATATTATTTTTTATTACCATACAGGGTGATTCATTGGGAAATGCGCATTACTGTATGCGCAACCATGAACTTTAAGAATGTTATTCTTTTGTCTGAAGAATCCGGATCTTACTTTCACAAAAACAAAAAAAAACATAACTAATCAAAGATAAACGTACTGTTAATACTAAGGAAGTTGTGCTGAACAACTTAATGCTGCTGAAACCAATTACAGAAACATTAAAATCTATTTCAACAAAAAAGTATAATCATTTGCAGAATTTACTAACATGGGTGTCTATAAGAATCCATGAATACTTAAAAAAAATTCTACAAGGTAACCTCCAGGAAGGTTACTGAAAAATGCAATGATCTTCATTATGCATTCTCTCTTTAATTAGCTATTATTAATTTTTAATTATTTATTTGTTACTTGAACTTTAAGACTGATAGTTTTCGTTTGTAACATTTTGATGTAATCTCTCATTTATATAAGAAAATCAATATTTTTTTCTTCTTGCCTCTTGTTACTTATTATCAATTAATTATAGTTGATATTAATTAATTTTGGTTCTCCTTTGCATTGTTCTACTATGGGTTTCTTAATAATAATTCAGTATCAAGTCACACGTTTCTATAAATTCGTAGGAGCTAAACAGTATTAAGTCACAATATATTAATGCCATTGCTAGAACCAAACAATATTAGGTCCCACTATTAATTTAAAATTATTTAAATAAATTAATGCAGGAGGTTGGTTATTATCAGCTATAGTTAGCTACTAAAATCATAACTGGGAAAATAATAACCCATGTTCTCCTATTTACAATAGTAATCGGTTTGAAAAATATCATTGTTTAAAATCTTCAATTTGCTCTACTGTAAAATTTAAAAAAATGTGACTAACTACTGTTTGGCTCTGAGGTGAATGTAACTGTTTCGTTTCGAAGGTTGAGTATAACTGAATAGTGTTGAACGATTAAAACGTAGCTGTACGTTTGGAAGATTTAATGTGACTCTCGATTACGTTTTCGATTCCCTCAACCCTGGGTATGATAAAGTGCCATTAGGTCGCAGCAGAACCTTGAACGCAAACAAACGCAAACAAACAATACACAAAATGTATGTTGACATGGAAATACATATCTCTATCTGTTTATATAACTTAAATATTTTGAGTATAATTGAATTTCAATGATGTGTATTCACATAAACTGGAGTAAGTACTCAATAAACCTAACGATTTGGAAAACAAATTAATGAGCTCCACAATGTATTTTTAATAGCTAGACATAGTTCTTACAATAATATGATTAATATTTCATGTTACTTTGGGGACATTACAATACTACGCTAATTACTAATTGAGTATTGGATCGACGAGGCAGATACTTGATGACGCATAAATAAAACACTAGGTAATTTGGGATTCATAGATTTATTGATAATAACTGCAACAATTGTTTCGCCACATCATTAATAATAAGCCTGATGAAACCACTTTGTGTCGAAACAATTGTTGGTTATTAGCAATTAATCTGTGAAACTCAAACAACATCAAAATTTATTTGCCAATACAACTAATTAAAAGGTAACGAATGTAGTTTTATACTTACGATTAATAATTAAAAAAGCAGATAAGTTGAATAACAGCTTTGAAAAAAGCTTCGACACAATATGTTAGCAATGGCGTCTGTTCGAAAAATTATCTGAAAATGGCATGTGCGTCAGCATAACTACCAACATTAAACATTACACGTGTGCCAATCCTCCGGGACTCGTGGTGACATCTAGTCACACGTGTGCCAATCCTCCGGGACTCGCGGTGATATCTATAAACGTATCTCTACAACTTTACAAGGGGACCGGAAGTCCCACATGCATGTCAAAGCCCTGGTCTATACTAAGTGGCGCGCGAATACCTATTTTGAATTAAATTATTCGCGAAGAGAACCCCCAATTTGTAACAAGCTCCATTTTGAACCGTGTCAAGAAGCAGACAAGTTTATTACGAAAAAAAATCGAAGTGGGAGATAATTCATCGAAATTACGTTTTCGTACAAGATCAAACAATATTGTTACTCATTTACCGGGTGCAAAACAATATGCAAAACATGCGAAAATTATTATGAATTGTTGGCAGCTATATGTTGATAGTCAAATAGTCGCAGATATAGGACAGTGGAACAATGTAAAAATTCATGAAAAGTCGATTGCTAACAAACTAGCAACTAATGTGCCTGAAATGAAAGCATTAATGTGGTAACTTTATTTAGCTGGAATGTTCATTCTAATCGCGACAATAATCGTCAGAATTTGAAGGACTTGTAGCAATCGGATGGGACTCTAGTGGATATGTGTGCATTATGATGTCTATAAATCGATTTCAATTTTTGTTGGTTTGTCTTCGGTTTAATATTGTTCAAAATCTTAAAAATTGCAATTCTCAAAAAATCGTATTAGTAAATTGTTTCACGATTTGGCTCTCCCCAGAGAGCAAAAGAGAAGTTTATTTGGCTTTCAAAAAGACATACAAAAGTAGAACAATGCTGCCGATGTCTGCAATGCATCATGATGGAGCAAGTGATACCACAACCGGGTAGAGAAATTTACCCGAAATTATAAGTTTCACTCAAAGTAGAGTAGACGTGGTGGATGAACTTTCGGTGTCATGTAACATGTTTAGAAATTCAAGAAGATGGCCTCTAATGATCGCGTTTTCTGTTTGGAGTACTACTTCCATTAATGCTCTTGTGATAAACAGAACAAACAATCGAGACTATAAAATGGCCAGACGGTTATTCAGTAATAATATCACAAGAAAGTGAGAATTAATCGAAAATAATAAGACAGGTTTTCGAAAGGGTTGTGACGTGCCTAGAGGGCTTTCAACACGTTAGGTCGCGGAGCAATTGGATGTTCCCTCTGAAGCAACGACGAGGGCCGGGGTCTCTATGTCGGTGAGTAGGAAGGGGGATTATGAAAAAGGCTCCACGTAATTTTACCTCGTCACTACTTCAGTATAAGGGCCTCCACGTTATCTGTATGGGCTGACGGAAGATATTCAGCGATACTCAAAATTACGAAAATATCGCAACAGCTGACCATCTAACGCCCACACCACAAGACCCAATGTATCTCAAAGTGAGAATGATACTGCTATAAAGAAAAAGATTAGGGAAATTTGGGGTCATGAGAATTTCTGAGTTTTGTGATGTCAATAACTTGTATTTATTTACACAAAATGGCGGACAGCGTGTTCCGCTATCACCTGTAAGAAAGTACCTCCGCTCTGTAAATAATTACACCGCATCAACCGAATTTGGCCAAATTCCGTCTGACACGTATCGAGTAACATGAAATACCTACGGAAATATTTCTTTTATAAGGCGCAAAAACACTTACAATACAATAATTGTTTACTGAAAATGTGTTCAAATATACTGTTTTAAATTTAAAAATCTGTAAACAAAAGCAACTTGACATGAAACCAACAACAATATAAATTTTACAAAATTGTTCTTAATTACCTATCTAAATTCTCCTTTTTCAATTGTAACTAATTATGATTTTAATAAATTTGTAATCTAAATGTCCGCCACAAAATACATTTTTTTAAAAGTATTTCTACGTTATTGTTCAGTCCAGGACAAGCAGACTTGACACTCTCGCTGTACAGTATGCACCCGTCTCTTTAATTCTCTACTTCTACGCAATTGCATGAACCTTGTTCATTTCAATTTCAGCATTCACATCTGCACACCGCCGAGCTTCACCGAATCCAATCCAAATCGACGACGCCTCATGTACCAATCTGGTCTAGATGTCCGATAACACCTGCGTTTCTTATAATTCACGCCGCCATGCTTCTCGTCACCGCTCCAGCTTGTGGAGAACGCCACTGGATACTTGGACGCCACGCCACTGGATACTTCCGAATACGGGCGGCAGAGGAGTGTGTGAGGCAGTGGCAAGTGGGGCGACCATGTAATTGGCAGCAAATAAAGATATACTTATTTAGTTAGAGATCCCGTGCTTTCTTACACATTCGTGTACCCTTACCCAGGATCTCAACACAGCTTACTTCTTAATTTTTCCAAATTTTCAAATTCTCTCCTACCATTATCTTTGGAAACCATTTCTCTGAACTTCTTTTCCCCGTTCAAACTTTTTTTAATATTATTTCTTCTTAGCAACGTATATATTTTTCACTTATCTACTCTCAATTTCATTTTCACAGCTTCATAATTACTAACGCGCTTAAATTTATATCCATTGCTGCCCATGTTCTCTGTTTACTTTTGTATCATTAATTTATTATCTTTTTATACCTAAACCAAATTATGTGTAACCTTTACTAATACTCCCCAATATCATCACAATATATAAAGTTTTAGGTCAGTGGCTTGATTAGTATGTGTTTCACGGCGTTTTGATCAAGACGCTACCGTGATTTTCACGCAAAAGTTGAGGCGGAAAATCATTTCAAGTGAGAATTTGGCGCTCTACCAGCTATATGCTAATGGTTTTTTTCCATCCGCTTTGTAGCTATGGATGAGACTTGAGTTCATCAATACACTCCTGAAAGCAAAGAACTTTGAAAAGGATAAAAGAATTTATAGGATCACTAGTGTATACCGTCTGAGCATCTAAAGAAAAAACGACCACATCTAGCGAAAAAAACAATCTTGTTTCATGACAATGCACCAGCACATTCGTCAAAATTCGAATTGGTTCCCCATTCACTTTATTCCCCAGATTTAGCACCCAGCGACTACCACTTGTTTCCTAACCTAAAAAAATGGCTTGGTGGACAACGATTTGAGAGCATCAACACTGTTATTGATGCTGTAAATAGTTATTTTGAGAAACCCGACGTCTCGCAATATAAAGATGGTAAAGTAAATTAGAGCATCGATATGCAAAATGTATTGGCCTTTCTGGTGATTATGTTGACAAATTAAACAAACATTTGTTTTTTTTAATGTTGATTTCATTGTCAGGCCCAGAACTTATCAGCCGACCCTCGTATATTTTTGGGACATTGACTTTTCACAAACTGACAGATGTCGTGAAATTTCAATGGTAATATAACTCATTCGTAAATCAGTGATGTCATAACAATGCGACTTCTATAGTTACGCATATATAAATAACTGATAATGCTGAAAATACAACGGTTGTATTTTCACGAAAATACCACGAACGAATGTGGGTCGGTGTCACAATTTCGACACCCAGCAGATCGCAGCGACGACCGTTGCGATGGTGCTATTTATAGGTAACGCCCACAAACAATCTAGTCGGCCGCTAATAAAAACATAAACTGAAATATCACTGTGTCCCAAGTGTAAGTATTTGACATTGCCATATAAAATTGCTATTGTAACCTAATTTCTTGTACTAGATTTATACGTACATACATGTGATCTAAATAAATATAGGTATTTAAACTGTATATTTAGCTTCTTGTTTATTCTGCTTTACTAGATTACTATTTCATACTATTATTTATTTCGTATAAATATTTATTTCATACTATTTCAACCCCAATCTTTGGAAAATGCATTTTCCTCGTTGGGGTTGAAATTCGTTGTATTTATAAAATCATTATCAATCATGAGAACACCGCTTGTTATATTATCCCTAGGAATATAACTCATACCTAAAACAGGGACGGTATAAATTTGCGGTTTCAGATCAAAGTATAAATTGTATTTATAAATTTAATAATTATTAATATTTAATGTACAATTATTATGTATGTTTGATCGAGTATCCAGTTTTTTTTCCAAGGATGAGGAACATTTATTAATGCGATTATACAAAGGTTTATATAATCGATAGTTGTCTTGGTTACTCAAATAAACGTCGTAATACGTTATAACTAAAGAACCAACCAACAACAAAGACACACAATAACCAGATACACATACCATGGGTTTCACCACCTAATCTGCAACAAACGCCACTTCCATGACATCGACGAAGACTGCTGCTGCCAATTATGTGAGAAAACTACAGGACGGGATCATCTAATGAATTGCGATCAGCGAATGGGACGTTCCCTTGCCCAGTTTATAGAATGTCTTGCCGCTGGCTCCCACACTAACCTATAAACTTTGTCAGTTTACTTTGCTTTTATTCTATTTTACTTTATTGTATTGCATATATATATATATATATATATATATATATATATATATATATATATATTGTTTAGTATCTGTTTCTGTTCGAAGCGAAATAAAGATTATTATTACAACTAAAGAAAATCGCGCATTCTTATTGGTTTATTAACTCATGAATGAAATAATCACCGAAATGCACTTTACGCCCACAAACAAATGTTGGCCCTAACACAATTTCGAGTCCCACACAGCGATCGTATAAGCCTGGTCAGAGGGTTTTTACTGGAAATACAAGGGAATGACTGACGTGCCGAAGGCGAGCCTGTCACCTTGTAGAGCCGATATAGGCGATTCACATTAAGACGGCAGCTCCACGGTGTCGTATTTATATACTAGGGTTGGCAAGTGCAGTCAGTCAAGTGCGATGTGTTTGTTGTGCGACAGTATGCGATTAGTATTTAAATGCATCGACTTTTGCCGTTTGTCAATTGCCAGTTATCAATCGTATTGTTAGTTTTCATTTAAAACATGGTAAAATATGAAAGGGTTTGCACTGTATATGGCTCCAATGCTGACAGCAACAAAATTCTTGATATCGAAAATATGCAAAGTACTCCACTAGAGCTGCAAAAGTTGGCAGATAAGGCCATTCAATCCATGACTACAGAAAAATCAAAAAAATATACGAAGAATTCCTCGCTATGGACTCACTATTCCATGCTTAAAGCTGAGATGATTTTGAAATTCGGAATTAAATTACATAAGTAGTGTAGGACGATGTACGTTCGGGCTCCTTTCGGAGGTGGATGGTAGGTTGTCAACTGAATGAAACAGAATATCCTATATTGTGTACATGAAAGGCCCATAGGATCGCTTTTAGATGTAAACTGACTGTTTGAAATATAATACAATTACAATTTCTTTATTAAAACTGAATTTTTGCGATTTCTTCGTAACCTCTATGTGGTTTATGTTACATAGTGAAATCTATGTATGTACAACTGGTTGCCTACACCTAGATATACAGTAGACAGTTCTTTTTTTTAAGTTACATACCGGGCTTTTTTTTCGTTTTTACACATATGATTGACAATGTATAACTGGTTGCCTGCATCTACCCGCAAGGAATTTCCTATGTGTAATTCTAAAAAAAAAAATAGTCAACTCATTAGCGGCGTCGGTGCAAGCAACCTGTCAATTTTGGCATATGTTACACAGAGAGGTTATTTTTTTATTCAAGACAATACACGAGAGTATTCGTAATGTATCAAGATCAGCTGATATGTCAACAAATGATTATTTTCTTTAGGGTTACCTGAAAAGTAAAATTTTTAATGACGTACAAATACATAGCGTAGATTAATTGAAAGGCCGTATACGTACTGCATGTAATGGCATAAATCCACAATACATTACGAATACTCTGCGTGTCTTCAAAAACCCTGTCGTGTATTGCCTTGAATAAAAACATAACCTCTATGTGTAACATATGCCAAAATTGACAGGTTGCTTGCACCGACCCGCTAATGAGTTGTTTTTTTTTTTTTTGAATTACACATAGGAAATTCCTTGCGGGTAGGTGCAGGCAACCAGTTATACATTGTCCATCATATGTGTAATAAGGAAAAAAATCCCGGTATAGGAACATTCCTTGCGGGTAGGTGCAGGCAACCAGTTATACATCGTCAATGTTATGTGTAATAAAGAAAAAAAAGCCCGGTATATATTATCAAAATAAACAAACTTTCACCATTACGGTGTCGTTTTACAAAATATAATAAAATATAATAAAATAAAATAAATTTTAATTTTGGTAGATGAAGTCTCTCCATTCTTTTCTGTTCTTTGCTAATCTCTTTGCCTCTATAATCGTTTAATTTATTTTCTCTAATATTGGTTTTGCACCCTCATCCCATTCTTGTCTCGGTCTTCCTCTTCTCCTTTTTCCTTTGGTCCTCGCTTCCCATACTTTCTTTACCTATTTATTTCTTCCTTTCTTATCAAATGTCTCCACCAGCTCAGTTGTCGTCTTGCAGTGTACTTTCAATTTCTTCAATATCTGGGTCGCTTCTTATATCAGCATTTCTTATTCTATCTTTCCTCGTTACTCTCATAACTCTCCGTAAATATTTCATCTCTGTAGACGTTTCACACCCATACGTCATTATCGGTCTGTAGATTGTTTTGTAAATTCTCATTTTAGTTCTCTTACTTATTTCCTTCATGTTTATGAAGCTCCTGTTCGTAGCATAGTACGTTTTGATGGCACTTTTTATTCTGGAGCTTAATTTTCTTTCCACTCGTCCATTATATGTTATTTCTATTCCTAAATACTTACATTCTTGAACCTGTTCTATTTTATGCTGTTCAATTTGTATGTCTAACTTTTCCTTACTTCCTATCACTATAACTTTCGTCTTATTGTAATTCATTTTCATTTCGTATTTCTTTAGATTCTCATTCCAACCTCTCAAACTATGTTGTAGATTTCTTGCATTGTCAGCTATTAGTACTACGTCGTCTGCAAAAGCTCCCTCCGCTATTTTGATATACTGCATGTTTTTGAACCCTATGTTTGCTTGTACAATTTCCGTCTTTGTACTTTTCATTATCTCGTCCATATAGACGGTGAATAGTGTCGGGCTCAGCCCTCCATCTTGTCTTAGTCCGTTACTTGTTTTGGGGGTTTCCGAAGTTAGGCCTTTGTATATAATTGCGTTTGTATTTCTGTCGTATATTTCCTGTATGATTCTAATCGTTTTGTTGTCAACACCTCTTGTCTTTAATATTTTCCATACCTTGTCTCTTGTTACCATATCAAATGCTTTTTCTAGATCTATAAATCCCAAATATGTACTTTTGTCGAATTTCTGTCTCTTTTCTGCCATTTGCTTTATTGTAAATATATGGTCCTGTGTCGATCTACCTTTTCTGAATCCAATTTGTGCCTCTTCTAAGCTGTTCTCTACTATTGCTGTTATACGTTTATTTATAATTTTCTCTAATAATTTAATTTCAGTACTTATCAACGTAATCCCTCTATAGTCCATTCTGTTTTCCTTTTAAAATATTGGCAATATTAGTTCCACTTGCCAGTCTGTGGGTATTGTTTCCTGTTCCCATGCTGCATTCATTATTTTTAGTAGAGTTTCATTACCTATCCTTCCCATATACTTAATCATTTCTGTTGTTACTTGATCTCGTCCTAGTGCATTTACCGTCTTCATGTCCTTTATGGCTCCAATAACAAAGGGGCCCTAATTTTCATTTTTTTTTGCAAAATCAAATTTCATTACAGCGATAGTCTGCTAGATTTTGCAAAAAAAAATAGGGCCCCTTTGTAGACATGTAGAGCCATTTAGTTTTGTTTTTGTTTTATTGAAAGCGGCCATAAACAAAGGAGTTATCGCTAGCGGCGTTCTTTAGATTATACACCCTGTATAATATATATATATATATGTATATATATATATACAATCTTTATTGGGCTATCGACCCCATGGGGTCTTTCCGCCTCCTGTATAATATTATATTACATTTTTTTTTTAATAACATGAAATATATGTCATATTTACAAATATAATAAATACGAGGCATGTTTTTAAAGTACTCTTTTGTATTTTGGTCGCTGCAGCGCTGCTACCAAATACAGATATTGGTGAAATATATAAGCTGATAACTTCAAAATAGCGAATAAAAGATCACCCCGAAAAAAAAAACTCAATCTTTCAAAAGTCGGGACATTTTTTAAACGTCGCGGGACGCGGGACAAATTTCTAAAAATCGGGACTGTCCCGCCAAAATCGAGACGTCTGGTCACCTTATCTATACCGTTCTTGATTTTTTCCGGTTCTTGGTTGTCGTTATTGTTTTCCTCTTTACTACTCTGCCTCTCTGCTGTTAGTAGTTCTTCAAAATACTCTTTTTAGCGTGTCATTATCTCTTCTTTGTTTCTTATCACTCTTCCATCTTTATCGTTTATAAATGTTGTTTCCTGGTTTTCCCTTTTCTGCACGTTTGTAATACTCTATTAAAGAGTTTCAGGTTTCCTTTGCTGTCTTCCTCCATCTTTTCACCAAATACTTCCTATTATCTTGCTTTGGCTTTCTTAATTGCCCCTTAATTTCCCGTATAAATATGGTAATTATTGCTATTTCTGTCCAACACGTATTTTTGCCATGCCTTCTTCTTGTCCTGTATCATTTGTTTTATTTAGTTCACTGACCACCACGATGTTTGCTACTTCTTATTTAATCTTTATTGCTGTCCACAAACCTCTAGAGCTACTTCTAACAGATTTATTTTAAGTGCATTCCACATTTGATCTACATCACCTTCCATCCTCCTTTGCGATAGTTTGTCTTCTAGTTTTACCATGTATTGTACAGCTATTTCTGGGTTCCTAAGTTTGTGTGTTCTTATCATGTTGTATGTGATCGCTTCCTGACTCGTTTGTTCTCTTCCATTGCATTCATGTTTCTCTTGCACTGTTGTCATAAGGAGGTAATGGTCACTTCATATTTCAAAGCCTCTTCTTAATTTTGTGCCTCTGATTTTAGCTTTTCTGTTTTGCTCTACTAATATGTAATCAATAATGGACTTTTCGTTTCTTGTCACTACTTCTCTTGTATATGTGTGTATTTCTTCATGCTTACACATGATGTTAGTTATTATCAAGTTATTCAGTCTGCAGTATTCAATCATTCTTTTGCCGTTGTTGTTTACTGTTTCTCCACCATATTTTCCCCTCACTTCGTCGTTGCTTTGATTCTTACCTATACTCTGATTTTTCTAAACTGGCGGGCACGTCATCAAAATAATAATCATAATAATGATGGCACAATTTTACAAGGTTGCCAGCTGTCCTGGGTATTTGATAATGGCTGCAATCAGCTGTTACGCCCGTGCAATCTTGTACAACAGTGCGCGGTTCGTATCAAATTCGTCGACATCTCTGCCGTTTTTCGTACAGATATCAATCCTGTGGTTATGGATTAACATCTACAATGGCAAAATATGCATCGTACTAATTGAACAAATGTAACAAGTTTAACGTCAAAGAAGTTTAGTTATACACACATGAAAGAGCATGGTTAGTGAAAATGACGTGGCATCGTCGCCGAAAAAATATCGTGGCTGCCAATATAACATGATTTATTACATGATTGGCAGGCGAAAATTGTGTCCGCGGTTAATACACCGATTACCTATTTATAACCACCGGTGATCAGTGTTATGTAACAAATGATCCTCAGATTAATTTCGATTCTTAAACTATTGTTATGCATATTCTCGAAAACAATCACGTTGGTACGAAAAACCTCATCACACAACTGTTTGATGACGTGCACGCCAGTTTAGAAAAATCAGAGTATACCCTGCTGTTAAAATCTCCTAGTATATATAGATCACCTTCCGCTGTTTCTGTTGTCTTCGTTAACGTTATCCAGAATGCTTCTTTGTTTGCTGCTTTTTCATCTTCATTTGGTCCATACACCACAATTATCGTTCTTCTCATGTTTTCATCTTTCAGTGTAATTTTCAGTATTCTTGATATAACTGCTTTCCAATCATTTATTGTGTGCTCAATGTTTTTGTGTATGATACATCCAACACCTTCTGCTGCTCTCTTATCCTGTTCGACTCCACTAAAAAATATTGTGTGATTATTGCTTGTTTTGTACATACCCCTACATACATGCCTTTTTTCTTGGTTTCAGTTATTGCTAGCATCTGTACTTTGGCTTTTTCAAACTCTTCCTCCAATTCATTTACCTTCCCAGCCATGCTTCTGATATTCCATGTTGCTATCTTCTATGTTAAATGTTTTCTTCTGTCTGTATTCTTCTTAGTGTGTTTTGTTTTTAGTCTGTCGGTCAGTTTTTTGCCATTAATTCGTCTTCTCCTTCATCCCACCGCCACACTCTACTATTTATTATCAGCTTTTTGTATCCCACTTTTGTTGTGTTTCCCTTTTCCCTTTCTGCTTTAGCCATTTCTCTTATCTCCCTTTGTATTTCTTGTTCTTTGGTAGTTAGGTCATCATCAATGTATACTTTCCTTCTCAGATTCTTTAACTTATTCTTGTTCCTCATTACCTTTATATTATCGTCCATTGACTCCAGTTCTACAATAACCACAGCTGTACTTACATTTCTCAGCTTGTAGGTTTAATTTATTTTTGTATCAGTCCCCTTACCTTCTGTTATTAATTTGTGAATTTCTTCTTCTGTATTGTCTCTGACTGCCAGTCCTTTCACCACAATGTTATTATTTCGTCTTAATCTTTCTCTTCTTTCCAAAACGTTTTCCAGTCTATCTATTCTTCTCTTTAGCTCCATTTTCTCCTATTTTCATTCACCCTCTTTTGTTCTTATGTCATCCATCTCATTGCCCTATTTAGTAGTTGTCTTCTTCAGATTTAACTTATCTTGTTCTCCACTGGAGTCTAAATCAGCTCGGCCTCTTTTATTTCATTCATTCATCTGCGTCTCCTATGCTTTGCGGCTCCGCGATAATAGCCGCCGGATCAACTCCTAGGAACAGCTATAACAGTTGTCGTGTTATAGGTTATATTCTTCAGACTTTCTGTTTTCTTCACTTTATGCCTTTCTGCTTGTTGTTTCCATTCCCACTTCTTTACTTTTATCAAATTCACTTCATTATCGTCAATATTTCACGCTCGTTGTGTCCTAATTTAGGGTATTAATAATGGAGCTCATTTTCTGCAACTGATGCGACTCAGATTCCTGAACTCCAGTGTCGGATTCTTACCGACTAAAACCTCTCCGTACTCAGGACACCAGAAGGCGTCCATGAATCAATAATAAGGGACCGGTTGTTCACCATGCCCTGCCATATAATATTGATCATTAGAAATATTCAGCATTCAGATATGAGCATTTAAATGAAACCCGAAGGTTTGAAACGTTTAGGTTCAGCAAGCGTTGCTCCGGATTTAGTTAATAACCCCTTACTGGTCTTTTGAAAATGCTAACTGGCAGTCAGCAGGACTCAACTAAGTATGTGCTTCGGCGCGCGGTGCTTAATCCATGGGTTGTCTGTGTCATATTGACCCAGACCCTGGATAAGTCCGTTCGCGCTAGCTTCTACTTTGATGTAGAAACCGAGAGTCTGCTGGCAAACAAACTCTTGGATTAGAGGCAAATTGAAGTCGTTATGCAATATACTGTTCCTCACCAAGTAGTGACAGCCAGTAAAGGCTCTCAGACACTTGTACTGGAACACTTGCAGACGCGCTACCTGTACTTTATTATATGCCCATGCTGGACAGGCATATGTCAGTATAGGCCGAAATAAGCTCGTATACAGCAATCGCCGACTGTTGTACGAGAGCCTCAAATTCTCATTGATCAGGGGATACAGCTTCGAGAATTGACCCCATGCCTTTCCTATGACCCGAGAAGTGTGACTTCTGAAATTGAGTCGCCGATCATGGATGACCCCCAAATACTTGACCTCAGTTTTTCAGGGTATGACTTCGTTATGAAGCATTGGAGTGCCTACCTGGCCAGGCATTCTCCTGGTAAACAGAGTCGCTTTGGACTTTTTTACATGCACTTTGATACGCCACATGTCATAGTAGCTCTCAAGTTCATGCAGTTGCGCTTGGAATTTCCTCAGAATGATTGGTACAGACTGGGAGGTTGCGAAGTAGGCTGTGTCGTCAGCGTAGAGTGCAACATTCTGCTCTCTCGGTACATCATTGATATACAATGAGAAGAGCGTTGGACCGCTCACGCTACCTTGTGGCACACCGGCTTCGATATTTCCCCTCTACCTGAAACTCACCCTTCGAGTGAACATAGAATTTCCTGTCCGTCAGATACCAGTAAATGATGTGGATGTAAACTTCCGGAAATCCCATGTAGATCAGTTTGTATATGAGACCCTCAGGCCATACTTTGCCGAATGCTTTTTCAATGTCTAAAAACACTGCACCTGTGTGCTGGTTATCATTGAAGCCGCGAGTTATGCTTTCCGATAACCTGGTTAGTTTCTGAGTACTGCTGTGTTTCTGCCGACACCCAAACTGCTCGGGGATCAGAATGTCACGCTGTGATATCGTCTCCGCTAGACGATTAAGAAGTGTTCTCTCGAAGATCTTACACAGGCCCGAGAGCAGGCTAATGGGTCGGTAGCTGGAAGTAAGCTTCAGCGGCTTTTTTAGGCTTCGGGATCTTTGCCGTTTTCCATTGGGATGGAAAGTATCTTAGTGCATATATTCTGTTAAATAATGATGCAATGAGAACGTGTTCACACCCCGGTAGATGCTTTAGTGCACTATTACTAATGCCGTCTGCACCGGGAGCCTTGCGGTTTATCAAATATTTGATTATCTCACGAACTTCCTTTGGTGAAGTCTGTTACAAAACCGTGAGCATTGTTCTTGAGGCTGCAGTGGAGTGAGTGTTAACGCGTTCGCTTCTAGACCGGTGGGGTGTTTTTCTGTAATTTTTCCATTTCCTTGCAACAAATGTGTAGATGTAGATGGGCAATAATAATAATGCCCCTCTTCTCTTAACGCCCGCATAACTGGCAATAGTTCAGGGGCCTATGGTAAAATAAAATGTAATTGGGGCAGAATTCGCTGTCAAATAATGACAGTAACCAATTACGCCATAGGTGGAGAAGTAGTATGAATTATTATTATTATTATTATTATTCGACACACTTATTGCCACAGGTGTTGCTAACAGTTCAGACTTTTCTTTTGGCTCATGGTGACCATGACGTTTCCATCGAGAAGAGTCGCAGCTGGAGCCCTCGCTCTTGTTAACCGCCGGACTCTCTCCTTGACCTCAGCAGTCAAAGAACTAAGTCGTCTGCGGTCAATTGGGTTTCGATACTTCTGCCAAAGCTTCCGTTATCGAATTTTCTCCAGGATTAGATCCCTGATGTCTGCGGGAAGCTCATGAGATGGCAGTTTCCTGCGCATCTCAGTGGAGGAGTCCTCGGGACTTGCCTGTATTATTTCTGTGACTTTGACTACCTCTTGCTCCAGAGCATCGCATGAATCACCACTGATAGGGAGTACAATGCGAGTATTGACCCTCTCGCCAAACAATTCTCAGTTGACTTTTTTGTATACCTGCGTCCCGCCGGGGCGGCGCCGGTTGATCTCGAGGTCATTAAGCGTCAGCAACACCGAATTGTGATCATCAGAGTCGAGCTCCGACAGCTACCACACACTGTGAGCGCTAATGATACCCTTACCGCTAATGATCGCTATATCTAAGACGTCCACACTTCCACAATAGTGAAAGTGGGTGGGTTCTGATGGCGCAATTACAGCCAGGTGATTAGCCGTTGCGTAATTGTGCAGGGTTCTACCTCTAGAGTTTTCAGATCTAGAGTTCCATGGGGTGTATTTACCATTGACATATCCCGCTATTATAGCAGATAAATATAGCTTAAGCAAGGCGGTGATGTCGTTTGCATCTAGGTGCAGACTCGGTCTGTTATACGTAAAGAGGTTACGTAAAGAGACCCTCCTTCTTTACCACCAATACTAGCAACTATAGTAGTCGCTTCAACAGTGTTCAGTTGTGGAAGTTTTCACGTGGTAATGGGGTTCATTACAATAATGGCGGTTAACATCCGCTTTATGTCGTTCTGCTGTATATCGTAGTTGCGCTTCCTGCCCTTTCACACCATATGCATTCCAGTAAATTAGATTCACTGGCCTATCAGCATTTGGGGTTTGAGGTCGCACACGGCGTGAACTTGTACCACTATAAGCTGTATTGCTAGCCAGACCATTTAGCGTTTCACTCCGAGGAACTGGTCCCTTTCTTGTTACTAAGCATTGCAACCATGTGTTTAAATCGCGAGATTGATAAATGCTAACAATGGATTTGAAATCCATTGTCCGGGTATCCCGGGCACTCCAGTATTGCATGTGTGACCACAATCATTATCTCGACTGAAATCTCCTCTTGCTTGGCTGCACGCAAGAGAGGGAGGAATTTTGATTCCCATTGACGCATGTCTTTGGGATCCACTCTGCTTGTGAACATACACTCCAGAAGCAGACTTGATTCATTAGCACGTGTGCAAGTGTCACCTGGTGTCTTATTTTCGGCCAATATGGCTTTTGCAGCTTTGGGTTTGGCTGACCCATTTGCATCGTCAGGTATCGCAAACGTAACGTCTGTAGACTTTTTGCCAAGAGTCTACCGTGATGTCTGAATATTTGCCATTTGTATGGCATTCGCAGCTATTATTTTTGCAGCTTTCTTTACTGACTTATTGTCAGCTTTTGAAGCCTTTGCAGTAATGCCAACTACAACATTGTTGCCGACTGATGTCTCAGTGGCCGCAATCTTTGTTTGAGGAGTTAGCTTTCTCTTTGCAGACTTATTTTCGGCTTTGTGGGCTTTTGCTGCGTTCGCCTGCTTTCTGAGTTTTGGCTCAGTAGCAGACACTTCTGACATGGGAGTTTCTTTCCGTGCTGACTTATTTTCGGCTTTGTTGGCGTTTGCAGCGGCGACTTTCATCGCTTGGGCTGCTGACTTCTCATCAGCCCCAACCTCTGAGTTTAGAGTTTCTCCGCCGTAGTCTTAGATGTGCCTTTGAGCACACTCGTAGGGGCTGTCTTATTATCGGCCTTGTGGGCCTTTGCATCTCCAGTTTTATCGGTTTAGAGTCCTCCGGCGCTTTCTTTGACTTGAAGGTTTTAACCGCACCAGTCTTGTATTGGCATTTAGCTCTATTTGCCTCTGTTTTGCCCTCTGCCTCTGGAGGCGAGAGGGAGCACGCAGGTTTGGCAGCTTTGGAAGCTTTTACCGCCTTACTTTTTTCAGATATCGTGAAAATAAAACTGTTTCTACAGAGCAAAACTTATTCTGTAAATTAATTTATGTGTGATAATTAGTTTTATATTGGCTGCTGCTTTATAAGTATATATATAATTACTGTTTAAGTGTTTTGGTGACAATTCTCTTTTATTGTTATATGTATGTATGTATGTATGTTATTATATGTTATTGACTTGTCACATCTGTATACAGCAACGTGCATAAATATATATTAATATATTACTTTTAGTGTAGTGCTTTAAAGACTAGATATCCACCCATACTTTAAACAATTGTCTCTTGTCTCTTTTTTTCTCTTCTCTTCTTTTTCTTCTTCGTCCTCCTTTTCTTGTCTCTTCATTGTCTCTTTTTTTAATTGTCTCAATTATTGTACGTGTTCAGTATTTTATATATTTTATATGTTCTTTTTTGTGTTTTTGATTTTATGTACTTTGACTAATCACGTTTGTACAATGCAGCTACGTGAATAAATAAATATTATTATTATCTCTATATTATATTATATTATATTATTATATTATATTATTATTGTAACGTTTGGAGGATCTGGCTCAAATTTATTCAAAATTATATGTTTAAAAAAACATAAAATTGATATCGTATTGTAAAGCTAAATCCTTCAATAAACAGGAATTATTTTTTTGATAGCGTCTTTTGTTCAAATAATAACCTCCTAAACTTTATCTTTCATATGCGTGCATCTGCCTTAAATTTTAATTAAAAAAAGTAAAAATAAATAAATTTATAATATAATTTAAATATATCTAATAATAAATTAACAAAGTAATAAATTTTGTCTTCGTCGCTAATTTCAACGCCTACTTCACCAAACTGTTCGAAATGTAGTAACAAGCTTTTTCTCTGAATACAAACATGAGATACCATACTGTTATATAAATCGTTAAAATTAAATTAAAATAGGAAATGCTTTCTAATACAGGGTGTACTTTTCTTCTGGCCATATAAAAATATTAAGTTGATGATGGTTTCTTCGAAACGAAACGTTATACTGAAAATTTATAAACGCTTCTTGTAGAGCTAATAGAGTGGCAACGAAGAAGTGCCTTTAGTTTTCTTATACAGTTTCAAATAACTAAACAAAATCGCAAGATTTCGGATTTTGTCAAATATCTCAGGAAGTAAGCGGAATTTTCTGATTTTCTCAACTGAATATTATTCACCATTAAGTTGCGCAACTTCTTTGTAAGTTAACCGCGTTTGTAACTCTTATGATTTCCGAGATCCCCATGCTGTTCATCTTTATCTTGGACACCCGACCTTGAGGGTCTGAGGAGGTTCTAGAATCGGCTTGCCTTGACCTTGAAATGGCCAAGGTCGCTTACCTTGAAAATTTGAGGTCAAATATTGACCTTGAAAATTTGAGGTCAAATATTGACCTTGAAAATGTTGACTTTGAAAACGACCTTAAAATATGCTTGAACTGAAAAGTTGACCTTGAAAATGACCATGACCTTGTAATGTTGACCTCGAAAATGACCTTGAAATAATCTTGAATACAAAAAAAACCTTGAAAAATGACCTTGAAAAAAAAATGTCCTAGGAAAATGACCTTGAAAAATGACCTTCAAATGAACTTGAAAAAAAATGACCTTGAAAAAAAAATATTTAAAAAAATCCAACTTGAAAATATTCGAGATTGTTGTTTGCCCGGCTGACCATGATTCTGAATCGCCATGTAGTCCAAAGATTCGAAAGTTATATGATAATAGTATAAATAGAATTGCACTCTGATATAAATTTAGTTTAGTAAACATGTATCAATCACCAGCAGTCTATCGCAGTATGGATGCCTCCACTCCAATTTTCTTGGCTCTCTCTTAAAAAGCAATTCAAAAAGACCAGTTGTACCCTTATATTTAAAATCACCTATTTCAACGTCTGGACCATCAAATATAATTTCACTGTCGCCAATGAACAGATTTCCATCAACTTCATGTACACCGTACTTGTGGTCAAATCTGCCCTCTTGGTCCGTTTTAAATTCGACAAGGTATGTACGAGGTAATACATGAAATTGTTCTAGGACCGATTGCATTTCTGGAGAATCTATCTGTTCGACAAATTTTTGCTTGGCATATGACAATGCAAGATCTTCGTCTGTATCAACATTTTCTTCGTCTTCGTCTCGTTCAAAATCGGTAGGACTTGCTGCTTCTTCAACTAACGGAGAACTCTCTATTGTTTAATCAAAATCTTGCGGGTCATCTGAAGTAATGTTACCTGAAGTTTCTAAACGTTCCTTGATGGGAAAACCTTTCAACTCTTGTACTCGCATTGGTGCAGGTAGCTTTGATGGCCTGCGTAATTTAGATATTTTACGTTTTAAGCGAAAAGGTGTGTGGGTTTCACTCGAAGTCAGCTCATCGTCAAATTGATTAGGGTCAGCTTTATAGATTATAGGATCGACCCGAGGCATATCTAATTTGATTATCACTTCTTTAAGTTGTTCAGTTAAAGGTGAGAATGCAGTTGCAAAATGTTCTTTTGATTCTGAAATATCGCTCTTCAGTGCACGAATTTTATTTTGGAGTGCTTCACGTGCATCTGCAAGTTGCTCCACATATTGATGTGTATGTGCCATCATGAAATGTGTCACAATACTGATTAAATAAATAAATAGTTACACGTTTATATGATAATGTATTTGTCAAAACCTTGACGGTAACGACCTTCTGCTCTCTGATAATCTAAGTCCACCACTAAAATATCGTGAGCAATCGAACATTTTCGACATATTTCCTTAAATTCTTCAAATGTCATATCGCTTACGAGTTGATCATCATAAATATGTTTCAAATGAGTGGCATCCTGTCTGAACAATACCAAGAAATTACAATTATCTCGAATCAATTGTTTAGGTACAGCGGTTTAACTCTGACACAGATAGAAACAGTCTACGTTTTTATGACGACCGTGTGAAAAATAATCTTTAATTGAATTATGTCCTGTAGGCGGCACAGCATCAAAGATTACAATTGAATATTCCTTAACATCCTTTGTAAGGACAAGAGATTATTCATCTGGAAATTCAAAATATCCACATTCTGGCACTATTTTCATTAATTCTCTGAGAAATTCATATTTTTTCTGATATAATGAATTTGAGCAAAGATATATATGAAGGTATCGTAAACCATTCGGTGAAAGCAGTAGACACAACATAACGTTGGTTTTTCCAGAACCCGATGGTCCTATAATTAATCCTCTTTTACAATCACCGCCGAAAAGTGAACCGGCAAGGATACACTTTATTTTCGGAATGCAAGAGAACTCATTTCTGACAACTTTTTCAACGACGAATTAAATGTTACAGGTAGAAAATTAGAAAATTACAATTTATTATATTTTTATTATATTATCACTGGGACTCATGTAAACGGTGAAAACAGTTATTTCATAAATTTAAAAAATAATTAAAACGTTACATATTATTTATATTAGAATTAGAATTTATTTATTATAATTCACAAGTTTTCATCAGGTTTCCAAAAAAATACAGGAAATACGATCCAACAGCCAACAAATCCTCAGAAAACTCCATTTTCCTTCTCGATGAGACGAAGAGACTCTTCAGTGTAGGTTCGTCGAGTTCGATGCATGTGGTGGCAATTCACTACTTCATTCTCGTCCCCGCTACTGCTAATTCTATAGCAACTCTTCCCTAATTCAGCTCCAGAGTACAACATATTTAAAACTATTATATTTAAATATATTATTTCTATTAGACTTTCTTCACACATTCAGACACTTTCTTCACACATTCAGACACTGTTTAATTCAATTAATTTTATTACAATCACTTCACAAACATTCGCGTAATGCCGATATCTTAATTTTTTGCAATTCTAAAATTTGCTTTTCTATTTCTAAAATTTTATTTAAATTTAATGAAGAGTTATCCAGGTATTTTAATGCATCTGGATTTTTCATGAAAGTAGGTCGATAAATGTTACGGCTACGGATTTCTGTTATCAATGCTAAGATATTGTCATTACACGCACGCAGGTTACTCTCAGCTGCTTCTAATCTGACATTATCCTCAATCGACCATAGAGAAGTTATGCCGGATGTGACGTAATTGGGAATTGTGTCAAGATAGTCGCAGTCGGTAAGTAATAGCGGTTTGTTAGTGGGGACAGCAGAAGGAACAAGCGGTTTGTTAGTGGGGACAGCAGAAGGAATATTCAAATTATGATTAAGGGTTGATGCATGCTCAGGTAATAATTCCGGTTTGTTTGTGGGAGCAGTTGTAGATATACTCGGAAGAATTACCGTGTTCTGAAGAATTTGTACTTTTTTCGTAACTTCTCCTCGGTCAGTGGTGACATTCTGGGATAAGGTAACGGATTCTAGGGATAAGGTAACGGATTCTTGTGATGATATTGTAATTAATTCAGTGGACACATTCGTTGTTAAAATATTATCACTGACCGAAGAGAGGAAGTTATCATCGGTCAACAAATTCCGCCTAACACGTTTATTCGACCTTAAGGAAAGTTTAGTTTGCTTCTCCTCTCTGCGTTTGTTCTTATAAACTTCCTTAGACTGGTAGCGCCCATATCTGACAAGTTTATGAGGATGGGTGGAAGAGGGACCTGGCACAGGAGAAGTAATGGTGCTAGGTTTTGAACGGACTGGTAGAGGTAGTGATTGATTTAGAATATGTCTTAACAATTAACTCTCTACCACGTTAGGTGTCAGTGAAGGATTATCTAGATTTAAAATCTCAGTGCCTTGCAAACTGGGGGAACTATTATTCCCCGATACAGTAGGTTCACAAGTCACTGGGAGATCAAATCCAGGCGCCGTTAAAACTATTGAATCAAAAGCAGTATCATTGAAAAATGCGTCAAAATCGTCTTGATTATCTGTAGAAGAGACATAAATATTACTATATATAAAATACACACTATAAACAAAAGTATTACCAAAAGGTAGTAATTTTCGGTGGCTATCCCCACTCCATCCCCACTCTTCCCTCTCCACAAATGGGAGGAAAAGGGAACCTCCCATATTCCTATTCATACTCTTCCTTCCTTCCTTCCTTTTTTCTCTTCTTTCCCTTTTCTTCTTTTTTTCCTTTCATGTTTTCCTTTAGTATAACTTTCACACCCTTGGCGACTCAGAATCATGGTCAGCCGGCCAAGTAAGTTGGATTTTTTTTTCAAGGTCAATATTTTTCAGGGTTTTTTTTTCTCAAGGTCGTTTTCAAGTTTTTCAAGGTTAACATTTTCAAGGCCAATTATTTATTCAAGAATATTTTCAAGGTCTTTTAAGGTTGCTTTCAAAGTCAACATTTCAAGGTCAATGTCATTTTTTTAGTGTCAAGGTCATCTTCAAGGTCAAGGTCATTTTAAATGGCACCTTTTTCAATTCAAGGTTATTTTTAAGGTCGTTTTAAGATCGTTTTCAAGGCCAAGCTCATTTTGAAGATCGTTTTAAGGTCGTTTGTGTTAAGTTATGTTAGGTTCGTATAGCTGGTCTTCACTTAAGATGACTTGTTATGTATAGATAGACATACATTTCAAAGAAATAATAACAATTATTATGTACGATTATTCTTTATTTTTTCATCTTTACACATTATACAATCTCTTATGGCCGGAGGGAATCCGTCAATGTGATCTCTCCAACCGTCACAATTGTAATGTTTATAGCACGGCAACATTTCTTGCAGACTCTGGTTTGCACGATAGCTAGCAGGTAGAGTATTAAATGCTAGTGTTACATCTATTGGCCTTACTCTCTTCAATATGTAGGATAAAGGGAGAAACTTCATATCACTAATAGAAATTCTTCCTCCATCTTCATGCTTCTGCATTACTTCCCATACTTGTTAATAACCACTTGCGAACTTTGTAGGGTACTCATCCAATTATATATGTAATTCATATTAAAATTTAGCTTCACAATATTGTTCACTTGATGTATTTTACTTCGATACTTGTTGGCAACTGAACAGATATAAATGTTCACTGGTCTTATATTAGTTAGATTATTAAAAATAAAATAAAAAATATTCTATATATATTAATTTATTGACATAATAAAAAAAATATATTGTTATACATTGAAATGATTAATGACTTCTAATTAATATTATGAATTTTTTTATTTTTTGTTGCACTGTCTGCAGAGGTAAATTGGAGTAGGAGATCCGTCCACATGAGTTCTACCTATGTTATAATGATTATAGCAGGGTAGCCTCCGTTGGAAACTGATGTCGTTCATCTTGATAGGTGGTAACAGATGCCAACTCTCTTGAAGTTCCATTCCCTCAATCTTGTTTAGGTATAGGTCTGGTAAGTATTTGAGATGTTCTTCACTCATCTTTTCACCATTCATGTTACGCACTGATCGCTTTATTTATATCAACTAGTGGTAACATCTTCATTTCTTCTGTCTGCGTATATTTGTACACTTGGTATGTGTATCGCTGTGGCTTTTATACTGACGATGTGGAGAACGTCATGTCCCTTTTGATCTTTTATATGACCTTGATACTGTTTACAGTAATTCTTTTACTATCTTTGTCAAGGGCGAATAATAATATGCCTTGTCATGTAAAATCAGACAGTAGGCTGAAGTATTGGCTGGGATTGGAACTTTTGTCGTAAATTCTATTTTAATCTCTACGGCACTCTTTTGTATAGTATCAGTCTGGTATGTAGAAACAATTCCAATTAGTGGTGCTACTTCTTTATACTGACTTGGTGAAAATAAAGGTTCACTTTCATGATTGTAATATGATTGTTGAAACTTTGCGTACATATCGTACAGAACAGCAAAATGATTGTTATCAAAGTCAACATTTAAATTATCATATGGAAAACGAACTCCATTTAAATAAACACTCATATTGGTTAGATCAATTTTATCAAAACGTGACATGTTTTCAGTCATGAATCCTTTCCGATTTTTTTGAAAACCAACAATTATGAATCTCGGAGTTTCTACGTGTGGGGCCGTTTTAACAGCCCACATGTGTTTTGTCGTCGTCGGTAATGAAGGATATTCGTGCATTTCCCAACTTCTGAAGGGTACATGTAAGTTTACATTTTTATCAATAATCTTCGTTAAAACCAATTGTTCTCGTAAACACACTGAGACGTGTGGAATTCTCCAACTGATTTTATCAATAACCAGTTTAAGTTTTTCGTCTTTGGCGGCTTCAGTTTGCACTATGATATCAGAATCATCATTATTTCTTATCAATACTATTTCTTGTCTAGTATTTAATACTACTCTCGTAAAATCTTAGATAGAGATTGTAAGAAGTGGAAAAAATAATTATGTCGTCAGCAAAGTTGAGAATTTTTGTGCTATTTGAGTTTGGTAACGGAATGTCGTGGACATAAATATTATAAAGCAAGGGAGAGAGAGTCGAGCCTTGAGGGACGCCAGCGAGGGGCGAAAAACTGGGGGAACTGCGGTGGTTGACGACCACGCAGTGTTTTCGATCAGACAAGAAGTTTTTGACGAGTGTTATTAAATGGGCCGGAAATTTAAGACTGATGAGCTTGAAGATCAGGCCATCGTGCCACACCGTGTCAAACGCCTTCTCAACGTCGTACATCAGAGCCGACGTCACACCACGTGTGTAGACGGCACCGGGCCGATCCTGGGCCGATCGACCGCAGATAAAACCAAATTGATGTGGTGGATTTTTTCAAAAAGTTTGCCCTGGGTGTTTATGAGGGAAATTGGCCGGTAGGAATTGGGATTGTTTAGAGGTTTGTTGCGCTTGCGGATTAAAATTACTTTTGCTTCTTTGAAATGCGCGGGAAAGTAGCCGGAGGAGAAGCAAAAGTTGAAAATTTGTGTGAGGGAATCGACGATGTTAGGAGGGAGATTTTTCAGGACTTGGTTGGGAATTGAGTCAGGGCCGGGAGCTCGATTTTGTGCGAGTTTGATGACGGCCGTGACTTCGGCGGAGGTGATTATGTCGTCGGGAAAGTTAGGGCCGGGAACGTGCAGTGAGGGGAAGCGTGAGTTAGAGTTGGACGATTTGGATGCTTGCCGTTGTAAGCTTGGGCGTGAGGAGTCGGGAATGGTGTTATGAATTGACTGGAGGTGGATTGCAAAGTTGTCGGCTTTGGCTTGCGGATCGTGAGCGACAAGGGCGGGGAAATTTATGGGAGAGGAGTGAGTTTCTGGAACGCGGGATGTGAGATTTTTAAAAAGTTTCCAGAATTTGGAGCCCTGGCGATAATCCAAACGTGAGGTGACATCGACCTATTGTTTAGTGTGATGTGCGTTTAAACTGATCTTAATGACGGCCGAAATCCTGTTGATTTCGGTCCTAATCGCAGGGTCGCCCGTGCGGCGCTGAAGGCGCCGCAGAGCTTTTTTCGTTTGGATCATCGTCAGGATTTTTTTTGGAATTGGGGGTTTTTGGATGAAGTCCCGGGATAGAGGAGTTGACTGGGATATGGCGGCGGATAAGGAGGAAGTTAGGTGCCGGATGGAAGAATTTAAATCAAAGAGGTTATTGACAGGGGGAAGTTGAAAATTTAAAAGGAGTGAAACAAAATTTTTCCAGTCAGTTTTGTGGAAATTAAATCTAGGCTCAGGCCGGGGAAGTGACGGCTGACTGAAAATGGATGAGTAGGCAAGTAGTGGGAAATGGTCGCTGGTGGTTTCGGGAATTACTTCGAGGTCTTTGCGGAAGTAGGGAATTAGGTCGTCGGCGCAGAGAATGTGGTCGGGTATTGAGGATCCTTGGTGGCAGGAGAAGGTAAATTCGGAGTTTTCAAGTCGGGAAAAGGAAGTGGTGTCTAAAATGTGCAGGAGAGAAGCTCCTGCAGCATTGGAGGCCGTGTCTCCAAACTGGAGGCTCCTGGCATTGAAATCGCAAACAACGACAGTTCTTGGCGATTTCAACAGCAGGCGCATCGCGGCTGTTGGGAAAGTTAAGCTGGGGGACAGGTAAATGTTGTGGATGGTTATTGGGCCGATGACGGAGGTTATTGTTACTGACACAATGTCAAATTGGAGGTGGAAAGGAGTGAAAATTTGGGTTGCAGGAAGGGAATTGTGCACCAGAGTGGCTACACCTCTGCCAGACGGGCGGGCATTACCGCTGACATTACCGCTCCGTTTATATCAATCTCTGTAAGACGGTCGCCCATTTGCAAGATTTTTTTATATACCTTCATTGTTTTAAGTCCGCTTTCTAAGATGTACAATGAGTGTTATTTCCTCGCCTCGAAAGTTTACCAGCCTCCCAGATTGTTCCAGGACCCGCGCTACCATGGAACTGATTATTTTTCCGGATACCGGTAAATATATAGGGTCATGCGGCGACTCGATTATTTTAAATCCACCGGGAACATTTGGGAAAAATGATACAATATGTGCACTTGTTCTCCGTTATTATAAGATCCTGTGATCAAATTACAATAAATTTGTATTGCGTTCACCGTGTTGATGTCCACGATATTATCTGATTCGTGAGATCCAGCAGACAACACTTTCTTATTAAAACACACACGGATATGTGGCTGCTTACCTCTGGAAATATCACTCAGTTTGTCTTCTATATAGTGAGATATGTCTTCAACGTCATATATTCCCACTGGCAGTTCCAAATGTTTCCAATCACCCATCGTCGTCTTATAATGGAAAATATAATTTGTTTCATCAACGTTGGGTATTGAATTAAAAGATTCAAAATTCAGTAATGCCATCTCATAGTCTTCTTCTGGTTTCAAATAAATTGGTGGATAGAAGTCACATTCCAGCTCGGATTGTTTTCCGGTTAATGTAAATGTGTATGAATGACCTTCGCTCTCCATTCTTCTGCTTACAACTGGCTAATGATGATGTATATTCTTCTTATTTATCCGACAAAAACTGGAGACATAAATGACCGCAATTTGCTTCATCACTCCTTTGATGTCTCGTGTAATTATAATAAATCAAATTATCCTTTCCATCTGATTTTAAATACCTTTCTACTTCAATTGGCGGTTTTAGATCCCCAAAACTATCAAAATACGTTATCACTTTACCGTACTTCCTGTACGCAACCCAGTGAGTTCCTTAGCCATTCTTATCATCCAAGTTCACGACACCGCGTTCATTCTTGTGAACTTTTTTAGGCAGTGCATTTCTCATAAAAACTCCTCTAAAATAAGGTATTTTTAGTCGTTTGGAGTAACGTTCTATATCAATGTCAGTTAAGGGATGGCGAAGAAACTTCATATTTAGTTTTTTGAATCATCTGGAAGATATAAACCGCAACCCTTATTATAAGGTTTTATATAAAAACCTGAACCAACGGCTCTGGGTTCCATTGCCTTGTTGTGCCTCTCTGCTTCTTTCTGTTGCTCTTTTAGCGGCCTTTCCTTCATTAACAGCCTGTGCAATTGCTGCCGCACCACCGCCAAGTGAACCTAATGCTCCTAAAGCCGCAAATAACGGTATTAAGGGAAGAAAACCTCCTCTCTTTGGTGTAGGTATTACCCTATGTCTCGGATGACGAATGCCCTTTCTATTCTTTTTCAAAGCACGGTACGCTGCTTTAGTGGACGCAAGTAGATCTTTGTTTGGACTTCTACAGACTGCTGTCTTCGCAAGGCGAATTGCTGGGCAAATGATAATGCGCCACCACGTCGTTTACCTTTACTCCTTCGCTTTGTACACCTTTTGCTACGATTTTGTTTCATTCATCCCAAACCAATGTTTGTTTTCGCCTTCATTAGACCAGCGACCGTTGCTGACGCTATCTTTTCACCAAGTTTTGCTTTACTACCAATTATTTTTTGGCAGCTCTGTATAATTTACGATCGGCCTCGTGTCTTTTACTTAACTCGTTCGTTACACTGTATGCAATGTCGTGCTCTCTGCAGGCCTCGTCTAATTCGTTTATTCCTCGATCACCTCTCTCCAACCTTTATTCCAACTTGGTACCTGGTCCGCAAAAGTTATAACCAGGCAAGTGAACTTCAAATGGAAGTTTATTTATCAACTTATTCAAAATACCACCACCTGTCCGCTTGACTGATCGATTGGAACTGATGGGATTATGGACGTACATTGTCCTAAATTAAACCACTTATTTAAATGTATAAGATTTACAAAAAAATAATATTTTATTTTTAAACAATATAAACAAATTACATAAAACACAAATACAACGTTAGCTTACAAGATGCTTTTTAATACTACTAATATTAATACATATATTTTATTTATATTGTTAATATTATTACATATATTTTTATTCATAAAGGAACATTCATAAAGATATCATGCAATTACGCTAACTTGAATCTTTCATTGAATATTTTTTCTCTGTGGATACAATTTAAACATTTTGAAATTTCCTTCTCTACATTTCTAATCCTATTTTGAAATCTTATCCTACCTACAGCGCACAAGCTCCAGACCCCTCTTCTAGCTTCTCTATACGCAGACCTCCAGACGTACATATGATGATATATATTCTTGCCTTCCCACATTGTTACACTCTTCTTACTGATCATTAAAATGTGTTTCTGAAATTGCATGTAAATCCATATCGTAATACACTTTATCTAATCCATATAAAATCATTTCCATTGTCATGCAAACGTATTCGGTAGCTGTCGCATTAAAGACACAATCAAAACGCTTTCTCAAATCACCTTCGAATTGAGATAGCATGCCAATGCAGACGTGATAATATTGGGCGAAATTTAAAGTTTTTAGTACCTCCGCTCGACATGTGATTATGTCGTTTAACTTCCATACCTCGCGAAGACCCTCATACGACAAATATACGGATTCGTTCTCTAGTTCCGCCTTCATTACCTTCCGCCAATTATCCGGGAAAACGCATGATATTTTCAATTCATTCACATGGATAATGCCATTTGAATCAGGTCGTCCGATGAGTTGATTTATATCGTTCTTGTTGGCATTAAAGGCATTCCATGTTGCTACATTCATGCTTATGCCTTGCCCTTTGGAACCCATTATTACAATCACTGGTTCAAAATTCGCATAGATATCTAAACCAACGGAAATCCATTTTGATTTACTTTTGTTTAGAAAATAAGTATTTGGTGACAGAAGAGGCTTATTAAACTTTTTATGTTTTTTCTGCATATCTCCACAGCTCTCGGTTCTATGGATACTGCCTCCTATGTTTAGTTTTGAAAAATCCGAATCTTCGGGAAGTGGAATATCACTGAATCCTAGATCAAGATCTTGATCATTGACGCACTACTTTTTCCCACTGTCTTTAAAATTACTATTTCCTCTAGCTACTTTTGAATAGGTAGTATCATATGGTTGTTGACGATGCACTAAGAAAATATATAAGTTTATAAGTAAAACACAATTAGTTTAAATAATATTACTACTTACTGCTTTCGTGCTGCGATGTCAAACTATGTGGTCAAGTATATTCCATTTATTCCGCTTATATACACTTTATTAAACGGAGAAGGGGAATGTTAATAACCTCACGGTTAATATTATTGAACAGAGGGAGTTTCAGGAACCTCACTTGAGCGATTAAGAGGCAATTTCAAGGACATTACTACAATTGTGAGGAGTAAGAAATTTCAGACACTCAATCACATTATTGAATCCTTGAAAATATCGAGACCTTCTCCTTAACCTGGTGAAGATCTTGAGATTACCGATCACATCATCACATCATCATCGAGACCTGGTGGAGATTAAATGCCCAGTACTATATTTGTCTATAATACTATACGCACTTGAAAATACTTCAGTTACTTCCAGATCATCACAGCGACAACATCGTCCTGCGCTCAAGTAGGGTCGTTGACCTGCAGCTTGACTTTGACCAATTGTCCTGCATTTGTCTATAATGCTGTACGCACTTGAAAATACTTCAGTTACTTCCAGACCATCACAGCGACAACATCGTCCTGCGCTCAAGTAGAGTCGTTGACCTTCACTCTCACTACTAACTTTTCCTGACCTTGAAACTTAACCTTGACCTTGACCTTCACTCTAACCTTATCCTTCCTGACTTTGACACTTTTCAAGGTCACAAGCCGATTCGAAGGATCACCTTACGACCTTGATTCGTGAGGAAGTTCTAGAATCGGCTTATTTACCCTACTTATGGGGTTATTAAACAAAATATAAATAAATGTTTTATACAAAAGTTGTGCACAATCATGAGAAATTTATACAGGATGGTTCTTGTCAAAGTTACAGACTAAACTTATGCTTTTTAAATGAAACACCCTATATATCTTTACATTTTTAATTCTATATTACCACATAATTAAAATTATATTAACCGTAACCGTAACCGTTTGCATGTTATTCAGATTCAAAAATGTAATGCGTAATGTTTATGCGTTTCTGCGATCATCCTCGTGACTTTACTTTGACGAATAAATCGCTTAAAAAAATATGACACTTTAGGGTATACTGTCTACTATAGAATGAATGCATTAATTTCCAAAATATCGCGCAAAATATTTATGGAAAAAAAAATAGACTCCTCCGATGTTTAACTCATTTTAAACAGAATTCATTTTTTGCTGATAAACCATTAGTAAAATAAAAAATTAAATCCACCCACATTGTGGTTCATACTTTTGCCAATGCATCCTCATATTTTCAGAGAATTAGGACGAAAATTAAGACTTGCAGACGAGCAATAAGAAATAATGTTTGCTTGAATTCACCAAAACGTGTCATTCAAAGTTAATTGTGAGGATCTTTAAAATTTAAACTTACTTAACTGATGGTCCTTAAAACTACAAACGATGCAATCGGCCATAAGAAACTAATATGAACATTCAAGATCACTGGCCTGCCGGGTACTACCCTAGTAAAAATCATTAGCTTTCACTGACTCACCCTGTACAACTGAAATAATTATGTAACTATTTTTGGTATCATATATAGTATTTTTATTCGAAATTGAAATTATACCTATGAAGAAGCTTTTTACGGTCAACGATTCTCTATTGTAAATTGAGCCGCAAAGAAACTGGAAGAGTGCGGACACCCAAGACCATCACTAATTATCACTAAAACAGTATCACTAATTACTTTCATTTTTATTATCTAATCATAGGCACTGCATATCTGATTTGATACACATATCTGATTACATGTCACAAAATTCCGTATTTACATACTCATAATGGACAGCAAGAAACACCATTCGTAGGTAAATTTTTAATTTCAAGTAAACTCAATATAATAGTTGTTTTAGAATCTTTATTTTTATTTCTAATTTAAGCAAAAGTGGATTATACGATATTTTTTTTATATTCAGTTTTGATATTTTTAAATTAAGCTAGAATAAAAATATATTACGACTTTTTATCACAACTTATTGAAATATGAATTTGACGTACCATTAACCAATAAATATATGTATGAATTCTGTAGATATTACTTTGCATTTCTACTATTAAAGCAATATCTCAAGTTACAATTTTCCTACTATTGAGTCATATCAATAGAATACAAACGGTAGAGATACAAGTCGGCTTTTCTAAACCCAATAACTGTAAACAGAAAAAATCCACCCTAATTCTAAGCACGTTTCTGCCAAAATTCTTGGAGAAAAACAAAAACGCTTAACATTTAAAAACGTAAAAAAATACTTTTCTGAGTGCTATACAAATCGATAGATACTAGAGTGACACAGTCATTTAGTGGTTTCAAAGTAAGAAGGACCCGTAGGCGGAGCTTAGCTGCACAACCTTGGACGAACCAGGGGCCTAGAGAACATGAGAATCACTATAATATAGTAGATTAATAATAATAATTAGTTAATACATACGCATCGTGCAAAGTGAAATTTTCATTTCCGAACAAAATGTTTGATCGGTGCACAACTCTGCAGCAATTATAGAGGATAACTAACGCAGAGGTAATTTAATAACCTCCAGCATTATTTACAGTCCTGGATTTTTTTATGAAACAAACATATATTTGTTTGTTTCAAGTCTTCCTACATGGTAGGGCAAATCCGTGAATTTATTATGTGTGTCTACGCCATCTTCACGGGTCAACTTACGTTAGAAAATTAATCGTGACGTACAACCAAGCTGTATAACAGAAGGAATGCATCTGCGTTTGGATTTTAACGCACAGAAATTAACCGTCGTTTTTTATGGTTCAAGTTTATGGAAATTATATTAAGCTTGAAATTTGCGAAATATATAGAATCGTTAAATAAAAGCTATTAGGAAATGTAATAACCTATTTAAAATATAAGAATGTGTTTGTACAATTGTTTGCGCAATTCATAAATAGAATGTGTTAGGTATATTAAGTAAAACGTATTTTTATCAATGTAAATTGATATTTATTAGGATTGTTATATTTTGAGAAGTATTCGTTCGGATATTTTATTTTTTTTCCAATCCTACAGCGAATATCAAATTATACCGAGTGTCTGGGATGAACCTAGGAATTTAACGTAAAATTAAATATGTGCAATTATTAGCTTCCCTATTAATTTTAGAGAAAAATCGCTAAGGAATATTTTTTAGAGTATTAAAAACTGTAAATGTATCATCCATTTAATTTACGTTTGTACCAGAATCCACTTGAGAAATAATTAACATAAGATGAACAATGTACCATAAAAACCCTTGCCATGAGTATGACAAATATCATGTTATAGTGAAAATAATTTTGCTAGTCAGATATCAATTGCTATATGAACAATAATCTGAGTTATTCCAATGAAGAGAGAGTATAAATTATCAAATTATTATAATGAGATTATTCTCATTTTTAGTCTTGCCAAAAATATACTTAATCTGGAATCACGTGGTGGGAAGAATTTTACTGCCAAAGTTTGATTATTACAAAATGTTACTGTATAATACTCAGTATAGCGTAACTAAATTTCGGTCCGCAACGAATTATGTTGTCCAGAGCTAAATATTCATCCTTGAGTTAAATTTATGTCCGGATATGAATTTGTAGTCCATAACTAAAATAAATGTCCCGCTAATGTTAGCTCTACATCGAGAATATTGGTATAACTACGAAATAAATTCAGTTTAGAATATGTGATTAAATTTGCAATATTTTGTGTTGATACTTTGCCAACTGATACAAAGATAAAAACTGTTCGAAACTTCTAATCTTAAACATAAGGTACAGCTGTACAGCTGTTAATTGTTTCTGTCTGACTTTCTCGTCACATCAGAGCCATTATACCGTGTTCTAGAAACAGGGCCCAAGACTACACAGACTTCAATTATTATTTAAAAATCAACAAACTAGATATATTATTAAAAGGGACAGACTTAGCTACAAGTGTTACTGACAAAAACAAAACTGTATTTAAATACCTTCATATATTTGTTGCGACGTCATCGACATTTTTGCGTTTTCAAGTAGAGAGTGGTATTTTCTTCTTTAACTACTTTTCACCGGTCTAGATTTTTAGTAGGGTTATACTATAAAATGTTTGCATAATATGTAACAAACTAGTTTAAGCTAGCAGGTTGTTAAATCCGAAATTCTCTGGTTTCACGAACAAATAATTCGTGATAATTATTAAGCAAGCTTATAACAAGCTTATTCGTTTTGCAGCATCATTTAATTGTAAATTCTGAATTAGGTTGGCTCAATGAATTATTAAAAGTAAATTAATATCTTAAGTAATAAGGATGTAATACACCTTACAAGGAAGTTATTTATCCTTTCTCTAACTGTGGTCAACCGTGCTAACAGATGCATTTGTGCATTAACAGACGTTTGTGGTCTTCATTCGGCGTGTTATTATTATCACCAATTGTTTGTTCCGGAGAATCCGGAGAATATCGAGTTTAACAGCCTACTTGCTCAAACGAGTTTCTTTAAAAATAAATGAAAAATTTCATATCTATAACCCTGCTAAAAATCTAGACGGGTGAAAATGAAAAGTACTTAAAAATGCTCTACAAGAATACACAAAAAATATATACCGAGTATCTTGGATGAGGGGCGAACATAGGAATTTAACATGTAAAATTAAATATGTGTAATTATTAGCTCACCTATTAATTTTAGAGAAATTTGTCATGATTTTTCTCTAAAATCAATAGGGGAGCTAATAATTACACATATTTAATTTTACATGTTAAATTCCTATGTTCGTCCCTTATCCCAGACACTCGGTATATATAAAGCTATTTAACAAATGCCGGTAACACTAAAAATAAATGAAGGTGCTTATTTATAAAATATTTTGTTTACCAACTTGTAGCTAAGATTGCCCCATTTAATAATATACAGGGTCCTGCAACAGTGCGTCGGGCTTTCCTAGCGCGTTTCCCGTGAAAGATAGAAAAACATGTTTCGTACAAAAAGTTATTGGTTTAAAAATATTTATGCCGTAAAATTATTTTCAAATATACAGGGTGTCCCACTTTTGCGGAATAACTACGGGGTTCAGACATAAGATATGCACCATCAAATTGAAGAGAAGAAAAATGACATAAAATAGGGAGCATTTCATTTAAAAAAAGGGTTATACGGCTTTGAAATTTGTAAAGTTTAACATTTTTTTCTGCCCTGTATTACTAATTTCAAATTGCTCATTACCAACTTGTTGCTTATTAACCACACTGAGAATATTGCTAAAACTTATTCTTACCTTCAAACAACGAGGTCGCTACGATTTTTTAAAGTTGAGTTTGCTTATGCATGCAATTTGGACAAAATAATTGTAATTTGGCAACACTGTAACATAATCCAAAACTAAATAGACAACAATGTAGAGGTTGAAAAATGTCCTCAGAAACTTTGAATAAATACAGGGTGTTCCATTTAAAAAAAAGTTTGTTTTTGTGATTCCGCAAAATTGGGACACCCTGTATATATGAACTTAATTTTACGGCATAAAGATTTTTAAACCAATATCTTTTTGTACGAAATATGTTTTTCTATCTTTCACGGGAAACGCGCTAGGAAAGCCCGGCGCACTGTTGCAGGACCCTGTATATGTTTGTTGATGGTTACATAACAATTGAAGTCAGTATAGTATATGGTATATGGCCCTTTTTATACAACAGACTGTATATTCCATTGGTGTGTTTATGCCAAATAAGATTCACATAATCACTAGTCACATAAATATATATATATATATATATATATTTATATATATATATATATATATATATATATATATATATATATATATATATATATATATATATATATATATACAGTATGTCCCCGGATTGAGTTTACAAGAGGGATTTATTTTTTATTTTTACTTGTTTAAATGATGTTATTTTTCATAATTATTTGACATTTGACAAGTATCAAAATTAGATTTTTTTTTTTTCATTTAGTCAATACCTGTATAAATAAATCAATGTTTTAATAACTGAAATGGTAGTTTCAGACCAAGCAGGAATTTTAATTCCTATAACATTTTTACATAAAAGTACAAATTTTAAAAAAAAACCTATATATATATATATATATATATATATATATATATATATATATATATATATATATATATATATATATATATACATACTATACATACTATATATATACTCTTCATGTTAGAGCAACAATTCTATCGCAGTTGACATGTATAAAGAATACATTGATAATTTGTTGATTTGTGTAATGATTCATTTTGTTGACTGTGATTTCTGTATTACTTTATTCTAAATGGTTTTATTATTTGACAGTTTCCATTACAATAGCGACAAAACATAAGCATATCACATGTCTACTAAAGTGCACGTGTGACATGCAAAATGATACCCTGCAGAAATGAGACGAAAAAGTTATATTCGAAATAATTCAAAAAATACTTGCTTTAGGAGTATAGTTGCATTATACTTTTTTGTAGTACATTTTTCACCTAATCGTGCTATGTGATAAAAAATGGATCATTCTATTAAAAAAAATGAATTACGGCTTATTATCAAAATTGACAGTTTCCAATTATTTCACTCATAGAGGCACCCTCTAGGTACAATTAGAATATAACTCATAATTTTATCTTATTCCTAAGACAAGTTATAGACAGATTTCAGGCTACCTCTTAGAGGTCCAAATTTTAGAAAAACATTTTTTTCTTACAAACTAGAAGAGATAAGTATAAAATATGTTCCAATTTAAGCTAGGAATTTAAAAATAAAATAATATATGGGGTGTTTTATTTAAAATAAGAAAGTCGGTACAAAAAAATAAATAAAATAAATAAAAAATAAAATATGAGTGACTGCCCTACCCTACAAACGAGTGTAGCGCAGTCCCTCATATTTTATTTTTTTGTGTCGAAACTGTAACCGATATCAAAAACTGTAAACATACAAAAAAACTTAATAATGAATGCCTGCGTTAGATTTGATTTTTTTAAATATATATGCTTTTGTCATTAAAAAAATTGAATGTATTAATGTTGGGCCTCACTTGTTTTATACACAACCGGTCTACTGATAATAACAATATTATGTCAAAATATGAGTTATACCCGTATAAAGTGTCATACTAAACAGCATCCAAATCAATGTAAACGTTCTCTTTTTATAAGCAAATTTTGTTTTTGATAAATTAACTTTGAAGCTGAATACTGGCTAAACCAAACGCATTTGTATATAGATAAGTTTTGTTAAATCGTCTTCTTTTGATCCCAGTAATCTGTGGTTAAGCCATTTCCACATAATTTAGAGACACCCTGTATATAGAGTATGTCCCCGGATTGAGTTTACAAGAGGAAAAACTTTTTTTTCTTTTATTTTACGCCAAAACTTCAAAGGAATAAGATTTTTTGCTTATCCTGAATCCAACAAACCTCCCTTATTAAAACTTAATTATTGTGACTCAGTGGAAAGAAAAGTACATTTTTCTGTTGATTTCGGACTTTCTCTGCTTTTTAAATCCCATGACATTATCCGTTTTATTTTTTTGACAAATGTCAACTTTGACACTTTGACGAATGAGTTTACGCAAGTTAAAAAACAAAACTGTTTGTGAAAAACATAATTTTAATAAACAGGTATAGAAAGAAAGCTTTAAGATAACAAAGTCATTTTTAACAAGAACAATCATTATTCAATGAACCGTGTGGTGTGCCGTTGGTTTTCACAGGATAATAGGTCCATACTTTTTTGATAACAACGTTAATCATCACACATATTTAGCTATGTTAGAAAATTTTCTTAGCGAATGGGCTTCATGTTTTAGAAATTAATTACAGATGTACTATGTTTTTTCACCAGAATGGTTGCCCTGCACATTATTCTCCCATTGTTACTAACTGGTTAAATGTTAAATTTGGAGATCTGTGGATTGGAAGAAATGGTGCAGTATTGTGGCCTGTCAGAAGTCCCGATTAAACAATTTTGGATTTTTATTTGTGGCGACGTTTAAAGCAAATTGTGTACATGGACAATCTACCTAATAATGCCGAAGAATTAAAAAAAATCGAATAAGAGACGCCGTGGCATCATTGTCCATCGAAGGAATTCAAAGAAGTTTCAAGAAGCTTCGTTTTAAAGTAAAATTGTGCGCAGAATTGGGTGGGGGGTTAATTGAATAATGATTGTTCTTGTTAAAAATGACTTTTTTATCTTAAAGCTGTTTCTTTGAGTTCCTGTTTATTAAAATTATCTCTTTCACAAACATTTTTGTTATTTAACTTGCGTACTCATTTGTCAAAGTTACATCGTCAAAAAAATAAAACGGCCAATGTGATGGGATTTAAAAAACAGAGAAAGTCCGGAATCAAAAGAAAAATGAATTTTTCTTTCCACTGAATCAGAAAAATTAAGTTTTTATCATTGATGCATCATATTGCTTGTTTAAAACATCGTGTAGCGTGCATAAAACAGGCTTTCAAAAACGCGCGTTTCCTGTAAAGGTTTCCATGGATACAAATGGAATGTATTGCCCACATTGTTGACGCCTTATAGCATGTAGACATTTTCTGCATGTAAGCAAGAATCATTCTTTCATCTACAGTTTTCACCTCCTGTTCGTCCATCCATTTTACCAATTTATCGTATTCCTTCTTATATGCCAATTCCGATTTTTGGGGAATTAAACGCCTCTCTGCTTCGGAGCTTAATTGATCAATGTTTCGTTGCATTTTCAACCAAAATCAAAACTGACGCCAAATTGAAAGATTGTTACAAACGATATTCAACACTTTGACAACCAAGGCTAGAACGATTGCATAGTATCAGCCGCCATGTTAGCTAGTTATTTATTCAGTATCTTAGCAACGATACTAAAACTGTACGGCAAAATCGACGGCACATCAGATAGAAATTATAATTACAAATGTTTAGGCCAATTTACGGCATCAATGATAAAAAATAGCGTAAAGTATGCATGGATATCTGGCCTTTCAAGCACTCACTCTATTCAAAAAACCTCCCCGCCTCCCCGCGCAGCGGGCAGCGACGGGTCGGTTTTTTGAAAAACGTTCGTGCTTGAAAGGCCTTGATATCCACTTATACTTTAATATACTATTTAATTATTCAGGACAGGCAAAAAATCTTATTCCTTTGCAGTTTTGGCGTAAAATAAAAGAATAAAAAGTTTTTCCTCTTGTAAACTCAATCCGGGGACATACTGTACATATACCGGGCTTTTTTTTCCTTATTACACATATGATGGACAATGTATAACTGGTATCCTGCAGCTACCCGCAAGGAATTTCCTATGTGTAATTCTATAAAAAAAAATCAACTCATTAGCGGCGTCGGTGCAAGCAACCTGTCAATTTTGGCATATGTTACACATAGAGGTTATGTTTTTATTCAAGGCAATACACGACAGGGTTTTTGAAGACACGCAGAGTATTCGTAATGTATTGTGGATTTATGCCATTACATGCAGTACGTATACGGCCTTTCAATTCATCTACGTTATGTATTTGTACGTCATTAAAAATTTTACTTTTCAGGTAACCCCAAAGAAAGTAATCATTTGTTGACATATCAGCTGATCTTGGTACATTACGAATACTCTCGTGTATTGTCTTGAATAAAAACATAACCTATCTGTGTAACATATGCCAAAATTGACAGGTTGCTTGCACCAACGCCGCTAATGAGTTGACTATTTTTTTTTTAGAATTACACATAGGAAATTCCTTGCGGGCAGATGCAGGCAACCAGTTATACATTGTCAATCATATGTGTAAAAACGAAAAAAAGCCCGGTATACATCGCGCGTTTTTTTTATCGATGAACATAGGCTATGTTCATTTTTATAACGACAGTATCAATTGCAACCAGTTATGCAACCAAAATTACATGCACGTGCAACTTGATCATTTGAAATGTCAAAACTATTGACAGAAAATGTATTCAATGCAAGAAAATGTTTAAATAGGGCACTTTCACAAATGAGTTACTATTTCGGGATTAACAGTTGATGATTCCTATTTGAACAGGAATGATGGGATTGGTGTCTCAGGATATTTTTTATAATTTTAACGTATATTTACGTAACGTATAAAACGTCAAAATTGTTGGCGGAAAATGTATTCAACGCAAGAAAGTATTTAAATTTTCTTCATCGGTACCTTCTTCAGCATAGCATAACATGTTTAATTTCATTTCTTCAGTCAAAACGTGGCATCTTGTAGTTAATTTATGATGACTACCGGAGATGCATCATCTACTTTTAAATTTAGCGATTATATTACTAATGGTTCCGATTGATGGTATTGGTCTGTCAGGTTAATGCACAGAAATAAATCGCGCACAGTCCGTGTACTAATGCCACATTGTTACCAGTGCTCTGTATTTGTGCACTGGTACAGATGCATTGCCCAGATTGATTTTTTTCTTGCGTTGAATACATTTTCTGCCTACAGTTTTGACGTTTTATTAAATGGGTTATGAATTTGTCTTTTTTTTAAATAATTGAGTTACCCACGCTAGTAAATTTGGTTGCATACATTGAATTTTAGCGTATGATTGATACTGTCGTTTTAAAACTGAACATATCCTATGTCAGAAATAAAAAAAACGCGCGGTATATAGAATAGAGGTTAACGTGTTAAAGTAAAAAAAATAATAAGCTGAAGATAGTAGGTAGCTGATTGCACAGTTTAAAGTTTATTTAGCAACGTTTCGCCTTTATTTTAAGGCTTCTTCAGGCCTACAAGTAGAATAAAAATATTTATAATACAATTATGTAATAGAGCATGGGATGCGAACTGTCATGATAATGAATACATTAACTTACTAATAACTCTACAAGTGCATCCTATGAATTGTCGCAATGGCGAGGCGCAACAATGGGCTGGTTGAACAAACAGGTGTAACGAGAACAGACATATTAAAATAGTATACTAGCTAGGTGTACGTAAACAAACAAAACGAGCACACTAATTACAGCCACACCATGGCGGTGTTTACTAAAGTTTTTAGTTTTTCATAACAAAGTCAGGGCGGCCAATCGTACAGTAACAGTAATGCGACTATCGACGGTTGGTGGAAGATACGTCTACCAACCGGGCATGCGAGTACGGAGGCTAAGTACAAGTCGAACTGCCATCAACACACATTACCCGCGAGAAGATAGAATTTTTTTCCATTTTAAATTTGATTACCTCGGAAGGGGTGTCAGGACGGATATATACCCGGTACAGTAAGTCAGGACAACTAGGTAAGTATGGGGTGGCAGTTATGAACCAGTGGAATTCTGGAACGAAAGCAAGAGACTGTATATGTTACGCAGGCCACTGACGTCTTTCTTAAAATTCATTGTTTTGTCTGTAGATTGAATATGACACATTTCCAGAAAGTTACGCTTGAACTGGTTAGATTCCCTGTCTATGATGGTGGTATTTTCATAGTCAGGCAAATGACCTGTGAGGCTGTAATGTGAGCTAAGCCCGGTGGTGTTTGGTTTAAGTTTCGTGTCACTTTTATGTTGGGTAAGTCGTTTTACAAGTTTCTGTGACGTCTGACCTATGTACGTAGAGTTACAGTTGTAACAAGGAATTCTGTAAATTAGGTTAAACTGTGCTAGAGGAGGAGTCGCATCCTTGAGAACCGAAAACAGAGACCCAATCGATCTACCCTCCGTGATAGCCACAAAGAGATTATCGATTTTGGTTTTGAATAATCTGGTGAGGCCTTGTGACAAACCGTCTATGAATTGCAATTTCTTGTAAATGATCTGCTCTCTGGGGAGAGGTTCAGGTGGGTCAACGAGCCCTGCTTTGTGTGACGGCCCACACCGATCGAACACCAATGGATGGAGGATCTGTCGGGGATAACCATTCTTTGTTAATAAAATGAAAAGTTTGTTTAAGTTGGCTTTATGAATTTTTTTGCTGGAAATCCTAAGGATTCTATTTTTTAGAGCAATTACTGTGCTAAATTTCTGTTTCAGTGAGGTGGTTTGAACAGAACGGGATGTAGCGCCCAGAGCTGGTGGGCTTAATATACCAATCCAAAACAAGGTTGTTATCTAGCTCTCGTATCAAGAGAGTATCAAGGAAGGGAACGCTACGGTTATTCTCTCTTTCTACAGTAAATTGTAACCCGGGGTGAAAGGAATTAAAAATCTCAAGGGCTTTATCGATCTGGCCTGCAGGAACTGCAGTGATGATATCGTCGACGTACTGATAGATAAACGGAAAAGAAAAAGGGGCTCTTTCTGTACAAAAACTGAGTATAGTGTTCATTACGATTTCAGCGATGGCAGGGCTAATGGACCCACTAATGGGGCACCCATTGATTTGCTGGTAAAACTTATTTCTGAAGGAAAAATATGTAGAATTAAAGATGAATGAAAATACTTCCAAGAACAGTTCCAGGTTCATTGAAGTGTAGTTTTCAATGAGTGAGAAATTCGTGGTAATGATCTCAGTTACAAGGGTAAGGGGGATGTTAGTAAAGAGTGAGACGACATCGAAGGATATGACGACGAAGTCCGATGGTAGTTTAAAATTGTTGATTTTCTCAGAGAACTCAAACGAGTCCTGTATTCGAAATTTATTATACTCCCGGAAGGCGCGATTGATGATTGAGGCGAAAAATATCTCCAGTTGTTTGGTGGGACTACAAAGGGCTGATATAATAGGTCTGAGGGGCACCTCAGTTTTGTGGATTTTGGGGAGGCCGTAGTATTTGGGAGCCGATCCCCTGTAACTTTTTAGGGATTTGGCCTCGTTTTTATCTGTGTTGTAATTTTAGGAGTTTATCTACCAGGAGGTTGTTCTGACGATCGAGGGGGTGGGATCTCTAATAGCGGATCTGTACGTAGAGCGATCATTTAATAATGCTAGGGATTTGAAATCGTAAGCATCTTTGTGAAGGATAACTGTGACATTGCCTTTATCTGACTTAGTGACAATGAGATCTTTATTTTGTTTTAGAAACGTTTTAGTTTTGGTTTCCCAAGTGGGAAGTAAGTTGGTAGAAAAGATACGACGCTGTATGAAGTTAGAGATGAGGTGAGTGGCCCTGGGTCTGGTGAGGTCCCTGTCTCCCTCGGGGCAGCACTGGATGATGTCCTCCACCTCAACGAGTTCTACCAATGTTTAAAATTAACACACGTATTTCTGTTACACCCTATATATATATATATATATATATATATATATATATATATATATATATATATATATAGGAGGAATAAATGGAGTAAATATGGAATAAATGGAATATTTATGGAATAAGTAATGGAATAAATTCAATAATAAATAAATGGGGGCGTGTTCGAAAAAACGCTCGGACACTTCGATTGTTTTTTTAGTTGCGCATTTTTTTCAACAAAAACTTTTTATACAGGGTGTGTCATGTGACCGTGGCCAATACCAACTTTCTTATTTTAAATACAACACCTGGTATATTATTCAATTTTTGGATACTTCCGAAAATTCTAGACATATTTCATGTACAATGTCCTATACCTATCTTCAACTGTTTCGGATCATTACGAAATCAATGTCCGGAACTACCTCAACCGAATATTTCCAAATCGGTGGATAGGGAGGCGAGGATCGATGGAATCGCCAGCACGATCCCCTGATCTGACGTCATTAGACTTCTTCTTATGGGGATATGTCAAAAGTATTGTATACAAAACTAAACCCCTCGACTTAGCTGACTTAAGAAGACGAATAATGCTTGCGATTAGATCGGTCACGCCTGAGATGTTGAGTAACGTTAGAAGAAATTTCTATTTAAGATTAGGATGTCGCCAAGACGTTCTCGGCGAGCATTTTGAATATCTCCTCCATTGAAATTTATTGTTTTTTTACATTATCAAGAAATAAACAGTATTATTTATTAGTTTTTGAGTGTGTTGTAACGAATTTCTGTAATCAAATAATTTTCTTTTTTTAATGTTAATTTTTGCAATAAATCTGAAAATACTTAATATTTCCGAAATAGTTGAAGATAGGTATAGGACATTGTACATGAAATATGTCTAGAATTTTCTGAAGAATCCAAAAATTGAATAATATACCAGGTGTTGCATTTAAAATAAGAAAGTTGGTATTGGCCACGGTCACATGACACACTCTGTATAAAAAGTTTTTGTTGAAGAAAATGCACAACTAAAAATAACAATCGACGTGTCCGAGCGTTTTTTCGAACACGAACCCATTTATTTATTATCGAATTTATTCCATTTGGCTGATACAGACTGTATATATATTGTGATGATATTTTTTTGGTTATTATTATTAGGTTATTTATATTAATTAGGCTAGTTTGTTAGTTATGTTATATGTGAGAAACACAAACAAATAAAATAATAAATAATCGGGTGAGATTCGTCGAAAGTGCAGAGAGTGATGTCCCCAGGCAACAGGGCCTATGTAAGTTAAAAGTGATCAGCGTTGCGTATGGTTTGCGACACGACAAACAACGAAGGATTAAACCAAGCCGATAAGTAGGCCCGAGAAATAAGAAAACAAGAGAGTCGCGAGACAGACGGCGTGCAATCCAGATCAGAGCGTGGGGTCGCGAGACAGACGGCGTCCCCTCGACATCAGAGCGATGAGTCGCGAGACTGACGGGTCACCTCGACATCAGAGCGAAGGGTCCGGCGAGAGACGGTGTCCACTCCACATCCGGGAAGAGAGCGAAGACGCGGGACAGCCTATCAGAACTGACCCAGAGCGACGACACAGTCATACACAGGTACACAGGAAGCGTGAGACGCCGACCATTGGAAATAGCTGGGAGGTTATCCCCACAGAAGAGACACTCGAGGTAGATTGCTAAATTAACTTTGCGGGAAGTAATTGTTTGTGTATAGGTAAATAGGGCTATCATTATTTTGTTAAAAATACGTTATTGAATTCGCTAGTTGTCATTTATTTGTTTGTTGACACGTTGCTTAGTTGTTGTATCTTTCAATTAATTTTACATGCATTATTGAGTAACTAAATTGTTATTAAAATATCAATTTGTCCGTTGGCGTAAATTTATTTCATATTCCACACCCCTGATCCCACCTAGAACCCTGAGATAAGTCATAAAAGTAAGTACGATTACTTTACACTCATAAATAAAAGTACGTTATCAACACCCCAATATATATAATCGTTTCCCCTTCTACACATAGAGTGTAGAGATTCATTCAGAATGAAAATATGTAGAAATGCAGCTTAAGGTTCAGGCTTTCATATAAATATTTAATTGTTAATAAACATGTCCATGTTTTATATATACAAGGTGTCTCTAAATTATGTGGAAATGGCTTAACCACAGATTACTGGGATCAAAAGAAGACGATTTAACAAAACTTATCTATATACAAATGCGTTTGGTTTAGCCAGTATTCAGCTTCAAAGTTAATTTAAAAAAAACAAAATTTGCTTATAAAAAGAGAACGTTTACATTGATTTGGATGTTGTTTGGTGTGACACTTTATACGGGTATAACTCACATTTTGACATAATATTGTTATTATCAGTAGACCGGTTGTGTATAAAACATGTGAGGCGCAACATTCATATTTTTTGAAATGAAATTTGAATATTGAACGAATTGAAGTTTCGTCTGCTCCGCATTCTTACAATTAAAACTTTGAGTTATTGGGGTGGGGTGCAATTTGAATTGTGCACCGCGAGGGATGGCTTGAAGATGATTCCTGATTGGTGCGGCATTTCGTTTCGGTAAGCCATGTTGCCACAGTTGGTTATCACAAGCCTTGGGTAATTTCTCTATCTGGCATTTCTGAGGATTCCTAATGCCGTCCAATAAATATATTTGGGATTTCCTGGTCGCTAATTGTAGTTGCCGAAGTGGCAATCCTTGCTCAATAAACGGCTTAATATGCCTATTGATCTTCATGCGCACCGTACTTTACTTAAGCACTTCTCGGTGAACATAATGGCTAAATAATAGCCACCCCAATAAATTGTCTTTACAATCTTAATACTACAAATGTATCGGCTGCAATAAAGGCCGACTAATGCGATTACACTTTAACCAATTTGGGGTTCGACGCTGTGCAATAGCGCCGAAACATCCTCCCCCTGTTGGAATTAATTAATTTCAAGAAAAATAACAAAATTAAACAGTAACAATCGCTGGAAAGTTATTAAACTTAAATGAATACTATACCCTATATACTATATCTAACTATAACAAACATATTTACATTATAAATCATACATCGTGGAAATAGTTGAGTCTTTGTTCCTGTGGGAATGCGCAAAGCTTCACTGCCGGGCGAACAAAACGATCACTAGCAGTTTTGACTAACGCAGATCGCAATACACCATCACTTCCGGGATATATTGTTTCAATGCGTCCGGTGCGCCATCGGCTGGCGGGTGCGGTATCTTCGTGGATAAGCACAAGCTGGCCCACTTCCAATGGTTGACCTCTCGACAGCTTCCACTTGCGGCGGCCCTGCAACTCCTGCAAATATTCTTTGTGCCATCTGGCCCAAAAGTGTTGTTGGATACGTTGCACCAGCTGCCAACGGGAGAGTCGTCCAATCTTGATTTGTTCCAGATTTAGTTCCGGAAGAGCCCTTAAATTGCCTCCAACTAGGAAGTGGCCGGGTGTAAGGAAGGATAGATCACTAGGATCGTTGGACAAAGGACATAACGGTCTCGAGTTGAGTATTGCCTCGATTTGGACTAACAACGTCCAGAACTCCTCGTACGTTAAACTCGCATCGGTCGCTGTTTTATATAAATGTCGTTTGGTTGATTTGATACCGGCTTCCCATAGGCCACCAAAATGAGGAGCTCGCGGGGGTATAAAATGCCAATTTATCCTATCTATACTTAATTGCGCCTTTAACTCATCTTGTTGTTCGCGTAAGAATTCATACAACTTTCCAATTTCATTATTAGCCCCTACAAACGTAGTTCCATTGTCACTATATAAGTTTGTGACCACACCGCGGCGTGAAATGAATCTACGGAGGGCAGCCAAGAAAGATTCAGTGGTCAAATCACTCACAATTTCGAGATGAACGGCCTTTGTCGACATACAAACAAACAAGGCTATATATATTTTAACTAATTTTGCCATTCTGCGTTAACCTTCCATGATCATAAACGGTCCACCGTAATCGATACCTGTTTTACTGAAAGGCCTTAATTGTTCTGTACTATATTCTGGCAGGTTGCCCATGATTGGTTCTGATGCCTTAGGATTTGCCTAAAAACATGTGACACATTCTCGCGTAATACGTCTGACGGTATTTCTACCTGAAATTGGCCAATATTTTGTACGAACGCACGCTAATGTACCTTGGGGACTTATATGAAAATTTCGACAGTGGTAATGACGAATGATTAATTCAGTTAACAAACTATCCTTTGGTAAAATTATTGGAAATTTTGAATCATATATCAATTTAGAATATCTTAGCCTACCACCGACGCGTATTATTCCATCTTTATCTAAGAATGGATTTAATTGCAGAAGGTTGCTATGTGCATCTACTGATTGATCCCCTTTTAGTAATGCAATTTCCTTTGAAAATTTTGTTCATTGAACTGCCTTTACAACTAGAGTTTCTGCCTTATTTAATTCATCCGAGCTGAGCTCGCCCGATGTTCTACTACTACTATTCAGATAATTGTGTATAAAACGTCGAATCCACGCCGTTACACGAATTAATCTATTATAATTTGAAAATTTATTAATCCAGAATATGTTTGGCTTCGAACTCGATTTAATTAATTCTGACGGTAGAATACCTCGAGAGATAATATCTGCCGGATTATCGCCTGAACTAATATGTTGCCAATATGTTTGTTAATTTCTGAATTTCGCCAACTCGGTGTGACACGAATTGTTTAAATTTGTTAGCCTCGGAGTAAAGCCATGACAAAACGATGGTTGAGTCACTATAGTAATAACATTGAGCTATTTCCTCACGTAATGCCTTTTTTGCACGTTCGGCCAAATTTGCCGTGAGAACCGCGGCACATAGTTCTAGTCGAGGTACACTAATTGATTTGAGCGGCGCGACCCTGGACTTTGCACATAATAGGGTGCAGGATGATGAACCATCAGGTTCTACTGATTTTAGATATATTGCGGACCCATATGCCTCCATGCTGGCATCAACAAACGCGTGAAGTTCCACAATTGCATTTGGTGATGATTTTGCGTTTCGACCAGTTCTGATTGTTGGCATCGAATTTAATTCGGCACGTAGTTGGCACCACGAATCTAAAATATCTTGAGGGTCACGCTGATCCCATTTTAATTGTAGTTTCCACACTCTTTGAAGAAGAAGTTTAGCTATTATAGTTACCGGACCTAATAGTCCTAAGGGATCAAAATATTTGGATATTTCTGATAGTATGGTTCGCTTCGTTGTGCTTACAGAATTAAACTTAAAAGACTTGTATTCAATTTGATCATTAATTGGGATGCACTGAACACCTAATGCTTTTATTTGCTCTACGGGAGCTAAATTCAAAACGTGATTACTGATTTCTGAATTATTTAAATCGCTAATTATTTCGTTATTATTTGCTGCCCATTTACGCAATGAAAAACCACCCTTTGCCAGAGTTTTTGCTTATGTATCGCGTAACTGTCGCGCTGACTCGACCGTTGGAGCTCCCGTTAAAACATCGTCCATGTAAAAGTCGTGAATAATAACTTCGGCTGTTACACTATCCGGTGCTTCTTTTGCGAGCTCTTGCAAACACCGAACCGCCAATAACGGCGCACAGCAAGTTCCATATGTCACGGTTTTCAGTTGATACGTTTCAATCGGGTGATTTGGAGATTGGCGCCATAAAATTTGCTGATATTTGCAATCTGATTCGCGAATTTTAATTTGCTGGTACATCATTTGGATGTCGGCCGTAATAACATATTCGTATATTCGAAATCGTACTAACAGCTCAAATAAGTCGTCCTGCAAGGTGGGACCAGTGAGCAATAAATCATTCAGTGCTACTTTGTTGTATGATTTTGCACTTGCATCGAATACAACCCTGAGTTTGGTTGTCAAACTTGAGTTTTTAATTACAGTGTGGTGCGGAAAAAAATATTGACTATCTCTACTAGAAAGTGAGGTGCGCTCCATGTGCCCTAACTTAATATATTCATTCATGAAGGACGTATACTGATACCGTAATTATGGATTGCGTTGTAATTTGTTTTCCAAGTTAAATAATCGCTTCTTGGCACTACAGTATGAATCGCCTAATGTAGCAGTGTCGGTTTTCCAAGGCAGAGCGACAATAAAGCGTCCGTCTACATCACGTTCTAATGATTTGCAAAATAATTCTTCGCACTGCGTTTCTTCCGGTGATTTAATTCGGATTGCTGATTCTACATTTTCTATCTCCCAAAAACGTTTGATCTTTGAGTTTAGTTGAGCATATGAGACAGAATGGCAATTTAAATTTATGTTTGGTTGTGCATAAGGCACCTTGCCACCAATTACCCATCCTACCTGAGTATTTTGCAAAACAAGTTTTTTATTACTAATAGATATTCGGTCAGATTTCAATACATTATAAAACACTTCGACCCCTAATAGTACATCTATTTCTGCCGGTTCGTAATATTGCGGATCCGCTAGTTGTATATTTTCGGGTATTTTGATTGATGTTATATTTATGTGTGCATTTGGTATTTTATTCGTAATTCTTTCGATGGTAAAACAACGAACTTGGGACTTAAAATTACCGACCTTTGAACTTAGATTCAGATCGACACATGATTGTGTCGTACAGTTACTAGAACCTATTCCTGAGAAAGTTAGGTTTGATTTAAAGGTTCTCAAATTTAACCTTTTAAGAAAGTTTTTTGTGATGAAATTAACTTGAGACCCTGAATCTAACAAGGCCCTAATATTATGTTTGTTATGGTAACCGTCCGTAACTTCTAGTATACAGGTAGACAGCAACACAGTCTCGTTGCTTGAATCATTAATATGTAGAGTATTTGAAGGCCGCGATTGATTTTGCGACGTAAAGTGCAACAACGTATTGTGTCGCTTATTGCAAGTTTTGCATTGCACTGTTGATTTGCAATCAATTGTGATATGTCCTGCCTTTAGACAGTTACGACATAATTGTTTTGATCGCACCAAATCAAGACGCTTGTGAATTTCTAGGGCGCGAAATTTATCGCAACTAAAAAGCTGATGTGGTTGTGAACACATGCCGCACAAAATTGATCCATTCGTACTAGCTGATTTTACTTTAGTATGCTCACTAGAACTATTAATTGATTCTAATGTTTGACAACGTTTAGATAAAAATCTACAAAGTTCATCAAATGTTGGCACTTCAGTGTTTGTGAGTTGCTGTTCCCATTTCAAGCGTACAGCTTGTGGGCAATGTGTTTATATCAAATGAATCAACCAATCTTCTGTTGATCCAACAGATCTTTTTAAGGACGCTAGTGACCGTGTGTTGTGTAACACGGCATTAATTAAATCCCTGTATTCCGAGCTCGACTCTCTTTTAATATAAGGTAAATTGAATAAGGCTTGAATGTGACTATTAACTATCATACGCTTATTCTAAAAGTTGTCACACAACAATTGTAGTGCAATTGCATAATTCAATTGCGTGATCTCTAGGCTCTGAATTGTCCTTGCTGCCTCCCCTTTAAGTGATTCCTTTAAGTATTGTAATTTTTGCAACTCTGATAATTCTGAATTGTTTGCGATTAGAGAATTGAATGAATCCTTAAACGAAAACCATTCGCGATAATTTCCGCTAAAAGATGGTAATTGTATATCTGGCAGTTTAACTTGCGCGACATAACTAGGACTAACTGCCGGTTGAGCGTTGGCATTTTGAGCAGCGTGGATTAATTTTGAAACATTTAATTTGAGTCATGTTATGTTTTTTAAAAGCCCAAATCCCTCATTAAACAAATGAGGAAAATCTGGATCTAACTCCTCCCGTTCCTTTCTACAAAATTCGCGAACTTCAGCTAACACCGTGTTAATCAGTTCTAAACTCAATTCTGCATTTACTGACTCAGAATCTAGATCCTTTATAATCATGGCAATATGTTGTTCTAACGACATTCGATGCTTGTTTAACGCCCGACGAGCTCGATCGCTCTCTTTGGACAACTGAGGTTCCGATACAAGGGACATGTTGAAATAATAAAATGAGGAACAAGGAAAGGCCTACCTTATCGTCGTTGCTGTTGAACTATATGACTTGGAGGGCTGACTAATCTTGTCCTGCTTCGGAATGACGCCGTGACCTGAGGGCGACTGCGGATCCTGGTCCGCGACGACGCTGCTTCTCTGGGGACTTCGATGAAGACAACGTGGCCAGAGGGCGACTACGGCTCTTGGTCCGTGACGACGCTGCTTCTCTGGGCACTACGATGAAGTTTCGTGATGTACTTGAGCACTTGTGTCAAAAGTTCTCTCCAATATCGCGGTTATTAGTTTCACCGGTGTTTTTTTGTGTTACTAAGTTAATTTACTGATTCTATGTCCAAAATACTCTGGGCAATCCGGTGCGGTAGGACCAAAATGTTACGTAATCGAAGGACCAGGCGGGTGTTCGCCAATTTAAATGATAAGGTAATTAAAACTCGTCGTTTTGGAAATAATGTGGACTATAATTTAATGCGTAGCAATAATTAATACACAGCGATGTACACCGGTGAAGGTAACGAATTGAAGTCTCGTCTGCTCTGCATTCTTACAATTAAAACTTTGAGTTATTGGGGTGGGGTGCAATTTGAATTGTGCACCGCGAGGCTTGAAGATGATTCCTGATTGGTGGGGCATTTCGTTTCGGTAAGCCATGTTGCCACACTTGGTTATCACAAGAATTGGGTAATTTCTCTATCTGGCATTTCTGAGGATTCCTAATGCCGTCCAATAAATATATTTGGGATTTCCTGGTCGCTAATTGTATATACCGAAGTGGCAATCCTTGCTCAATAAACGGCTTAATGTGCCTATTGATCTTCATGCGCACCGTACTTTACTTAAGCACTTCTCGGTGAAAATAATGGCTAAATAATAGCCACCCCAATAAATTGTCTTTACAATCTTAATACTACAAATGTATCGGCTGCAATAAAGGCCGACTAATGCGATTACACTTTAACCGATTTGGGGTTCGACGCTGTGCAATAGCGCCGAAACACCCCTAATAGCACCGCTTCCGTTTTCTGTTTGGCTAGTTTGATCTCATTCACTCTGAGCCACCTACTTAGGCGTTGCAGTGTGTTGCCTATATTAATTTCCTGTTGCTTCGCCTTTCCAACTACAGCTACGAACGATAGATTGTCAACATTTCCAATTAAGTTAATTCCATTTGGCATATGTTGTTTTAATATATCATCATAATAAACGTTTCAAAGTGTAGGTCCCAACACTGATCCCTATGACACACCTCTCGCCATCCGCAGCATTTTGGTTTCTCTAGTTCCATTATTATCCCCTTCAATGGAGCGCCATTTAAGGCATTCCGGACGTTAATTGTCACGAGGGCGCAAAAGTCGCGGCTCTGGCAGGAGCCTTTGTTTGCCGTCTGTGCTATCTTCTTCACTTTGTCCAGTGCACCTATCGTGGATCGTCCTTTTCTAAAGCCATATTGCTTATCCGATAGCCCGATTTTCTGGGCATCTCCTTGTTTAGCCTCTCGTTGCGAAGTCCTTCTAAAAATTTGCCGGTTGCATTTAGGATGCGATCCCTCTGCATGCTCGTACTTCGTCTGATAATCGGCGTCTTTCTTACTCTTTTCTATTCTTGGAGCACGCCGTTCATTACTTTCAGACACTTGATTGCCTGTGTGACCGTGAGCCTCTTAATAATTTCCGGGATACCTTGTCCGGACCTGGGGCTTTCTTTGCCTTTAGTCTCTGTCCAGCTGCTATTATTTTTGTTCCTCTGTGAAGAGATCTATCTCAGACATATCAAATCTTGGTAGCTCCCACTGCACTACCATATCTCTGGGGTAGAGCTCTTCCGTATTTTTCAGCTTAACCTTATCCGTCATACTTGTAGGTGGTTGCGTTCCCAGTCTACCGCATGCTATTTGAGATGCCTTGCCCCATACGTATTTTTCTAGCTCCGTGCATATTTCATGCCAAGCATATTTATTGGCTATTTCTATTTTTGTTTTGAGCGTCTCACTTTGAGCGTCGTATCGGTTCTTAAGTCTTCCTTTTGTAAGATTATTGTTCGTTTTTCTTTGTTTGTGGTCAGTTATCTTGCTTCCGCGATTTCCTTGCTCCGTTTATTAGTATTACTTGATTTGCGTGGGAAGGTCTTGTCGCACACCTGATTTATCATTTTATCCCATTTCTCGCTATTTAGTGGGATTGTCATTGCCTTCGGCTTATTGTTCATATTTTCTTCAAAGCTGTCCATGAGATCGCAAGTTGTTTTATTTTATGTTTCACCCGCCCCTGGTTCCGTCGTTGTTTTGACCTCGTTGTTGCTGTGTCTGTAGTCGCACAGTATAGACGATGTGCCGATGGTTACTTATAATTTCGTTGCTATCTAACACATTCCAACCACTTATCCATGTTATCATGCTAGTGCGATATGCCTTTACCTCTATATTGGAGGTGCTATTTCCTCTAACGAACGTAGGTTAATTTCCCATGTCAACTATTTCCAGTTGCTGCTTATCGGGCCATTCCGCTAGTATTATGCCCCTTTCGTCCTCATGCTTAGATCCCCATCTGTAGTTCTTGGCATTGGGGTCCCCTCCAAAGATTATATTCCTAGTTTGCTATTGTCTTACGAGCATCTTTACGCTCTCGAGCATTGTCTCAACCACTCTGATCTCACAATTCTGCGTATTATAGCAGCCTGTGATTATTATGTCGCCTATTATGATTCATGCGAATCCATCTGCTGCCACACTGCGGCTACCTTAATACATACAAGGTGTACCTAAATGATTGCAGTTACGTAATCACTTCAATTCAATTGTGCCGCCTTTCGAATATGCATACCGTACAATTTGAGAACTGTCACTGTCAACCATACCTGTCAACTGTCAGACACCATAATAACAGTAGTTTGTTAAAATGTACCCTGATCAGAAGAACACTTTTATTATTGAGGCTTACTTTCGTAATGGTCGATTTGAAAATGGAGAATGGATTTATTCAATTCCACAGTGCGTTAGGGATTTTCAACACAAGTTCCCTGACCACTAATTTGAATACTCGGTTTTGTCAACACATATTTCACGAATAGTGCACCGTTTTAGGGAAACTGGTAGTGTTCAGAAAGGGAAATCCTCAGGCAGATCTTCAGTATCGGGAGAGGTTGTTGCAGATATTCGTGAACTACTCGAAGTAGCCCTCAAAGGTCAATTCGTAAATTGGCTATGCCAGCTGGAATTCCCTCGAGCACCTGCCATAAAATTGTAAGAAAGAGGTTGAATTTACACCCTTATAGGGTCTCAGTGGTGCAAGAATTGTTGCCAGTGGATCCTCAACGCCGATTGAGTTATTGCCGATGGTTTATGGAAAATTTAAATGACGATCGATTGCTCGATTTAACATTTTTCAGTGATGAGGCTTGGTTCCACCTATCAGGATATGTTAATTCACAACCACTTATAAAACTATAGGTGCTGGCATGCTGAAAACCCTCATATTTTTGTGGAAGCACTACTACATCGTCAGAAGGTTGGAATTTGGTTGGCTGTGTCTCGCCGTAGAATAATTGGGCCAATATTCTTTGCCATATTCATGTCTAATGAGTGTAAATGAAGTTGCCTATGTCCAAAATTGAACTATTTCGACTAGAGCGGAATAAAAACAATTTACATTGTTACGTAACTGCAATCATTTAGGTACACCTTGTATTTCTTTTAACAACTTAATTGCCACGTACTCCCATCCATCCGTTATTCATGGAGTATTCATTATCTTTTTTTTGTTCGGTTTTTTTCATCTCGTGCTGTCTTATATAGTACATCCATTGCAACTCTGCGTCTGTTTAGATTTGTTTGTAATATTTTTAAGCTCATTGAAACTCCTATTCTTGCAATGTTCTGTCTTTGCAGTCCTTTGCCATATGTGTTCACTACTTGGTTGATTTTTTTGCCGTAGAGAGAGCCAAACCCAACCTAACCTAACCTAGCTAAACCAAAGCTAACCAAACCAAACCAAACCTAGCACAACAGAAATGACATCGTAACATCGTAACATAGTGCAATGGTACATATTGTTGTTGGGAGTATGTTAAGACAGATTGGGTTGGGTTAGGTTGGGTTAGGTTAGGTTGAGTAAGGTTGCACATGTACTACTAATAAACGAACCGAACAAAAAAATGATGAAAATTAGAAAATGGTGAACAGACGATAACATGGACACTGCAAGAAATATCCTAAATAAAAATTGAAAAATCAAAGAACAATTAAAAAGCACAGGGTTTAACTGGGTAACAACAAAACATAAAGTTTTAAACTGCTATACAATATCTCTGAACTGCGAGCTGGACCAATTCAGCAAATACCTAACAAAAATGAAATGGGACAATCAAGGAAAACAAGAGAGAAATTGTAATATCAGGAGATTTCAATTCAAAAGCCTTTTTTTGGGGATCCAAGAAAGAAGATCAGAGAGGCCTTACTTTGCTGCTCTGGATAAAATAAATAAACACAAATCAACGTAGGCGACAAAACCACCTTCTAAAGAAAGGAAAGTAAATCAGTAATCGATATTACGCTCAGTACAGAAAAAACGTCCGGTAGAATAAAGAAGTGGAAAGACAAGGAAGAAGAAACACTGGGCCATCATAAATACTTATGTTATGAATACACGGGATACGCATGGATACCGCAGGAACATGTAAAAGACAAGTAACTAGAGGAAAACCTAACCAAACCAAACCAAACCTAGCACAACATAAATGACATCAAAACATCGTGACATAGTGCAAGAGTAGATATTGTTGTTCGGACTATGTTACGACAGATTGGGTTGGGATGGGAGGCGAAGTGCACAAGGGACCAACTAGAGGTCCAAAACAACAATATATATATATATATATATATATATATATATATATATATATATATATATATATATATATATATGTATATATTGCACCATGTTATCGTCTGTTCTCCATTTTCTAATTTTCATCATTTTTTTGTTCGGTTCGTTTATTAGGAGTACATCTGCAACCTTACTCAACCTAACCTAACCCAACCTAACCCAATATATCTTAACCTAACCCAACCCAATCTGTCTTAACATACTCCCAACAACAATATGTACCATTGCACTATGTTACGATGTTACGATGTCATTTCTGTTGTGCTAGGTTTGGTTTGGTTTGGTTAGCTTTCGTTTAGCTAGATTAGGTTAGGTTGGGTTTGGCTCTCTCTACGGCAAAAAAATCAACCAAGTAGTGAACACATATGGCAAAGGACTGCAAAGACAGAACATTGCAAGAATAAGAGTTTCAATGAGCTTAAAAATATTACAAACAAATCTAAACAGACGCAGAGTTGCAATGGATGTACTATATAAGACAGCACGAGATGAAAAAAACCGAACAAAAAAAAGCTAATGAATACTCCATGAATAACGGATGGATGGGAGCACGTGGCAATTAAGTTGTTAAAAGAAATACAAGGTGTACCTAAATGATTGCAGTTACGTAACAATGTAAATTGTTTTTGTTCCGCTCTAGTCGAAATAGTTCAATTTTGGACATAGGCAACTTCATTTACACTCATTAGACATGAATATGGCAAAGAATATAGGCCCAATTATTCTACGGCGAGACACAGCCAACCAAATTCCAACCTTCTGACGATGTAGTGGTGCTTCCACAAAAATATGAGGGTTTTCAGCATGCCAGCACCTATAGTTTTATAAGTGGTTGTGAATTAACATATCCTGATAGGTGGAACCAAGCGTCATCACTGAAAAATGTTAAATCGAGCAATCGATCGTCATTTAAATTTTCCATAAACCATCGGCAATAACTCAATCGGCGTTGAGGATCCACTGGCAACAATTCTTGCACCACTGAGACCCTATAAGGGTGTAAATTCAACCTCTTTCTTACAATTTTATGGCAGGTGCTCGAGGGAATTCCAGCTGGCATAGCCAATTTACGAATTGACCTTTGAGGGCTACTTCGAGTAGTTCACGAATATCTGCAACAACCTCTCCCGATACTGAAGATCTGCCTGAGGATTTCCCTTTCTGAACACTACCAGTTTCCCTAAAACGGTGCACTATTCGTGAAATATGTGTTGACAAAACCGAGTATTCAAATTAGTGGTCAGGGAACTTGTGTTGAAAATCTCGAACGCACTGTGGAATTGAATAAATCCATTCTCCATTTTCAAATCGTCCATTACGAAAGTAAGCCTCAATAATAAAAGTGTTCTTCTGATCAGTGTACATTTTAACAGACTACTGTTATTATGGTGTCTGGCAGTTGACAGGTATGGTTGACAGTGACAGTTCTCAAATTGTACGGTATACATATTCGAAAGGCGGCACAATTGAATTGAAGTGATTACGTAACTGCAATCATTTAGGTACACCTTGAATGTATTAAGGTAGCCGCAGTGTGGCAGCAGATGGATTCGCATGAATCATAATAGGCGACATAATAATCACAGGCTGCTATAATACGCAGAATTGTGAGATAAGAGTGCTTGAGACAATGCTCGAGAGCGTAAAGATGCTCGTAAGACAATAGCAAACTAGGAATATAATCTTTGGAGGGGACCCCAATGCCAAGAACTACAGATGGGGATCTAAGCATGAGGACGAAAGGGGCATAATACTAGCGGAATGGCCCGATAAGCAGCAACTGGAAATAGTTGACATGGGAAATGAACCTACGTTCGTTAGAGGAAATAGCACCTCCATTAAAGAGGTAAAGGCATATCGCACTAGCATGATAACATGGATAAGTGGTTGGAATGTGTTAGATAGCAACGAAATTATAAGTAACCATCGGCACATCGTCTATACTGTGCGACTACAGACACAGCAACAACGAGGTCAAAACAACGACGGAACCAGGGGCGGGTGAAACATAAAATAAAACAACTTGCGATCTCATGGACAGCTTTGAAGAAAATATGAACAATAAGCTGAAGGCAATGACAATCCCACTAAATAGCGAGAAATGGGATAAAATGATAAATCAGGTGTGCGACAAGACCTTCCCACGCAAATCAAGTAATACTAATAAACGGAGCAAGGAAATCGCGGAAGCAAGATAACTGACCACAAACAAAGAAAAACGAACAATAATCTTACAAAAGGAAGACTTAAGAACCGATACGACGCTCAAAGTGAGACGCTCAAAACAAAAATAGAAATAGCCAATAAATATGCTTGGCATGAAATATGCACGGAGCTAGAAAAATACGTATGGGGCAAGGCATCTCAAATAGCATGCGGTAGACTGGGAACGCAACCACCTACAAGTATGACGGATAAGGTTAAGCTGAAAAATACGGAAGAGCTCTACCCCAGAGATATGGTAGTGCAGTGGGAGCTACCAAGATTTGATATGTCTGAGATAGATCTCTTCACAGAGGAACAAAAATAATAGCAGCTGGACAGAGACTAAAGGCAAGGAAAGCCCCAGGTCCGGACAAGGTATCCCGGAAATTATTAAGAGGCTCACGGTCACACAGGCAATCAAGTGTCTGAAAGTAATGAACGGCGTGCTCCAAGAAGGGCAATTCTCTGGGAACTGGAAAGTGGCGAATCTTGGGCTAATAGAGAAGAGTAAGAAAGACGCCGATTATCAGACGAAGTGCGAGCATGCAGAGGGATCGCATCCTAAATGCAACCGGCAAATTTTTAGGACTTCGCAACGAGAGGCTAAACAAGGAGATGCCCAGAAAATCGGGCTATCGGATAAGCAATATGGCTTTAGAAAAGGACGATCCACGATAGGTGCACTGGACAAAGTGAAGAAGATAGCACAGACGGCAAACAAATGCTCCTGCCAGAGCCGCGACGTTTGCGCCCTCGTGACAATTAACGTCCGGAATGCCTTTAATGGGGCTCCATTGAAGGGGATAGTAATGGAACCAGAGAAACCAAAATGCTGCGGATGGCGAGAGGTGTGTCATAGGGATCAGTGTTGGGACCTACACGTTGAAACGTTTATTATGATGATATATTAAAACAACATATGCCAAATGGAATTAACTTAATTGGATATGTTGACAATCTATCGTTCGTAGCTGTAGTTGGAAAGGCGAAGCTACAGGAAATTAATATAGGCAACGCACTGCAACGAGTAAGTAGGTGGCTCAGAGTGAATGAGCTCAAACTAGCCAAACAGAAAACGGAAGCGGTGCTATTAGGGGCCCGCAGAAAAATAGACAGAATAACCATATACCTGGATGACGTCGAAATTACAATGACAAGAACACTGAAGTATCTGGGAATATACTTCGACCACAACATGTGCATGGCGGAACATACCAAAAACGTATCCAGAAAGGCAGCAATTTCACGGCTCCCACGGAATCACTGCTAGTGATAGCGGATACACCGCCTATAGATTTTCTGATCGAGGAGAGAGTAATAATGTATGCTGGCACAGACCGAGACAAGGACAGGACTGTGATAATAATGAATAAATGGCAAACGAGGTGGGAAAATATACTGACACGGTAAAGAGAACGAGAAGTCCTACACCTGAAATCGCCAGGTGGACCGATATGACATTTTAAGAACCAAACTACCACGTTACACAGTACCTTCTAGGACATGGCTGTTTCCAGGACTACCTGAAAAGATTCAAAAAGACGGATACTGATAGGTGCTGCTAGTGCATGCAGATATACAGCGCAGACCACATATTACTTGAATGCGAGAGATGGATAACAGAGCTGACAGCCTCACAGATAGAGACTGGAGCAGAGCATGGGTGCAGAAATCAAGCAGAAGTCCTACTAGAATCCAAGGAAAAATGGGCTGCAACAAGTAAGTTCATATGCAATGTGCTAAAGCAAAATAAACGTGAAGTACTGGTTGGATAGGCCAGATAGAGTCAATCTACCCTCCTGAAGTATGCGCGCAATCCCGGGAGATACTGGAAATGTAGTAAGAGGGGCGGTTTTAGTGGGTATGACCCCCTCAGGAGAGGGGATAAAGACCTACACACCCATGGTGAATATGCGTGCATAAAAGCCTTTTCTCCTAAAAAAATTGTTAGGTTAGGTTATGTTGCCGGTTCTGCCAGGAAGACATAAACTATGCCCTACACACGCTGATAGTGGCGAGAGAAGCGTGAGAACTGGTGGTGGAACTGGGTGCAGCTATTATTATTTTATTATTCCCAAGTGGGAATCGGTGGTCGAGAGGGTTATGCGGCGGAAGTTCAAAGCGGAGCGAGACGAACAGGATGATATCTGAGGTGGCTTGTGGTAGTCGGATTTAGAGACACGGGTAGGAGGGCGGTGATGTATGCTGCAAGGCGATTACAATGGCCTCCGGGGAAGTGAGAGAAGAATTAGTGAGTAGGGCTTATCTTGAATGATAGAAGGAGTCCCACACACCCCAGTATGGAAGTAAGATGCTTCGCGCATTCCTTCTAAAAAAAAATCTCACTTTAAAATTGAGCAACAACTGTAAAATCTCGTCAAAATTGGCTTGTTTGGAACACAAATGATTAAATTTACATTAATTTGATACCATTTTTGTACAAATAAATCTACGGTGATGTAGCACAGTATTCCAGGAATTACTGATTAGAAAATCATTGATACTATAGTTTCCTGAAAAAAAAAAAAAGAAGTTGCATGATATAACCAAACATTACCCAATATCTGACCATTTGAAACAAATACGGCATCACGAGTTTTTCATTGCAATTATTGCCCACGATTTTCGCGCACCGCCACTCGCAAAACTTGTAATATTTTTTCAAATAGAAATTCTTTGATTTCTGGGGAATCATTTCTTTCTAAGCTGCTTCGAATTCTTACAAAATTTCTACTGAATAAACGTGTTTTGCTTTGACCATTTCCATTTCGAAAAGCGAATTGTTTAATAAACAGAACCGTATACCTGACAACATCAACATAGATACGTTTGCTTTACACTTTTTTGTAGAAAATTATCCTGTGTGCAACAAATATGTCATTCCATTAACAAAATAATTATGTCGTTTTGAAGTGAACCTGTAAATAAATAACCTTTTGAAATAGTAGTAGTAAAATATCAACACGTACGAATTTAAGTAATGATAGACTCTAGCTTCAACTATAATATGCAAAACAAGTTTAAGTTTCTATATAATTTATAAGAGAAATTATGAATATATGATATTTGATGCAACATATTCGGAAATTATGTTTTTCCTTAAAAACTACTAAAGATAAGTGCTCAATAGGCTAAACAAAATGTGTTCAAATTAGACGGAGCAATCTGAATATGTAAAAATATACATTTTATTTTTTATTTATTTGTTTTATTCAACGACGGCCTATTTCTTCTGCTATGGCTAAATAATAATAATAATCCGTACTACTCCTCCACCTATGGCGTAATTGGTTACTGTCATAATTTTTGACAGAGAATTCTGACCCAATTACATTTTATTTTACCATAGGCCCCTGAACTATTACTAGTTATGCGGGCGTTGAGAGGAGAGGGGCATTATTATTATTGCCCATCTGCGCCTGCATGCGACTTATAGATGATAGGAAATACCGTCGCCTATGAGCGATCCACGGCACTTGGAAATTTTGCTTTTATGAATTTCGCTTCATCCATATCGGGTTCTTTAACGTGCACATACAGCTAATAGTACACGGGCGCCTGCTCCAGTTCCCCTCCAAAGGGGAAGTATCACTCTGATGTATGTTATTGAATTTTAATCGCTCAAAAATTCTGGAGCGCACGGCGTTCGAACCTGCGACCCTTGGCACGAGAGGCAAGTGCGCCTCTCGCTACCGTTGAATTCTGTAAAAGTATACAGGGTGTTGTAACAATCCGTTAAGACTTATATTTATCGTTGTATTTTTTATCGTGAAATTATTATATAATTTCTTGATTATTTTTGGCTCGTGATTTGTGATCTTATTTAGTACTTACACGTCGTGACGTTTAATTAACTACCGTGATTACCTTCGAGGTACGTTGTTATTGGTAATGTGTTAGAAAATGCAAATCGTGATTTAGTGTAAGAAAGCACAGATTTATGAGTTTGTTTATTTATTCAAATGATAGACTCGCTGAAATGGTAACAGACAGGGAAATAAAACACATGTTTGCGATAATGATGTGAACTGATTTATTTTCTATGATTCATTAACGTTATGAGGGCGTGTAGAATATCTTTTTCTTTATAATTTATTCAATTACAATTTCGAAAATGATTGTGACTGCAAAGTTTATTGAAGGTGAAATTGTTATACATGCACATACATCTCTTGTTCCTCAGATCGTTTACCACCATGCTCTTTCATTCCATTGAACTACGGGAAATTCATATGATCAAAAATAGAACTATTTTTAAAGATGTTGAAATATCATCAAAGATACATGCATGCATGATTACTAAAGGTATCTCGCGATCTTCCCGAATCACATGATCGTGTCGGTATTCACACCATAAGGTGATTATTGGAGCCCCATTGTCTACGTTGATTGAGGTAAATTAGTGATTCTACCCACGACCCCAGCAAGCGCCCATGTCACAAATAGTCACCACCGTCAGACATGTTACAAGTTGTGTCAAATAACAGTTCCTGCTACCTCAATCGGAAAGGTTTATGTATTGTTATAGTTTATCATTAGGAACATTTAGAGCAATTTAATATCTATATTGACCAGTAATTCATGCCTCATTTTCTCTACATCATTCATGAAGTACCATATAAGATGTTAATAATTCCACATGTGATTTGTTTTCTACCCTTGACATTATATTATAATATCTGTGTTTTAAATGAGTACGATATGTGTCTTGTTTCCCTATTAGGTTTTAATGACTTTTAATAATCTAACTTGACATTATGCGATGTGCTTTGCCTTTTTACGAACCAAAATGACGATGCCAATTATTATGTAAAATACGTGTTTGTTTGAATTATGATTACTCGTGCCAGTTATTCATACTGGCAGCCTTGGACCTTTTACAATTGTTATTGATATTACAACAGCGCGGATTTGCGATTTCCGACCCGCCGGTTATTGAGAGGGTTCGGCGTGACTCTAACATTGTAATTGATTTTATTCACGAAATCACTGGCTCATATACGTATGAGGCTGATGTGCAGGAGGCGATTCCACAATTACATATGTTTGGGGGGTTGCGCTATTCTAATGCTTCAACTACATTTGTAACTGTTTCGTCTAATTGATCGAACACGAAAGTGACTCGTCCGTCTACTTTTGTTCCCCGATAGGATGTAGGTGAATGGTTGATATTTTGGTGGTTTGTGGTGTATTGAACACACTACTTTCTGTCAATTTGAAGCAGTGCAGGAGGCGATTCCACAATTACATTTGTTTGGGGGTTGCGATATATCTAATGCGTCAATTACATTTGTAACTGCTTCGTCTAATTGGTCGAACACGAAAGTGACTCGTCCGTCTATTTTTGTTCCCTAATAGGATATAGGTACATGGTTGATATTTTGGTGGTTTATTAGATAAACTAACACTCCCGTGAATTGATACTGAAACTGACTTGTGAATATTACCCCAGTTGTTTTGCAATGTTATTATGCCTCGTACCTATAATTCTGCATGTTTTTAGATACAACTGCGTTGATTCATATTTTCTGGCGGAGAATTACCGTAACTGGATAACGCGTGACTTTTGAATCGCTAGAGAACTATCGTGACTATGTTATCTCGTGGACCGACGTACCACCTCTGATCGACTTTAATTCTGGTACGCGTGTCTCTATGATCGAACACCGACTGATCCCCCTCTATCTTCGTTTTGAGTTTAAATAAACTCACGAACGTTACTTCAAATTCTCCCCGCGCCAGCCTACAGCTAAAACTCTCGCGTCTCTTGCACGGTGGTCGCTGATTTAAATTTCCACTGGAGATCTAGTCTTTTTTACAGTAAACTGACTGGGGACATATCTAACGGGTGGTGTCCAGATGTGATGCCCCTATGAAATATTTGGACGACGCGTATCTGCAAATGTTGGCTTTGCCACGCCTTTTCCGTATTCATTCGAATCTCCGTCGTTTACTAAGGGCTTCGTTGGCGCCGCGATGTCGCCTGTGGTTCTGGCAAAAATTTAACTAATGTGACTGTAATATTGTCGTACTCATCTATTCTTTTAAATATTGGTTTTATTATTAATTTAATTAAATATCAGGCGGGATATGTTGGCACCTTACAGTGTTCCATTTAAAATAACAAAGTTGATGACCACTTCCGGTTGAAGCGGAAGTGATACAAGGGTAGTTTGATAAATCAGTGACTTTTTGAATTTCCCGCCTAGTAACATGAAATGAGGCACTGCGCATGTGAACTACCATCTGTCAATAGACTTCTGTCAAATTTCAAGCAAGCTGCGTCATTTTGTTTGTGTTTGGTAGCTATTAAAAGCAGACAACATTGTGAATTTCGACGAAACTGGATAAAAGTGAATTTCGTGTGCTTATTAAGCATTATTTTTTGCGTAAAAAAACTGTCACCGAAACCAACGAACGGCTAGATAAATACTATGGGGACTCTTCACCATCAATTTCAATGGTTAAGAAGTGGTTTACTGAATTCCGTTGTGGCCGTACCACCACAAGTGACGCCGAACATTCAGGTTGGCAAAAAGAGGTCGTTACGCCAGAAATCGTCGATAAAATCCATGGAATGATATTGGACGATCGGAGAATGAAGTTCCTGAGCTGGCTGAGGCTGTAAGCATCTCAACGGAGCGGGTACATCACATTTTACATGAATATTTGGGCGTGAAAATGCTATCCGCCCGATTGGTGCCGCGATTGCTCACACTCGACCAAAAGCGCAACCGTGTGACCATTTCACAGGAGTGTTTCGCGATGTTCAACCGCAATCCGAAGAAGTTTTTGCGCCGTTTCGTAATTGCGGACGAAACATGAATCCACCACAATACACCGGAGACTAAAGAACAGTCAAAGCAGTGGACTTTTCCGGGGGAACGTGCACCGAAGAAGGCCAAGGTGGTCTGTCAGCCAACAAGGTCTTGGCGACAGTTTTCTGGGATGCACGCGGTGTCATTCACATCGATTACCTTCAAAAGGATAAAACGATCACTGGCAAATACTATTCAGATCTGTTGGACAAATTCGACACTGATGTGAAGCAAAAACGACCGCATTTGGCAAATAAAAAAGTATTGTTCCAAGAGGACAATGCACAAAAATCCGCAACCTGAGCTACGAACTGCTACCCCATCCAGCACATTCTTCCGATTTAGCCGCCCTGCGACTATTTTCTACTCATAAACCTGAAAAAATGGCTCGGCGGTAAGAGATTTGGGTCGAATGAAGAGGGCATCACTGAAACCAACGCCTATTTTGAAGCCCTTTGGGGGATCCTATTATTTGGAAGTGATAAAAAAACTGGAAAAACACTGGACTAAATGTTTTGAGCTGAAAGGAGATTATGTAGAAAAATGAAACGTTTTTTTGCCGAAAAAAAATTCTTTTGTTCAAAAAGTCACTTATCAGACTGCCCTAGTAGAAACATGTACGCATTTTATTTTATGAGATTACGATGAACCATGGTTGTGTGCATTTTTTCAAAATTTCATTTCATCTGGAACCCCATAAACTTTTAATCAACGACTTGCGAGACACACGCTGTATTTGTTTGAATATTTTAGAAATTATAAATAGAATAAAACGTTGTATGTACTACGGGCATAATTATCTACTATGGCCCTCAGGAAATTAAAAACCCTCCATCGGCGGGCTTTAAACGTTCCCTCGTGCCATGCTCTCCTGTGTATGTCCTAAATACAAAAATAACTAATACACCACGGTTGTGAACACTATAATAGCCTTGGGTCATGAATCGCCTCGCGATTCAACAGACCGCGGATTTAATCCGTATAATCCGTTAGCTCTCCGGCTAGTAACTGCACTCTTTGAGTCTGGTAGTCTGGTGGTTCATTATTTCTCTTTAGCTCCTGCCACGCGTACTTTTTTAAAACATGCAGCCGCCCTCGTTACTCTCGCGCACTTGCTAAGTCCCAAGTCGGTCGCAACTACGTGTAACCCCCCGAATTTGTTAGTGTTCAACTGTTAAGAGCGGGGTTTTGGCGCAAAAACTGTCCTCTGGGTGTTGATAAATCCGCCAGGATTTGATTTCAAAGCGCTCTGTAATATGTTTTGCATTCCTTACTAACGAAATTTGCGTGCAAAAAATTAAAGATGTTGCCATGTGTTGCATTTGTATAGCCAGCCTTTTTTGCGGTGGGCTAAAAATAATTTTACGATGAAGCAGCGCAAGATTTTTTCGAAGCCTGCTCATTTATGAGTGAACACTTTATTTCCGATACATTATAAATATTATGTAATTGGGTCAGAATTCTCTTTCAAACAATGACAGTAACCAATTACGCCATAACTGGAGGAGTAATAGGGATTATTATTATTATTATTAATATTATTATATTATATTATATTATATATTTTAAGAGCCGTCTTTACTCAAAGGCGGTATGTGGAATTGCATGTACACGAGAGCCAAGATAATTTATGAACGGGTCAACATAATTGCATTCGGAGACCTGATTTAGAAACTTTAGATATTTATCTTCAATTGAGCCGAGTAGTTTTATTAAATAATAAAACGGTGATTTATTATGTTTATTAAAAGAATGGCATGTTTAGCAGATATATGAAATTTTCTTCTGTATTTATTTAATTAAGTGTACCCTGTCATAAAATGAAAATTCCCTCGGTTTATTTGGAGATAATATTGTTGCGAACCACCTACTTTTTTTTGTTCCAATATCTTGAATGATAATGGAGTATTCTTGTCTTCACATACATCAGATTAGGTGATTAGAAATAAGTCACCTTTAATTTATTTCTTAAAACTTTGTCTAATTGTAACTAAATGTCTAAACTTTCTATATCAGTTCTCCGATTGTAATTATGTTAACCCGTTCATGGATTATTTGGCTGTCGCTTATTAATAATGCCGTATACTAGGTGGGATAAAGAGGCCTCTTAATATCAGGGAATAATTTCTTTAAAATGTTATATTTATTTAATTAAATTCACTAAATCCTTTTACAAGTTTTGTAATTTATTTAACCAAATTTGAGTCTTATTATGATTACTGTAAGCTTAATAACCAAAAATGGTATATAAAACAATTCTTACCCTTTAAGATCACTTTTATTTTAAAATAAATATATGCCCGACACAGCCAATTCCATTTTCGTTGTCGTGACGAGGGATTATTTGATCGCGAAACATAGGGAAATAACATTCGAAAACGAGTTTCCTTCAATTTCACCCTAATAAAACTATAAGTAAACTGGACCATATTTATTTTGAATACTTTTATTTTTGACTTAAAATCAAATGTTTGGTGTCAATATAAGCAAGCTTTTGGTGACCTCTGAAAGTGTCCAAAAAACTACTACCTCTGTTCGATAATAAGTGAGCCATTACCGATTTTTATTTTTTCCATAATAAGTGAGCCCTTACCGATTTTTATTTTTTTTTATATAATAAGTGAACCATTACCGATGTTTATTTTTTACAAAATAAGTGAGCCATTTTCGTTTCTAAGAAGTACTATATATATTTTTTTCACAATAACTTAAAAATGTTAGTATAAATGAATAGTAGGCAAGCGATTTTCCCTTTGCCTTGCTAATATATTGAAGCTTATAATTATTGTTACCGAGACAATCTATAATCGATTTCATAACTGTTTGTAAACTTATAAACATATTTTCTAATGTATGTCTAGTCTCCGCTTCGAAAGATTCTTCGACAACTCTTATTAATTCGTCCTTTACTCTTAGTAATTGCGTGGTGAATGCTGGTGTTGTCATGATTGAATAGACGGAAAAAAAAATAGATCGAGCACATTCAAATCGGGACTATTGGCAATTTTTTCTATTGCCAAAATCACCGCTTCCTTTTTCAGCCGTCCATTTTTCTGATGTTTCAGTAAAAACTGAACAATAGCTGTTCGTTTTTGGTTGATTAAATTTGGTATTCTCATCGTTTGAAACTACCGGCGTCAGAACACTTTCGCTTAAAAATTCGAATTTTAATTGTTGCTTTTCACAAATTAAACTGTCAAATATTTTCACGTTCATATCACATATGATTAAGAATTTGGCGTATATTAAGAATATCAAAATATAAATTAAAACAAATAACTAAGTGTCAATAAGTTTGAAAGAAAACTCAAATGGCTCACTTATTATGGAACAGCGGTAGTATTAAGATGGCAGTTATTAACGACCCAAGGAGTTATCTCCTCAGGACCCAAATTTTGTATACATACTTATCCCTTCTTAAAGTATTATATGTGCGTGCATTTCGCCCTAGAGATTTCAACAACACCCCACATGCAAATTGATTCATTTAGGTTTCTTTACATTCGGGTGCGTAGTTAATTTGAAAATCCTATTCAATTATCGTTCTGCTTTCTTCCTGTGTTTCTGCTTTGTTTATTGTGCGTTTTGGTTGTGTGTGTGTTTTATAAACTTCTATCTCCCCCGTAACTATTTTCTACGTTCACCCTGTGACAACTATTGTGTCTGTATTTTGTGTATGACTAATCCCTCCCTATGACAATTAATATTGCATATTTTAAATTTTTTATATATAGTTAGACTATTAAATCTTCCTGTGACAATTTACTTGTGCACTGTGTAGTTCTTTTGCGTATTGCGAGATTTGTGTGTATGAGAAGGATATCACAAAAATTGAATGTGTTAATCATACCATAAAAAAATTATGGAAAGAGATTATAAATGAATATTTTTTAAAAAATGACAAAATTACTCTTTAAATAATGACAAAAAAAAAGTTTCCTTGCCTGCTAGAAAAATATTAAATAACAAACTACTTTCCTTATTACAGAAAATAGCACAAAAAACCCATTTACGATAATGCCCATGGTGATGGGGCAACAATTATTGATGATTTAATTAATGGGCCTTTTCACTGTTCTAATCATAATTCGCGTTGCAAAGATTTAGAATGTCCTGCATTAATGATTATAAAAATTACGATATTTCGCGGTTTAAATGCGAAGTCCGCAAAATCAAGTCGGCGTTCGTTCAAACGGCAGATCCCCGAGAGAACTGAAAAACAGCGGTAAAAAATGACCTTGACACTTGATTCGCGTATTTCAAACTTCTGTTAGGAGTTGTTGGTAACATGGCTTGGCTATTATGTCATTGCTCCATCTCGTAGCGAACACATGAACTGCTTGGAGCTAATTTTTAACTATTTTCACGGCGGGAAATTCAATTTAAGTACATTTTAAATAATTAATAAAACCATAAAAATGTCGGTTAATTAATAAGTATCTTATTAGATACAGTATTTTAAAAGGTTTCAAGTTATATTTTTGGAATGGATAAATTTAATTTCTCTGAATAAAATTATTTAAATAATATGGTAAACAATTGGTAATTTTAATTATAAACTATATAGTGTCACGTAGAATCAGGTCTATATTCATGTAAAGCTTTAAAATTGTGCAAATATTTGCAAACACAATCCATGAAGATGAAAAACGGCAAAAATCGAAGATTTAATGAAATTTCATAGAAAAACGTAAATAATCGAAAAACTAACTATATAGCGACACGTAGTATTTATTTTGATAATTTATGGTACAGAAAATATAACGTGAAAGTGATTATTAACAGCGTTTAAGTTGAAAAACACTTTTACGCCCGAAAAACCGCGCTCCTAAAGTGGAGTGCTCGCCGTTCAACTCAGACAATCCCTGTATTCATGACTGTCTATCGTTGCTTCTGTTGTGTTTATTATTTGTGTCCTATATATTATATGTTGTGCTTATATCGAGCGTTCAATAAAAATTGAAGACGTATATGACGTTGGCAATTTCAGGTCGTGTCTGCACTAAGATCAAATCTGACATGTCAATATGAAATCCAGAATTGTACGCGTGCGCGTGTGATCTGAATGCAGACATGACTTAAGATTGCCAACGCCAACATCGTCGTCGATGTTTGTTGAACGCTCGATATAATTAATCATACACCAGGCGACGCTGAATTTCTTTATCTCCTCCTACCGCTTCTGAACAATTAAGTACTCTACTGGACCGCTAGCCGTTGATACAGTAGATCCGGCGGGGTTCGAATGTTAAATTTATTTATTAAATTCTGACGTTTTAAACAGACGTTATACACCTCTTGGAAGATGTCATAAACAGTTGTTCGTCTGAAGGTAAAAAAAATGTTGTTTATATCCGCCAGTGAATTAAAATCTTTAAATTCACTCAAAATCAAGAACATACGACAGCATTTTCATAGAATACCTTTGACTACGTAGACACTAACTTTCTCACTACTTCTGAAGCTGCATTTGAAACCCCTTCTAGTACAAAAACACAAAAATCTGCCTTTTTAAATTTTTTTTTGAAAAAAAATGTCAGTTTGACTTTCTACCGACTTAACATTATAAAAAATAATGAGTACTAAACTGTTGTTCGGCAAAATTTAATAAAATAGTCTATGAAACACTTGAGATAAGGATGTTTTTCACTCGAATAAATTATCCCACTCGCCCTGTCGGGCTTGTGGCCTAATTTTATTCTCGTGAATAAACATTCACTTGACTTATTTACTATACAGGGTATTTGCTAAAGGTGTTCCGAGAATTTGGATATCGAGTCAGCAATGAAACCAAACACGAACGAACAAATAAGCATGTGGGCCTGTACGGCGCTGTAGGGAGATAAATAACATTTTGTTTTTACCATGAATTTATATTATGAACAGGATATGACATTTTAAGATAAAATAAAATACCAATATACACTTTTAGTTACAGTAATTGTTCAAAATGACTACTGGTGACTTGACACATATGCGCTCTTTATTCTAAGGAGCGGCAAGCTACAAGACTTGAGGTGTTCTTCCTACAGTTTAACAAGCGTTCTGTATTCTTTGAAAGAGTACTTCCCTGGGATTTACAGTACAAACATAAACTATTCCCTTCATATGATCCCAAATATGATAATTGAGCGGATTGCGGTCAAGTGATCTTGGGGGCCATGCGTCTGGAGCTCTTCTCTTAATCCATTTTTGGGGGTAATAATTATTTAAAAACTGCCGTACATTTAATGCAAAATGTACTAGAACCCTATCATGCATAAACCTACAATCACGCCTTATCTCTAGAGGTATATTTTCTAACAATAATGGCTTATAATAAACGTTCGTAATCGTTGCTATACAATGCATTGTATTTCCGTCAGACTTTCCAAGAATTAAGTGGATATCTGCATGTTCTTCAAAAGTATACTTCATTTCATAGTACAATGTTACGAATGTACTTGAACTACTTAAAACTAATCTCAAACTGACGTTATATGTTACTTGCAAAGTTATTACTACCTAGGTGATACTTAAGTATTACAAAACATAAAATATTGAATAACTGCTTACAGCGCCATCCAGGTCCACATGTTAATATGAACCCTTTTATTTGATTTTCATCGCTGACTCGATATAAAAATCTTCGAAACACCTTTAACAAACATCCAAGACAATGATCAACAGCACGGGGATCTCGGAAACCGTACATGTTACAAAGGCGACTAGATTACAAAAAAGTTGCGCAATTTAGTAGTAAGTAATATTCTGTTGAGTAAACCAGAGAGTTCCGCTTACTTGCGGAGATAGTCGACAAAATCCGAAATCTTGCTGGTTTTTATTTTTTTCTGAAGTTATTTTCAAAGGTATAAAAAAACCAAAAGCACTTTCTCATTATCCTATTTTATGCTCTACAAGACAGTGTTTACAAATTATCAGTAGAACGTTTCGTTTCGAAGAAACCATCATCAACTTTATTTTTTATATGGCCCGTAAAAAATGTACACCCTGTATTAGATAGCATTTCCTATTACGAATTCAACTATTTATACTGTTATATCTCTTTGTACGGTTTCTCATGTTTTTATTCAGAAAAAGGTTTGTTAATTCATTTCGAACATTTTCTTGTAGTATGCCTTGAAATGGTGACCAAGAAAAAAAAATTATTTTAACCCAAAATACGTACGAAAATAGTAAATAAAAATAATATAGCAAGAATTGTTGTATTTGGGGTTTATGTATAATAATACATGGGCTTTGTTTCAGCCTAAAATTAATATATTTAATATTGAAAGTGTAAAAATACAAAGATGGGGTCGCGTGAATGCTAAGTGCTTGTTGCTCGTGATAATGCTGACTGTGTACTCTCTCGTTTCCCTTAGTCGGGGGTTGAACGGGGTGGGAATCTTGCCTCCCACTCCTGTACATTATTTAGTGTAGTTCTCAAATATAAATAACAGAGGGCACTGACATTCACCGCAAATAATGCCGTAACATAACCGGCCTCCTTGAAACGTCCGGTTTCAAAGAATTAAAATAAATCTTAAATACTACGAGGGCTGTTTGACGGAAGAGTGACTTTTCAAAGGTTGGTAACACTTTCGCTATAATGATTATGTTGCTAGCTACTGAGGTCTTTCGGAGGCCTACTGTCAAAATTTGGCACCAATCTGACAGATAGATTATGTTTTATACTTATTTGAAGAAAACTGTTTTCGTTGTTGTATAAATATGGAGAAAAAATAATTTTGAGTGTTGACTAAACATTATTTACTACGTGAAAAAACAATTAAAGAAACCGAGGAAAAGTTACGTAAATATTATCCAGAATCTGCTCCGTCCCATGGAATGATCTGTAAGTGGTTTCTGCTTTTAAAAGTGGCCATATGAGCACGGTTGATGCAGATCGTCAAAAACCATCATTTACTGTAACTACTCCAGAAATGGTTAATAAACTCTATGGCCTTGTAATTGGCAATCGTCGAAAAAAAGTTCGTGAGATAGCTAATGAAGTAAACATCTAAACCGAACGGGTATACAATATTTTCCATGAACATTTCAATATGAAAAACCTATCCGCGAGATGGTTGCCGCGTTTGCTTAATGGTGATCAAATGCGCGCTCGCATTAAGAATTCAGAAGAATGTTTGGCCGTCTTCAACGTAATTCAAAGGATTTTTTTCGTCGATATATCACAGTAGATGAAACTTGGATACATCATTATACTCCAGAAACAAGAATACAGTCTAAATAATGGATTTCTTCATGCGAACATGCTCCCAAAAAGGCAAAAACACTTTTTTCGGCCAATAAGGTCATAGCCACAGTTTTTTTGGGATTCTAAAGGTGTAATCTTTATTAATTGTTTACAAAAAGGAAAAACGATAACTCTCCAATATTATGCTGATTATGCAGACACGTTTTGATGCCAAACTTGAAAAACAACGACCGCATTTGATGAAGAAAAAAGTGTTGTTATATCACGATAATGCGCCTCACATTCGTCTGCAATTGCTACAACTAAATTGGCTGAATTGCATTACGAATTACTGCTTTAACCACCATACTCGCCAGATCTGGCTCCCAGTGATTTCTTCTTATTCTCAAATTTTAAAAAATGGCTGGGTGAAAAAAGATTTTAGGCAAATGAAGAGGTGATAACCGAGACAAATGCACATTTTGAAGACTTTCCGAAAGATTACTTTTTGGAAGGTTTAAAAAAACTGTAAACTCGCTGGGCTAAGTGAGTACAGTTAAAAGGGTGTTATGTTGAAAAATAAAACATTTTTTAAACAGAAAAATAACGTTTTCATTAAAAAGTCACTCTTCCGTCAAACAGCCCTCGTATATATACAACACAATACCTAATGAAGTAATAAAATGACAAAATAACAAAGAAAGAAATAATAAAATGACATGACATAAGCACGATATATACATATAAAACGATATTAAAAATAGCTAGAATAAATCGAAAAAAGAAACTATATACATGTTGAAGTTCATCTTTGAATGTTAGCAAAAGTCACCTGCACACCGTGTGTCCTAGCCCTGTTCTGGTAAGACACTGATTTTGTTTATAGCACGTTTGGTGACACCATTTCGTGTGCGCACTGTTATGACTCTCACTTTTCCATCAGTCCCGGGATGCATCTCTGCGATTCGTCCTAATTGCCATTGCATGGGCGGCAAATTAGCATCCTGTAGCAGCACCTTGTCTCCGACATTCAGCTTCGGTCCCTTTTGATCCCGCCATTTTGTCCGGGGCTGGAGTGTGGTAATGTATTCCTGCGACCATCGTCTCCAGAAATCTTGCCGCAGCTTCTGCAAATGTTGATAAATCGACAATCTATTGCTCTTTATGTGCCCAACAAGGGGGTCAGGCAAGAACTTATGTGGTTCTCCGATTAAAAAGTGGGCCGGGGTCAAAGGATCAAGGTCGTTGGGGTTCATTTGAAAGGGGTGTTAGTGGACGGGAGTTGACGCATTCCTCAATTTGTGCCGTTACCGTGCTTAACTCTTTATATGTTAAAGAAGAATTTCCCACGACGCGCTTTAATTGACCTTTCACAGATTTAATTCCGGCCTCCCAGAGCCCTCCCATGTGAGGTGATTTTGGCGGAATAAAATGCCAAGTGATGTTCTTCATACTTAAGTTTGCCTCTATTTTCTGTCTTTCGATTTGCAAAATATTAAACAGATCTCGCAACTCGCGTTTTGCGCCCACAAAATTGGTACCATTGTCTGACCACATGTGTTGTGGGCAGCCACGCCTTGCTACAAATCTCCGGAGGGAGGCTATGAAGGCTTCAGTGGTTAAATCGCTAATAATTTCGACATGAATTGCCTTAGTGGCAAAGCATATAAACAGACAAATGTATGATTTTACGAGTTTGAATGGCTTTCTTTTCCTATCGCGTATTTGAATAGGACCTGCGTAATCAACGCCGCAATTAAAAAACGGTCTTGATGGTGTAACGCGTGCACTGCGTAGTTCACCCATCAGCTGTGTTGACATTTGCGGTTTTATTCGGAAACATTTTAGGCACCTGCGAGAGACCCGCTTTATCAAATTGCGGCCTGAAATTGGCCGAAATCTTTGACGTAATGATGCAACGGTAACGTTAGTTCCGGCATGCAGAAGTCGAATGTGCTCATGTTGCGCAACCAGATCAGACAGATGATGCCTGGCGGGCAGTAGGGCTGGATGTTTTTTGTTGGCGGAAAACTGCGATTGCTTCAATCTCCCTCCCACGCGTAAAATGCCGAAATTGTCAAGAAAAGGCGATAGCGCCAGAATGTTACTGCCTCTGCGAATTGGGCGACCTTTCGTTAGGTGCGAGATTTCTTGAGAAAATGCTTCCCCTTGAGCGATTTTGATTAGTATGTCGGCAGCTTTCGTTAATTCCGTGGGCTTTAAACCACCCACTTCCCTTTCACGTTTTTGCATTGTGGATTTCGCATTATTGATAAAACGTACGCATCAACCTGTTACATTACGTAACCTTGAATACGTTGAAAACTTCGAAATCCATTGTGCCGGCTCCACTGCGTATAACAATACTATAGGTTTTATTTCGGGAATCAAACTCTCAGGCCTCTGATCAATTTGATCCGGCCATTGGATTTCTGAGTCAAGTAACCATGATGGTCCGGACCACCATAATTGATTATTGGCAATTAATTCGCGCGGTAATGCCCCACGCGATATGATGTCCGCGGGATTATCGTGTGTATCAACCTTGCGCCATTCGTGAGTTTCGGTTAGGCTTTGGATTTGAGTAACTCGGTTAGCTACGAATATTTTCCATTTATGGGGTGAACCCTTGATCCAAGCTAACGCGATTGTGCTATCTGTCCAGTAATAACAGTTTGGAATTGGTCGATTTAAACTGTCTAAAATTCCGTTTACTAGACGCGCTAAAAGAAGTGCACCGCATAATTCTAGTTTAGGTATCGTCATTGTTTTCAAGGGTGCGACACAAGACTTCGCACATAATAAGTTTACGGCGACATTGCCGAATGCGTTGGTGGATTTTAAATATATACATGCACCGTAGGCTGCCTCGGACGCATCACAGAAACCGTGCAATTCGATACGGATGGCGTTATTAACAAATACATTTCGCGGAATTTTGAAAGAGTTGATATCACGTAGTGAATCGCGTAGCATCGTCCATTTTGTGTGGATGTGCAATGGGACTGACTCATCCCAAGCTGATTTTAATTGCCACAAGTTCTGCATGAGCATTTTGCCAATGACAGTAGCTGGACCTAAAAGACCTAAGGGGTCAAAAATTGTTGAAATGGCCGATAAAATGGTGCGTTTTGTCACTTCGCGTTTGGCGAACGAGACTGAATATGCCAAGCAATCATTATTTGGTTCCCATTGCAGTCCAAGTGTCTTATGGTACTCTCCGCGATTAAAATCGATAACGGCTTGCTTTGTGAAATTAACCTTTAGTACATCGGTAATTCTTTGATCGTTAGAAACGTACTTGCATAAATCGAAGCCGCCAGTTTTTAAAATACTGTCAATGTCTCGTTGCAATTGTATTAATTCTTCGCGGTCATCACTTCCGGTCAACAAATCATCGACGTAGAAGTCGTTAATTATCACTTTACTCGCGGCAGGGTGAGAATCCTTATGCAAGATCGCTGTTTCATGCAAGCACCTGATTGCCAGAAACGCAGCAGGAGCTAGACCATAAGTGACGGTATTTAACTCGTAGGTCTCGAGCGGCCTTTTGGAATCTGATCGCCATAATATGCGCTGAAGGGGGCGGTGATTAGGATGCATCAATATTTGGCGGTACATCTTAGTGATGTCCGCGGTTATGACATATTTGTGTGTTCTGAAGCGAAGAACGATATTAAGTAAATCATTTTGAATTACTGGCCCTACTAATAAAATATCATTTAATGACTTTCCCGTCGACGTCTTAGATGACGCATCGAACACAATTCTCACCTTGCTCGTTAACTTGGAATCATTGATCACGGGATGATGTGGGAGATACACGCATGATGCTTTATTTTCCTCGTTGACCTTTGACATGTGGCCTAACTGGATATATTCCGACATGAAATCCACATATTGTGATTTCAGTTTGGGGTTTTTATTAATACGGCGTTCAACGGCCAAGAAACGCGACTCGGCTAGTGCTCTTGATTCACCTAATTCATCGCGACAACCCGATTTGAACGGAAATGTCACTATAAACCGACCGGTGTCGGCTCGCGTAGTTGTTGCTTTGAAGTTGGCCTCACAAACTTTGTCGTCATCCGATTGAAATTTCATTACGGGAAACTCCTCAATTCCCCAAAATTTTTCAATTTGCATTTCCAATTCCGTGTTTACATAACACTGAGTGTTATTATTTGACAAAGGAATGTTCAAATCCCCCCCAATTATCCAGCCTAACTGAGTTTTTTGTAGTGTTAGTAAACCTTTCCCTAATTTTATTTGCCCCTGCATAAGGAAGTCAAGATATAATGACGAGCCTATTAGTAGGTCAATGTGACTAGATTGATTAAAATCTGGATCAGCTAATTTACAGTCTTGCGGGATAGCTAGTATTTCGGAATTGAAAGTTATACCAGGAATTTTGCTGGTAATTACTGGAATGACCAAGCATGCTAACTTTGCTTCGAAACCATTGTAAAGCGATTTGGCGTTTATTGTGGCACGTTTCTTTGATTCGGATATGGAATTGGAAAATCCACTAATCTTTAGGTTTATTGGGGTAGATGGCACTCCCAAACGTTTCAATAGCGCTTCTGTCATAAAGTTTGATTGTGACCCACTATCCAAAACTGCTCGAACACAATGTGGATTTCCATAAACGTCGGTAATATAAACTTTAGCCGTCGACAATAAAGCTTCGGTACCTGCCGCGACCTTGCAAGACAGTGCCACAGACTGTATGTCTGGTTTTCCCGGATTACTTGGTAAGCTTAAATTGCCAGCTGGCCTATTAGGCGGCCCAGCGCTATTAGAGGGCGGCGGCGTTTGGTTAAGCCGATTGAAATGAAGAAAGGTATTATGGCGCTTATCGCATTTGCGACAATTACCTGAAGATCGGCATTGTCCGGCGGCATGCCCAATAACTAAGCAATTAAGACATGCATTTGATGCTTTAATTGCTGCGACGCGTTCTGCAACTGGAAGCTCGGCGAATTTTTTACAAGTGTAAACTGAATGATTTTCTTTACAATATGTACAATTTCGCGAATTAGTTGTTAGTAGGGTTTTCAGCGGTTTACTAATAGGTTTGAATTTAACATTTTTCGCACTTACAGACTCAAGCATTTGGCAGCGGTTACTTAAAAATGTGGATAATTTAGCTAGCGTTGGCAATTCACCCTTAATGGGCTGCAATTCCCAATCACGTAGTGTTGTGTAATCTAATTTGGCAGTAATTATGTGTAAGATTATGACATCCCAATCGTTCACGTTCTGCCCTAAAGCCGTCAAAGCACGCATGTGTCTCTGGTAGCCATGCAGTATTTTTCTTAACCCAAGATGGCATTCGGTTGATAGTTTAGGTAAATTGAAGATTTCCTTCACGTGATTAAAGGCAATCACGCGTTTGTTTTCATACCGCAATTTGAGCAGGTCCCAAGCAATTGCATAAGTACCATTCGTGGTTTGCAGTGATTGAATTGTTTGCAATGCATCTTGTGTTAAGCTAGACCGGAGGTACTGCAACTTTTGCGATTCACCCAAGTTGTTATTTTCGTGAATGATTGGTACAAAACTATCGCGAAAACTCAGCCAATCTTCATACGCTCCAGAAAACGTTGGCAAACTTAACGTTGGTAATTTTACTGCTGGGAGGGCGGAATTAATCGAGAGCGTAGAGCTAGATGCGTTCACGGATTTGCCGATTAGCGCGTGAGCTGCACCAACGGCATCAAAATATAGCCCCTCAAAATTGTTAATAAATTCAATCGTTACGATTTCACAATCTAATTTACACGCGTTGTGGTAATTATTGGTGAATTCTACGTCCACCGCTTCAATTCGCTGTAACCTAGCTTTAAGAGCATCGACACTGTCTGACTCTGGATTGAATTCATGAACATAGCTTGCAAACCGTTGTACATTTGCATGAATTGTTTTACAAGTATCGATGGACTCTTGAACCGGTGACGACGCTTTTGTCGACCTCGTGGAAGCCATTGTAGAGAAAAGCACTTAGTAAATGGGACAAACTGAGGGATTGATTATGGGAATAAATAAAGGATGCGACCCACCTTTGTACGGAGAACCACGGACGTCTTGCGTCTGCTGCGGACTCGTCGGACAATCAGCTGGATCGAACGGCGTTCTGCGGGATTCCTGGACGTAGTGCCTGAAGGAATGGTGCCGGTTTCCTGGATGTGGATCCTGGAACAGCTGCGGCGCTTCGATGCTCCTGGACGCAATGCCTGGAGGAATGGTGCCGGTTTCCTGGATGTGGATCCTGGGACTGCTACGGCGATTCGATGCTCCTGGACGCAATGCCTGGAGGAATGGTGTCGGTTTCCTGGATGTGGATCCTGGAACTGCTACGGCGATGCGATATCCTGGATGTAATGCCGGGAACTCTGGAGCTCGCGATGTTCACTAACTTCTGCACAAACTGTACCGTTATGATACCACTTTTGCGCGGATTGTTATTATAACTCACAAATACTTGTTTATAGCTCAAGTATCCGGTTCGGAAGGACCATGTTGTAATTGGGGTTTATGTATAATAATACATGGGCTTTGTTTCAGCCTAAAATTAATATATTTAATATTGAAAGTGTAAAAATACAAAGATGGGGTCGCGTGAATGCTAAGTGCTTGTTGCTCGTGATAATGCTGACTGTGTACTCTCTCGTTTCCCTTAGTCGGGGGTTGAACGGGGTGGGAATCTTGCCTCCCACTCCTGTACATTACTTAGTGTAGTTCTCAAATATAAATAACAGAGGGCACTCACATTCACCGCAAACAATGCCGTAACAAGAATAGTTGTTAAATATTGAAACATTATAGATATTGAGAACCGCACTTAGTATGTTTTTTCTGTGATATGAGAATTGTTCTGTGCATTTAATGGTGACGAAGACAAAAATTATAGTATCAGAAAATAATTTAGCAAGGATAGTTGTTAAACATTGAAACATTATAGTTATTTAGAACCGCACTTATTATTTTTTTTCTGTGATATGAGAATTGTTCTGTTCATTTAATGACAACGAGGACAGTAATTATTACCTAATTTTGACCCAGAATAAGTACCAAAATAGTAACTAAAAACAAAGTTAGCACGAATAGTTGTTAAACATTGATACATTATAGTTATTAAGAACCACACTTATTATTTTTTTACTGTGGTATTATGAGAATTGTTCTGTTTATTTAATTATCTTAAAATCTTAAAATTAGGTGTTAAATTTGTGTCATCATCGCTCAAGTAAGCGGAACGTTCTCGTTTGCTCAACAAAATATTACTGACCACTAAATTGCGCAACTTTTTTATAATTTAACCGCCTTTGAAACTTTTATGGTTTCCGAGATCCCCATGCTGATGATCCATATCTTGGACACCCTGTATATAAGGTTATTCATATTTCATTATCACTGTGGGGATATCGGAAAGGGTAAGAGATACGAAGTCAGTTAAATTGGGGCACAGTTGCGTAATGATATGGAGAACAATAATTAATAAAGATAATTAATAAAATTTCTATGGTATAGATATTTAAGGAAACTGAAGTTTTCGAAAATCGTATTTATTTTATTCTGTCGTGAAAATTAAAACGACCAAAATTTTTAATAATCTTTAGTTATTATTGTTCCCCGTATAATCACGCAACTTTGCCGAAATTTAACCGACTTTGTATCTCTTAAATTTCCAATATCCCTATAGTGATAATCGAATTTGTATAATCCTGTATAGATTACCACGTAGCAGGGTTGGTATAAATCATGATTTAAACAAAAGTCAAAAATCGATAACTTATTTAAAACTAATGATTTATTTGATTTTTTTTATTTTTTATATTTCTGGACATTTTTTGACAGTGCTGACGCGATTAAAAAAATTACATCACGATTTAAATCATCACATTATTTTTAATAACTACCTGAATTTAAACTAGAATTGATGATTAAAACAAATTTCTGTGTATCTGTACCATGTGATGGACAAAAAAATGGAAGCTTTTTTTTTACTTACTTACAATTATCTACTTTAAAGCATGCTAACTCTATAGTTACATTATATTTTTAATTGTTCACCTCTTGGAATGCACAAACAGTGAAAAAAACAATGATTATTTAAAAAAGATTTTTTTTGATTTATTCACACCAACTCTGCCACATAGTCATGGTCAAAACAATATTAATGATACAATCATTAATTCATTGTTAAACAACTTTGAAAATAATTATACATAATTATTTGTATTCCACAATTGTGAATGATGACGGAGGAATTGATTTAAAACATGGAGCATGTATAAAAATGAAAAAAAAAATCTATCGGGTGAAATATGCCGTTTCTACAAATCTTACAAAATGTATATTAGCCCTTTTACTTCCTAATAATGAAGTGCCAACAATAAAATTCAATCTGTATGCTTAATATATTATATATGCCAAAGAGTTGACTATTTTATATAAAAACGGAAGTACGAAAGGAAGTATCTTATCTATGTGTATCCCACACCCACATCACTCGCGGTATAATCTCTATTAGCATATTTTTCTTGGTTTGCAGGTCAAATTAAATTTGAAGTGTTCTATTTTAAAAGTTTTGATTTTATAATTTACACGAACTAAATATAATATAAGTCGAATTAATTCGGCATATGATTCGCACAAAGCACTAGAACTAATACATTATTAGATTAATTATTATTAATTGAACCGGATATTAATTGCTATTAGTGGAGCATCAAACATAGTACTAAATTATAAGATGAGAGTACTATGCATGAGAATTCGAATTAAAAACATTTTTCTAGAGAATACAACTTGATGAATTTAATTGATTTTATGAAATATTTATTATTGATGAGGTATATTTTTTTCAAACCTTGCATGCTGAGTTTTCCCCACAAAAAATACCGGCATTACATTTTATAATTTTATAATGTCAAAAGGTATAAGGTGGTTAAAACACATACATAATCAATGCATGTATAACTTTAACTTAACTCTGGGCATTTTTGCTGGCACCGTATAAAGTGTCAGTTTATTCTCGGTCGGGAACACGGAAGGCTTTTACATGCTACGTGCTTCTAAACGTCATCTTACTAGGTTAGTGAACAGGCTGGTTAGAGTGATATTTACGCTTGCGTAAAAAATAAAAAACTTACCGGTATTTCTTGTTAAAATTTACAGGTAATTTCGTTAATCACATTGGCCGGTAAGGCCGGTTAACGATTTAGTGGTAATCGAACCCTTAATTACTGCTTAAGACCGTCAACTGGCTGACATTATTTTCAAAATTCAACGAATGAAAAATGGTATTTACTGCTGAATTAGAAAATACAATCAGTTTTTTTCCATATACCTACCTCCGTTAATTTTTATATCCCCTCAAAACTGCTTTATCGGTTCTGCCGCACCCTGTACATCCGGATCCTGAACTGAAAGTAATTTGAAACAATCTTTCTGTCCTGTCCTGTAATAATGTATAGGAAAACATACGAAAATTAAATCAGATCCCAAAAGATTGAAGATACATGAACTTAAAACAATTAAGCTTTGTGGATGTATTAGCCCTGGGTTCTAAAATGCAGTAAAGAGAATATGTTTGCACAGCATGTCGAGCCCATTGAAATTTGGGTTGAACTGAAACTGAAACCATATAACTGCTGATAATTGAAGGTATGAGCTATACAAGATAGGCAATCCAATTTTCTTAGTTTAAGACGTTATGTAATTTATGCACCCAAAATACATGTGTCTGTTCATAGGCGCCACCTACAGGGGGCAGCGGGGCAGATGCCCCCCCTGAGAAGTTCCAAGGGGGGCGGTGCCTTAGTAATTTTGGCAGGACACACTTTTTGTTGATGAATTTTAACGTAAACGGCGCACAGTGGCAGAAAGAGGAAAATTTCAGACGGTTCTGAAAATGTACTAGCTAGAGAAGAATCCCCAATGACATCAAATGATCTAGACACTACAGCCGAGTGTCTATCTAGCAGTCATGGAAAAAGGAAGTTTCTCTCTAATTGGGAAAATAAATATAAGTGGATCGAATGTAATCCAGGAAGAGACAAGGTATTTTGCAAAATTTGTAAATCCTGTGATGAAGTGGACATTCTACCTAATATCATGAATAGACATGATAAAGCATCAATAAATGCGTTTGTGAATGACGGATTTTCTAATTGGAAAAAGGCGTTGGAAAAATTTCAAATACATGAAAATTCTTCTTTACACAAATCCGCTATGGAAAGGTACAATTATTTTCCACAGGGAAAAATATTCACGAAAAAATATCGCTGGCGAAATAGAAAGAAATGATTCAATCACGAGTTGCAAAAAATATTTCTACCTTGCAATTTTTGGGAGCACAGGGGTTAGCAATTTTAGAGGCCATATCGATGAAACTTCCAATTTCAAAGTTTTACTAAAACTCCGTTCTGAAGATGTTCCTGAATTAAATAGTTGGTTGAATCGTACCGATTATAAATGGTGCTCTCACAATGTTTTAAAATAAAATATTATCTATAAAGGCTGGTAATAGTTACTTACGTGACAAGCTTTCTAAATTAATCTTTACGGGCGGGCTGGATGTTTGTGGGGCGAGCGACACAGGAGCGATTTCCGATTTTTAGTGAGCCTATTTTATTTATTACTGACACAGCGTGTCAGTACAAACTTTTATTTCCACCTTCATTTGACTATTTTTAAATAAATTGCTTGAGATTTATTATGCGGAGGCATAAGGTAATTTGTGGCTAGACGTAGTTATGGTAATGTAAATTATATTGCTGAATCTATGTGTAACAAAAGAAAAATTGCAAAAATGGTTCAATCTGGTTCAAGAAGGTGGAAATCAAGTTATTTCCATGATAGTTCATTTTATAAAGGAAGCAACTTATTTTGCTATTCTAAGTGATGAGACAACCGATATTTCATCAAAAGAACAACTGTCAATATGCTTGAGAATTGTAGATAGCAATTTAGAAATCTATGAATATTTCATTGGATTTTATGAGACACCTTTCACGAATTCCGAAACGTGGTATTCAGTTATAATTGATGTATTGATAAGGCTAGAATTACCAATTGCAAACTGCAGAGGACAGTGTTATGATGGTGCAAGGAATGTAAGTGGAACTAAAAGTGGATTGAAAGCTATAATTCGACAGTCCGAAAATAGAGCCGTTTTTGTCAACTGCATGGCGCATACATTAAATTTGGTAGCCCAAGATGGTATGCAAGAAATTTTGGAAATACGAAATTTCTTAAGCATTATGAAATATCTCATACATTTTGTTAATAAATCGCCAAAACGAATCGATGTATTTAAGAGATTAAAATTAAATACAGAATGAGAGTCAAATTCTCTGCGTCCATTTTGTCCGACTAGATGGTGCATGCGGGTATCTTCACTAAAAAGTATTGTTGATAATTACCAAACATTAATCTACTTTCTAGAATATGTCTCTGATAGTGATCAGACTGAAGCTGGTGCAAAGGCCAATGTATATTTATAAAATCTACTGCAACAAGAAACTTTATTTTATTTAAAAATTGTTATCAAGATATTTGAAAAAGTCGAAATTTTTTGAATACAGAACTGCAGAAACCGTCCCTGAACATTCAGCAAGCAAAATTGAAAATAGATGACGTGAAGAGTATTGTAAGAAAAATGAGAGACAGTGGTTATGAAGCCTTATGGAAAGATTCATAGGTGACAGCCAAATCATTAAAATTAATGGGGATCAAGTTACCAAGACAACGAGTTTCACTTAAGCCATTAAATGATGGCTTACAACTACAATCAACTACAACTACAATCGGTCAACTACAATCGGTGCAGTTCGAATCAGATGATGAGCGCGTTCGACTACAATGGCTGCAGTCCGAATCAGATGATGGGGGCGTTCGACTACAAATGGTGCAGTCAGAAACAGATGATGAGCGCGTTCGACTACAATGGCTGCAGTCCGAAGCAGATGATGTGGGCGTTCGACTACAATTGGTGCAGTCAGAAGCAGATGATAGGGGCGTTCGACTTCAATTGGTGCAGTCAGAAGCAGATGATGTGGGCTTTCGACTACAATGGGTGCAGTCAGAAGCAGATGATGAAGGCGTTCCAATACAATGGGTGCAGTCAAGATCACAAACTCAAGTGATAACGGCATTCGAATACAATGGGTGCAGTTAAAATCACAAAATCAAATGCAATGGCGTTCGAATATAATGGTCGCAGTCAAAATCAAGTAATGAGAGCGTCCGACTACCATGGGTCCAGTCAAAATCAGGTGATGGGGGCGCTGGACTACAACAGTTGCATTCAGAATAAAGTTAGGGGGCGTCTGAAAATGGCAATGGCAGAATTATGGAGGAATCCAGATTCCAGGCAGACAAACGAGGGTATTAAATTTCAAAGAATCATATACAAAGGGACACAGCAGCTATGGCTAAATACCGTCGCTAAGGTGCGATACACCACACTTGGAAATTTTCCGGTCCATGTTTGTGAACGTGCACATACAACGTAACAATACACGGGATTGCCTGCTCCACTTCCCTTCCAACTAAACGGCATTTTAATGTAAGAGAATTTTAATTGCCAAACAATTCTCGGGCCCACCGTGTTAGAACCTGTGACTATTGGCACGGGAGACAAATGTCTCAAATTCTCGGAACACCGTCCACCTTCGAAGGATTCGAACAAATATCCCATTTGTTCTGTATATCTGAATGGAGTACCATGGAATGGGGTGAGCGAGATCAACGATCAACTCCAGGATAAGAGATGTGCAGAATGGTTGAAGAGGAGACCATGGCCAAGCAGAAGCGAGCTCACTGGAGAGTGCATCAAGAATTGGGCAACCAGAAGATTTGGAGGAAATGTCAGTAAGTTATCGAATCGGGTAATTCCGAAATAATAATAATAATAATCATCATAAAACAAAGTGGTGAAGTGGAGTGAAAGGTCTTTATTGGGTGCGCCATAAATAATGCTTTAAAGAACAGACAATTATCAAATGAAAATCAAAGAATAAAGAGAATTTAATTCATAAATGTATGTTTTATGGGAATTCATATTTTTTCATTCTTAATTGAGTAGCGATGAAATTAAAATACATTTATTTTTATATTTTCCCAAGGGTCAAAAATTATAATCATAATATTTATTGTTTATTTACGTATGCAAAAAGTTATTTCGAGAATTAAATTTTGAGAACAAGTTATTTTTTTTATCGCATCAGCAATATGGCATTTAAGTACAAGAATACAATTATTGGAAGGGATAAATTTATGGAACATAAATGTATAAATTTCATCAGAAAATATTTTCAAATATAAATTTCATCAGAAAGTATTTTCAATATTTTGCGTCATTATTAAGTTATATAATCAAAGATGTATTGCATAAATGTATGTTTTATGGGAATTATTATTTTTTCTTAATTGAGTAGCGATGAGATTAAAATACATTAATTTTTATATTTTATCAAGAATCAAAAATTTTAACCAAATATTTATTGTTAATTTATATATGCAAAAAGTAATTTCAAGAATTAAATTTTGAGAACAAGTTTTTTTTATCGCATCTACAATACGGCACTTAAGTTCATGAATACAATTATTAGAAGAGATAAATTTATAAAACATAAATGTATAAATTTCATCAGAAAATATTTTCAATATTTTGTGTTATTATTAAGTTATATTATCAAAGGTATATTGCAAACAGGTTTGTTAATCTTGATATTTATCTAGGTATTGTATCTTGTTTTGTTTTTGTTTTAGTATTTCATAATTTCATTTATCAAATAATATGTATTAATCTTTTATATTTTTGTTGGGATTTTTGTAATTTAATTTATCAATTGACAATTTCTTTAATTTAAATTGCAAAAGGGGGCGACTGTAAGGGATCGAAATGCACATATTTTGTATGAATTAATTTATATATATATATTATTACGAAAAATGACATTAATGATATTAATTGAAACGGTTCGAAATAAAATTAATACAATTTCATACTCAGGTATAAACATTGAAAAAAAAAACATAAAAGCCAAGTATTGTGTTAGAATAGGAAGGGGGTGATCATTTGGGGGATTTAATAAGTAATCTAATTAAATATGAATTCAAATTGAAACGATTGCAGACGAAATTACGAGAACTTTTATAATCACTTATAAAGACGCGTTCGATGCGTGGTGACGCAATTTTATGAACAAAACACATGCGCGTAAGCCGCCCGATGACGAATCATAATAATTTAGTATTTTTAGGTCGATAACCGTGCTATAGGGCCCATGTGAGATCACCGAAATTAGAAATAATGTTGCGGGGAATCACACAAGATCGCTGAGTGGGCAAAATTTTAATATAAATAGCATCGCTTTGCATACGAAAAGTTTAGTTGGTTCCAGATTAGCGTGGCGTCAGTCCGTTATTATCTTCGTTAATAGTATCCGCGAATATCATTACAAAGAGTATTATCCGATTTATTTTGAAATTGACTGTGTTCGGGATGGTATTGATTATTTCGAAATTGAGTAGCAATAATCAATACATTCCTACTAAAGTACAAAAAACGAAGACCCCGTGAAATATATATAAAATCGTTCCGGTTACACATACGTGGGTTGTTCGAAAGCTTTATTAATTTCTGGTATACGCTATGAGCGGTGTCGTGGATTTTAATGAGGTAATCGTTCCGGTTACACATACGTGGGTTGTTCGAAAGCTTTATTAATTTCTGGTATACGCTATGAGCGGTGTCGTGGATTTTAATGAGGTAATCGTTCCGGTTACACATACGTGGGTAGTTCGAAAGCTTTATTAATTTCTGGTATACGCTATGAGCGGTGTCGTGGATTTTAATGAGGTAATCGTTCCGGTTACACATACGTGGGTTGTTCGAAAGCTTTATTAATTTCTGGCATACGCTATGAGCGGTGTCGTGGATTTTAATGAGGTAATCGTTCCGGTTACACATACGTGGGTTGTTCGAAAGCTTTATTAATTTCTGGTATACGCTATGAGCGGTGTCGTGGATTTTAATGAGGTAATCGTTCCGGTTACACATACGTGGGTTGTTCGAAAGCTTTATTAATTTCTGGTATACGCTATGAGCGGTGTCGTGGATTTTAATGAGATAATATTTCCGGTGTCATTCGCGTTCCGACAGGAGAATGCTACCATCTCTAATTGTGTTTACCTTAGTAGACATGATTAACAATTCTCCTCACAAGTTAACAATTTTTTTAAACATATCAATTAAAATGTGGAATGGAAAGGATAATACTCTTCAGGGGATAAGTATAAATTGTTAAAATATAACCTAAATAATATCTCTTCGATAAAGTGGCAAAACATGATTTAATTATGAATCATTAATCATATGGATTTGAATCAAATTAAGATTTAGTTTAAATCGGAAACATTACAAAATTTTAACTAGAAAAGGATTAAGTAAATGAAGTCCATAAAATTATTAGAATTGCTTATTTAACGAGTTTCATTCTAAATTTCAAGATGAAATCTAAAAACGATAATGTTCTCCAGGGAATAATTATGAAATATTAAGGTATAATTTACATAATAACTGGGCAATACTGTGGCAAATTATTGGTTGTTTTGTGTAATGAGTAAAAACATTATTTAATCTTCTTGCAAATTCATTAATATCAGTCATACGAACAATTTACAGGACGTATTTAACAACATTGTATCTATCAAAACCTAGTTAGTGAATCCTGAAGTAATAGATGAAAAATGACATTGGAAGGCACAAACAGTGACATATTTCATGAAGTGGTGACATGCATTGAGCCGTTTTGCGGGCACGTAGAATTGAGCAATGTGTGAAAGTCATTGACGTTAAGTACATCTTTTATCCACAACTAACTAACACTTTTTGAGTCAATAAAGAAAGTCATTAAATTCAAGTTGATGTTTAATTATTGGTGCAAAATCCTTTAAAGTGAATAAATTACACTTAATCTATAACTCTTTGTCTTTATTTTATTAATATTATTGTTACTAACACACGCATTACCTCTAAAAGAAGTGTGAGTTGTTACGATAATGATTTAATATCAAACATAACGTAAAGAAGTACTGCCATTATACGATCACACAAAATAAAAGTAAAATAGATAAATCACGAGCCAAAACAAATATAATAAATTATAAGAATTTATGATTACAAGTAAAATATACCTAATTATTAAATATTGGGAAAACCGAAGTCTTACATGTTTGTAAATAGTTATGTATGTACCGTATTATTTTGTATCTAACGTATTATTAGTTAATAAAACAATGAACACAAGAATATTGCATGGTAATATCCTAGCCGAAGTTAACAGAACTTACGCATAAGAAACGCTTTTATTTATAGACAATTATGTAAAATAATGACCCAAAAAATTCAGTGTGTCTCAGTGCCTATCAGACAACATAAACATTGGGAAATTATATGAGGATCAACTATTGCCATGAGCTATATATTCTTTATGAGTGTCCAGAACAAAATATTTAAAACAAACAGAAATTTACTTCTGTCAAATAATTTTCATATTACATAATTATTTAAAGGAATATTGATAATTACATGGCGATTCAGCCAATTCTAAAAATAACAGCAACCTGACAGTAATGTATATTTGATTAATTCAACAACCTGTTGTTACATTTGTGACAATCACATTTTTAGATACACACACAGCATATTTGATACCTTACATAATTCGCCAATGTTAATTTTGTTATCTGGTAGTACTGAGACATTGTATTTAATCAGACCGCAGATATAAATCGTTCCTGTACCGCATCAAAATCATAAAACTGTTCAAATGTAAACAAACATCCCACACGAATATATGTAAATAATTATACATACACTACACACGTTTTTTTTTTCTGCCGATGCGATGACGCACCGTAGTGCAGTGCAAACAATTTATTGCAGCATTGTTTGGTAGATAATATTCAAAGAATCGTACGATGCGCCACCAATGCTTAGTAGCTGCACTAAAATAGTTGAAGAGTCGACCATACTATCGGGCATGTCACTGTCAGGTATAAATATATATATTTTCGTGCGTTACCACTCCGTTGATATAAAGACTAGAAACATTGAAGTTTACCCATTGCTTTGAAATAATTCAACCCATCCGGTGATTACTTTTTTATTTTAAATTACTCATCAGTATTCAAATTGATTTCATGAGCAATAACTGTAATTACACAAAATATATCGATAAATATGTAAAAAAAACATAATCACCGGAATGCTAACTGCTTGTACAATGTTATGAAACATTCAAATATGAACAAATTGTGTCACAAACTACGTGGTAACGAACTAAAAATAGTGCATAATTCTACAGTGGCGTCATCTACATTTTAATGCGAATCTTCTGCCCCGCAAAAATTGTAACAGGGTGACAGGAACCAGAAGATGTCGTCACGTTAATAGAAATTTCTGGTGTCGCCAGGACCGTTTACATATGTACCTACTTCTTGCCCTTATTTGCACCCCAATACAAGAATATTTTCATTCATTGAATGAGTGGTTTGATAATACAGTGGTATTGGGACGAGCCAGCCGCGCGAGTAATAAATATAATGACATGTTAACATAGATGTGAATTAATATTTTATTATTTGGACTAGGTGTATATTTATTCATGCGCGCACATCCGGTACTTACATATTACCAATACACTGCCGATATAAACAGCATTTACAGTGGCTCAATGGCAGAACGAAAAATGTGTATTAAGTATGTATTGTTGAATAGTATGATTGTACGTTTAGAATCTGCGTTCCTATATAATTTTGATGATAGATAAGAATCAATCTATTTGTTATAAAATTGATTTGTATAAAATATCATATTTAAGAGTTGTAAAGATAGTAACTCAAAATTAAGAAAGAATAATACTAATAATAATAATTTGTGGAAACAATGATATTTAATATTTTGAATTATGGTGGCATTAAGTAGTCGAAACTATAGTCACAAATAAATAAATTTATGTGATACCATTGTGATACTCACAAAGTAACTTATTTAATTTAAAAATGATATTTGAATTTTATCAAATTGATTAATTTTAGACAATTGATGAAATAAATCATATTTTGTATGAAATAGTTACTTTATTGGATTTTGAGCCCTAAGTTGTAAGTTCACTGTATTGAAAAACGTTGCCTAAAAAATTGCAAATATTTTTGGATCGTATGAGTTAGAAGTTATTGACATTTTGTTAGTAGGATTTGCCAAGTTTACGTGTTCTCAAAAGGTCTGTAGTACCTAATATTTGAGGATTCATAATTATTTTGATTATTTTCTATAATATAAAAATATCAATAAGATTCAATTTGGTTCCTCAAAATTGCAAAATAACACTAGAATATTTTAGAAAGTCGAATAATTTGAAAATTGAGAAACTGGTTGTATTTGAGAATGTAAAAACTGTAGTACCATTAAATTTTAAGACGTAATTTAGCAAAGTGGTTAGACTTCGATGTTGTGGTCGGAAGTCGAAAGGTACTTAGTTTACGACCATAGCGAGTAACTTTTTGATGTATGTTTTTAACTTTCTTTAATAATAGACTATAAAATACTGGGCGGTGTGTCGGACGACGCATTATAGGGATTTCAATGTAATTTTTTTTAATTTTCAATTATTGGCTCCTCACGTTATTTTAGCAAAGAAATAATAAGATAGGTCTTTTGTATACTGAGTGTCTGGGAAAGGCACGAACATACGAATTGAACATGGGATTTTATCAAAAATACACAATACACAATACACAAGACACTCTAAGATCAAAGTCAGATTAAAGGTAGATAAAAAACTCAGTGTTATTCTTAAAAATTTAAACCGCGGTTTAGCGGTGGTTTAGTGGTGTTTTACAAAGGGTAACCAAGCTTACTGAGATAAAAAAACCGTTAAGCCGCAGCCTAATTTTACATGAATAACACTGTTAGTTTCTCAATAAACTCTTCCAAAAATTCCAACGTTGTGTTACACCAATGCCCGGTTGCATAAAGGCGAGTTAAATATAAACTCGGGGTAAACCTCAAAAATGACTTACACTAGATCTGAAATAATTCATAAAATGCGAGTTATACGAACTTGATTCATTCACAAGTTACCCGTTTTATTTTACCCGCGTTATTTTGTTGCTATATGTTACTCCACATCATCAAATTTTGATTCTACTGATTCGAAACGTCACTCTGGCATAAATATAACTCAGGGTTACATAACCCGAGTTAAAACAATGTTGATGCAACCGGGAATTAGTGTTGTCAAGTAACATATCTTATGATTTTATGGTTATTTTATACTGAATTTTGTATTGAATGCATTGAATACTTTCAAGTTTCAAGTATATTTTATTATATTGATATTAATAATTCTGCAAAATTCTTCTTTTCTACGAAATTTTATCATACCTGCTACCTAGCGTTCAAGATGATCTACAACGTTACATGTTTTTAACTTGTATTTATTTGTATTTGTAATTCACATGCTTGTGTTGCGATTAGCTGATAAAATTTTGCACACGAATGGTATGTACAGTATGTTCGAGTATAATCCTACTAAAAATTTAGACCGGTGAAAATTTCTAACACTGCTCTACAAGAATACACCAAAAAAATTATACCGAGCCATTTAAAATAATTGTCGGTGACGTTACAACAAATAAGTTAAGGTGTTTAAAAAAGTTTTACTATGATGATTAAATAACAAATGAAATCGTTACAGTCTTGGGCGCTTATAAACCCTTTTTAATACAAATTATTTCCCATGATGCAAATATGTCCATCGATACTAAAGCTGAACTTTAGATGATCACTCAGGATGTATATTAGTTAATTGATTCTTAAGTAAGTTATTAACATTATAAAATAACCTCGAATTTTACTGTTAAACAGGTTTCGAGTAATGATTAGACAGGTGTTTTATAGGGAAGGTGTTATCTTAATAAACTTAATAATATAAAATATGGCTGGTTATCTAGTTAATTAACCTTATTACCCAAATACTAACTATAACAATAATATAACTTAATATTGTTAAATTTGTGAAGTGTAATAAATTTCAGGAAACTATATTTTAATTTTACGAATTAGATTAATTCTGGATTAACAAAATAAACCACATTTTGTAAGAAATAGTTATCTTCATCGATTTTGAGATATATGCAAAATTTAATTTATGATGCAAAAAATGCCTGTTCACTTTAAAGCGCTACTTTAATTGACTTTATTAATATTTTCACATTATTAAAAAGGTAAAAAATGTACAAAAGGTACTTTTTTGAGTAGAATTAAAATATGTTATTAAACTCGACGTATGATTCATGGCTTTTAACATTTTGACACAAACTTTTTTAATTTAAATAAGTCTTAGCAGGCTATAGAATATTCAGACAGAGCACAATTTCCAGTTTTGTTGTAATGTACAGTCATGCTCACATAAATCTAGTACAAACAATTTGACAATGCCATATAAAATTGCTATTGTAACCTAATTTCTTGAACTAGATTTATGTATACATAGGTATTTTAAAACATAAAATACAGCAAATATTGGAATGCTATTCCAAACTATATCCTACTGGAAAGGGAAGGACAAAAATATAACAAACATAAAACTACTATATATTACCTATATATTGAAGTAGATATATACATACAGCTGTTATTTGTCTGAAATAGTCAGTAGCGTAAGAAAAGTATGGGCTGATATAGTGCAGATTTCGGAACACTTTACTGCCGATGTAAGATAAGAGAAATCGGCGACTAGGGAATTTTTCACTACTGTTTCAAAAAGTCACTCGAAGCTTGCGGAACTGGTTTGACTCAACCTCAGGTTTTGAGCTACTGTGACTAATGGAAAATGTTATAAGCTTCCCCAAAACATGTGATGCACACATCACATTATTTAATGTTATAATTGTATAATGTTTCAATGCAGAAACGTGACACCTGATACATCGGCTCCGTTCTACAGAAAGTTTAATTAGCGATATTGTGTAGTAAGTGATAGGTGCAGAGTGTAGACTGGTAGAGGCGAGGGAGTCAAGCTGGAGAGAAGGTTAGTAGAGAGGTTAAATAAGCGTAGGAACAAGTGATAACGTAATAAAAATAGCGAAAAATTAGCGGAAAAGAGAGGTTAAATAGCCAGACCGCGAGGAGCATTACGCGCAGGTGCGAGGAAAACAGAGAGAGACTAATAAGGTGGGACCGCGACGAGAATAATAAGGAAACTTGACCACGCGCACGCGTCGAGCGAGCGCAAAATCGAGCGGGAGCGGTAACGAGCGAGAGGGGTCTCCGAGGAGTTGATCTGGGCCTCGTCTACTTTATTAGATTAAGTACAGGAGGCGCAGACAGTTCAAATAGTAACGATAGAAAACCCGAAAGAGTTAAAGTACGTAAAAATGTCGCTCTTCGGTGGTACAGATACGGAAGAGGAATATAAAAGAAAAAGGGAGGACTTAGATATGCAATTTCGGAGGAGCAAATTAACAAAGAGATCCCCTACGAAAAGCAATAAAGAGAGCAAGGGTGGGGTAGAAGAAGAAATGATAAGTATGATGAAGGATCTAATGAGCAAAAATGTTGAAATGATGAATAAAAATGATGAAATGATTAAGGAAATTAAGAAAATAAGTAAAGAACTTAGAGAAAACCAAAAACAACTGGAAGAGGTAAAGCAAGAAAACATGATTATGAAAAAGGAAATCACAAATCTAAGTGAGAGAATGGAAAGTATGGAAAAGGAGAGCAAAAAGAAAAATCTAGTAATAAGTGGATTTAAAATCAACTCGAATGAGGAAATTGTTATTAAAGAGGTGGTGGAGAAATTCATAGAAGAAGAATTACAGATAAAGGCTAAACTTAGAAGTGCTAAGAAGATAGGCGAAGAAAGGTGTGTAATCGAGACTGAGACTTTCTCAGACAAGACGGACATCTTAAAAAATAAAAACAAACTAAGAACCAAAAAGGACCAAATCTTTATCGACTCGGATTTAACAAAGAAGGAGCGCGAGGTACAAAGAGAGATAAGAGGAATAGCTAAGGAAGAAAGAGAAAAGGGGAATCAGACAAAAGTGGGATATAAGAAACTGACGGTAAACGGAAAGATTTGGACGTGGGACGAAATACAAAGAAAGGCCCAAAAAAACTAGTAACAAAAAGAAACAAGAGCTGCACACAAACAAGGACTGGAAAGCTAGGAAAACGGATCGTGGAAAAGAACATATATAAGGGAATAACGGCAACACGGATAGCAAAACCGAACACAACTAATAATCGGCAAACGGATAACAATGTGAATAACCAAAATAACATACAACACAAGGTGCACGACATAACAAAAACAAAGGAAAAAATATGGAAAATGGGAACGTGGAATATTAGGAGTCTAAATGGGAAAGAAAATGAACTCACGGACGAATTTGAAAATACTGGAATAGACATTCTAGGGATAACAGAAACAAAGAAAAAAGGAAAAGGAGAAGTCGAACTAAACGGAGGGCATGATATACAGCGGAGTAGAGCAGCACAACAGAGCCAAGGAAGGGGTAGGCTGTATCATAAGACAGCAATACAGGAAACAAGTGAGAAACTGGATAGGCATCACAGAAAGAATACTTAAGATAGAGATGGAAATTGATAAGCCGACAGAAACAACAATACTAGTGGTATATGGACCAAACGAAGACGATACAGTGAAGGGAAAGGACGCTTTCTGGGACAAGTTAACAGAAGTAACAGAAGAAACCAAAGGCCGACTGATAATATTGGGAGACTTACATGGACGAGTAGGGAAAAAGGATGGCGAAACAGGGGAGCCAATTGGTGAACATGGAGAAAATATAAGAAACAATAATGGAACAAGGATGATCGACTTCTGCATTATGAATAACTTAGTGATAACAAACACATTCTATGCACACAAAGATATACATAAGTATACGAGGGAAGTCAAAAGCAGAGGAGAAAATTCAATAATAGACTATGTGATAATAAACAGAAACTTCAGAAATGAAGTAAAATACACCAGGGTGAGAAGAGGACCAGAAATCTTTTCGGATCACCACCTAGTGCTGTCGAAGATAGGAATAGGAATAGGAAAAGAAGAAAAAGGGGACCACAAAATAAATGGAACATGGAAAAATAATTACTCAAAGGAAAAATTAAAACGTACAAGTTAAGAGAAGAAGAAACCGCTAAAATATATAAAGAAAGAATAGAGCTGGAAATGAATAAAATCAAAGAAAAGCTAAATAATGTGACCCTAGAACACCTGTGGAAAAGTACCAAGGAAATTTTCATAAAAGTGGCAAGAGAAGCTTGCGGAAGCATAAAAACAAACAAAACAAGAAAACAAACGAGATGGTGGAGCGAAGAAATCAAAGCGGAAATAAAACTGAAAAAACTACAATGGAAAAAGTACTTGGGAAACAGAAATAACGAAAATTATAGCAGATATAAAGAACAATGAATAAAAACTAAAGAAATAGTGGAAAAAGCAAAACAAAAATCGTGGGAAGAGTTTGGAAATAAAATGGAACAGGATAGACATGGAAACCAGAAATTATTTTACAAAGCACTCAAAACACTCAGAAAAGAGAAGCAAATTAAAAACTGGTGCATAAAGTGCAAGGATGGAAGAATATTAGGAGAAGAATAAGACATCATGGCACACTGGAAGGAATATTTCGAGGAGATACTAAATACGGAACAAAGCAATAATATAAATGGGACAATAGCACACACAGAATATAATACAGAGGAGAATAGCGAACTTGGGGAACAAGAAGAAGTAACAACAGAAGAAGTAGCAGAGGCCTTGAAAATGCTAAAACGAGGGAAAGCAACAGGTTGTGATGAAATAACAGCAGAAATGATCATAAACCTAGGAAGCAATGGTATGGTAGTGTTAACAGCCCTATTCAATAAAGCTTGGATAGAACAGAAGATCCCCAGGGAGTGGGAGCTAGGTATAATACTACCCATACATAAGAAGGGAAACAATCGAGATTGCAGTAACTACAGTGGAATAACACTACAACGCATAATGGCGAAAGTGTATGAAAGAATTCTGGGAAAGAGACTAAAGTCGGTAATCGAAGAACAATTAGAAGAACCCCAAAGTGGATTTAGGAAAGGACGAGGAGTACAAGACCACATATTCACAATGAAACAAATAATTGAAAAGAGCAAAAACAACAACATATTTGTAGCCTTTATAGACCTCGAAAAAGCATTCGACAGCAGTAGTGGTAATTGGCCGATTCTAGAACCTCCTCACGAATCAAGGTCGTGAGGTGATCTTTCGAATCGGCACATGACCTTGAAAGTCTCAAGGTCAGGGAGGGAAAGGTATTAGTGTGGGTGAAGGTCAAGGTTAATGCGTCAAGGTCAAGGTTATTGTAGTCAAGGTCGACGGCACTACTGGAGCTCTGGACAATGTTGTCGCTGTGACGGTCTGGAAGTAACTGAAGTATTTTCATGTGCATCTAGCATTATAGACAAAACTAGAGCACTAGGTCCCAACGGGTCTCGAAAGTGTCGGTGATGGTGTCGATGGTCAAGGTTATTGTAGTCAAGGTCGACGGCTCTACTGGAGCTCTGGACAATGTTGTCGCTGTGACGGTCTGGAAGTAACTGAAGTATTTTCATGTGCATCTAGCATTATAGACAAAACTAGAGCACTAGGTCCCAATGGGTCTCGAAAGTCTCGGTGATGGTGTCGATGGTCAAGGTTATTGTAGTCAAGGTTGACGGCTCTACTGGAGCTCTGGACAATGTTGTCGCTGTGACGGTCTGGAAGTAACTGAAGTATTTTCATGTGCATCTAGCATTATAGACGAAACTAGAGCACTAGGTCTCCACCGGGTCTCGAAAGTCTCGGTGATGGTGTCGATGTTATGTGTCGATGTGTAATATATATTATGTGTCGATGTGGTGAAGGTCAATCACATAGACCAATGCTGGGCACGACTTCTTCACCAGGTCTCGATGACGATGTCGGTGTGATCTGTGTCCATCAAGTGTCGAAATTGAAATCCAAGGTCTCAATAATGTGAGTGAGTGTCTAAAATTCCTTACCCGCCACAATTATAGTCGTGTCCTTGAAATTTCCTCTCATATGAGGTTCCTGAAATTCCCTTTCTTCATTAATATTAATCGTGAGGTTCTTAAAATTCCCCTTCTCCATCAAATAAATGTATATAAGCGGAATACAGACAATATACTTTAGTCGTCGTTTGACATCACAGCACGAAACCAGTAAGTAGTAAAATTATGTAAACTAATTGTGTTTTTACTTATATACTCGTTTATATTCTTAGTGAATCGTCAGCAACCATATGATGTTAACTATTCAAAAGTAGTTAGAGGAAATAATAATTGTAATGAAAATAAAAGGCAGTGCGTTAATGATGCTGCTACAATGTCGCAACCAAACCTGGCAGCATATGAAGACCTTGATCTAGGCTTTACTGATATCCCACTTCTCGAAGATGTGGAATTAGGAAATCTAAATATAGCAGGCAGTATAAGTAGAACTGAGAGCTTCGGAGACATTCAGAAAAAAACACCAAAGTTTAACAAGCCGCTTCTGTCACCAAACACTTATTTTCTAAATAAAAGCAAATCAAAATGGATTTCCATTGGTTTAGATATCTATAAGAATTTTGAACCAGTGATTGTAATGATGGGCTCCAAAGGACAAGGCATAAGCATGTCTGTAGCAACATGGAATGGGTTTAATGCAAACAGGAATGAAATAAATCAACTAATCGGAGGACCTAATCCAAATGGCATTATCCGAATAATGGCTGAATCCGAGAATGATGTAAAGATCTCATGCGTTTTCACGGATAATTGGCGGAAGGTCATGAAGATGGAATCAGCAAAAGAAACAGAAAAAGAAACCATATATTTGTCGTATGAGGGCCTTCGCGAGGTATGGAAATTAAACGACATAATTACATGTAGAGCAGAGGTATTAAAGAATTTAAATTTTGCTCAATATTATAACCTCTGCATTGGCATGCTATCTAAATTCGAAGGTGATTTGAAAAAGCGTTTTGATAGTGTGTTTAATGCGACAGCTACCGAATACGTTTGCATGACAAAGGAAATGATTTTGTATGGAGTGGATAAAATTTATTACGATTTGGATTTACATGCAATTACAGAAACCCATTTTAATGATCAGTAAGAAGATTGTAACAATTTGTGAAGAGAAAAATATATACTATAATATGTGTGTCTGGAGGTTTGCGTATAGAGAAGCCAGAAGAGGGGTCTGGAGCTTGTGCGCTGTAGATAGAGTAAGATTTCAAGATAGGATTAGAAATGTAGAAAAGGAAATTTCAAAATGTTTAAATTGTACCCACAGAGAAAAAATATTCAATGAAAGATTCGTGTTAGCGTAATGTATGATATATTAACTTTTTTTATGAATAAAATATATGTAATAATATTAATAAAATATATGTAATAATATAAATAAAATATATGTAATAATATTAATAGTATTAAAAAGCATCTTGAACGCTAAAGTTGTATTTGTGTTTTATGTAATTAGTGTGTAAAGTTTAAAAATAAAGTTTTGTGTAAATCTTGAATGGTGAATCAATTTAAAACAATGTATGCACATAATCCCATCAGTTCCTATCGGTCAGTTAAGCGGAGAGGTGGTGGTATTCTGAACAAGTTGATAAATAAACTTCCATTTGAAGTTCATTTACCTGGTTATAACTTTTGCGGACCAGGCACCAAGTTGGAACAAAGGTTGGAGAGAGGTGATCGAGGAATAAACGAATTAGACGAGGCCTGCAGAGAGCACGACATTGCATATAGTGTAACGAACAAGTTGAGTAAGAGACACGAGGCCGACCGTAAATTGTACAGTGCTGCCAAAAAAAGACTTGGTAGTAAGGCAAAAGTTGGTGAAAAGATAGCGTCAGCAATGGTCGCCGGTCTAATGAAGGCTAAAACAAAATTTGGCTTGGGATTAACGAAACGAAAACGTGGTAAAAGGCGTGCAAAGCGAAGGAGTAAAGGTAAACGACTTGGTGGTGCATTATCATTTGCGCAGGCAGTTCGAATTGCGAAGAAAGCAGTCGATAGAAATCCAAACCGAAATGTACTTGAGTCTACAAAAGCAGCGTACCGTGCATTGAAAAGGAACAAAAAGGGTATCAGTCATCCACGACAAAGGGTAATACCCATACCAAAGAGAGGAGGTTTCCTTCCCTTAATACCTTTATTTGCGGCTTTAGGAGCGTTAGGTTCACTGGGCGGTGGTGCCGCAGCAATTGCGAAAGCTGTTAATGAAGCAAAGGCCGCAAAAGAGCAACAGAAAGAAGCAGAGAGGCACAACAGGGCATTGGAACCCAGAGCCGTTGGTTCAGGTTTTTATATAAAACCTTATAAGCAGGGTTGCGGCTTATATCTTCCAAATGATTCAAAAAACTAGACATGAAGTTTCTTCGTCATCCCTTAACTAACATTGATATAGAACGTTACTCCAGACGACTAAAAATACCACATTTTAGAGGAGTTTTTATGAGAAATGCACTGCCTAAGAAAGTTCACAAGAATGAACGCGGTGTCGTGAACTTGGATGATAAGGATGGCGAAGGAACTCACTGGGTTGCGTACAGAAAGTACGGTAAAGTGATAACGTATTTTGATAATTTTGGGGATCTGAAACCGCCAATAGAAGTAGAAAGGTATTTACAATCAGATGGAAAGGATAATGTGATTTATTATAATTACACGAGACATCAAAAGAGTGATGAAGCAAACTGCGGCCAATTATGTCTTCGGTTTTTGTCGGATAAATAAGAAGAATATACATCATCGTTAGCCAGTTGTAAGCAGAAGAATGGAGGGCGCAGGTCATTCATATACATTCACATTAACCGGGAAAAAATCCGAGCTGGAATGTGACTTCTATCCACCAATTTATTTGAAAGCAGATGAAGACTATGAGATGGCTTTACTAAATTTTGAATCTTTTAATTCAATACCCAACGTTGATAAAACCAATAATCTGTTCCATTATAAGACCAAGAAGGGCGATTGGAAACATTTGGAACTGCCAGTGGGAATATATGACGTTGAGGATATAGCTCACTACATAGAATACAATCTGACTGAAGGTTCCACAGGTAAACAACCGCATATCCGTGTACATATTGAAGGAAACAATATTACACAAAGAGTCAGCCTAAAAACTGCATTAGACCTCGACTTCTCAAAAGAGAGAAGTATCGGGTCATTATTGGGTTTTAATAAAAAACTGTTGCCTGCGGGATCTCACGAATCAGATAATATCGTGGACATTAACACGGTAAACGCAATACAAATTTATTGTAATTTGATCACCGGGTCTTATAACAACGGAGAAGCAGTGCACGTATTGTATCATTTTTTCCCAAAAGTTCCGGGCGGATTTAAAATAATCGAGTCACCGCATGAGCCTATATATTTACCGGTATCTGAAAAAACAATCAGTTCTATGGTAGCGCGGGTCCTGGATCAATCTGGCAGATTAGTAAACTTTCGAGGCGAGGAAATAACACTTATTGTGCATCTTAGAAAGCTGACTTAAGAATGAAGATATATAAAAGAAATCTTGCAAATAGGCGATGGTCTTTCAGAGATGGATATAAACCGAGCGGTAATGTCAAGATGTCGAACAGTCGGCGAGGGATAGTGAAAGTGTTAACACGTCGCAATCGAAAATATTTAAATAATTTGGGTTATATAGTTTGGAAGTGATGGATATCTTGAACGTTACTGAGAAACTGAAAACAAATACCTCTATTGTAAGCTATGAATATCACATGCATCAACCTTTTGGATCTGCGAGTTTTGAGAATAACGATCAAATAAGGATAAGTGTTCCGGAAATTGATAATTACACCTTACCTTGTGAAAGTTTCCTGCACGTCGAAGGAAGTTTACGGAAAATTGGAAACGACGGAGTTGTATCTAAAATAGCGAGCGCAACTGCAAAATTAGTAAATAATCCGATCGCATTTATGTTTAGTGACATCAGATATATATTGAATGGAGTGCAAATCGATTCTACAAGAAATGTAGGTTTAACGTCTTGCATGAAAGGATATTTTTCATTTAATAACAGTGAAATGAAGAAATTAGAAAACGCAGGATGGAATCCCACTGATGGGGTGTGTGATGTACTTGATACCTCAGGAAACTTTGGATTGAGTGTGCGACTACGAACACTATTGGGATTCGCAGAAGATTTCCCAAAAGTAGTGTTAAATAGTAGGCAAGAAATAGTATTGATAAGGAATAATGATGATTCTGACATTATAGTGCAAACTGAAGCCGGCAAAGACGAAAAACTTAAACTGGTGATTGATAAAATATGTTGGAGAATTCCACACGTCTCAGTGGGCTTACGAGAAGAATTACTTTTAACGAAGATAACTGACAAAAATGTAAATTTGCATGTACCCTTTAGAAGTTGGGAAATGCACGAATATCCCTCATTACCGACGACGACAAAACACATGTGGGCTGTTAAAACGGCCCCGCATGTCGAAACTCCGAGATTCATAATTGTTGGTTTTCAAATAAATCGAAAAGGAGCAATAACTAAAAACATGTCACGTTTTGACAACATTAAGCTAACCAATATGAATGTTTATTTAAATGGAGTTCGTTTTCCATATGACAATTTAAATGTTGACTTTGATAATAATCATTTCGCTGTTCTGTACGACATGTACGCAAAGTTTCAACAATCATATTACAATCATGAAAGTGAACCTTTATTTTCACCAAGTCAGTATAAAGAACTGGCACCACTAATTGGAATTGATTGTACATATCAGACTGATACTATACAAAAGAGTGCCGTAGAGATTAGAATAGAATTTACGACAAAAGTTGCAATTCCAGCCAATACTTCAGCGTACTGTTTGATTTTACACGACAAGGCTTATTATTATTCGCCCTTGACAAAGATAGTAAAGGAATTACTGTAAATAGTAGCAAGGTCAAATAAAAGATCAAAAAGCGACATGATCCTCCGCACATCGTCAGTATAAAAGCCACAACGATACAGATATCAACTGTAGAAAAATACACAGACATAATAAATTGTGATGGAACAATTACTTTATGTTAATAACGCGATCAGTGCATATATGAATAATGAAAAGTTGACTGAAGAGCATCTCAGATACTTGCCAAACCTATACCTGAACAAGATTGAGGGAATGAACCTTCAAACGATTTGGCATCTCCTACCACCTAACAAGATGAACGATATCAGTTTCCAACGGAGACTGCCCTGCTACAACCATTATAACATAGGTAGAACTCATGTGGATGGATCTCCAACGCCAATATACCTCTGTAGACAGTGCAATGAAAGATAAAAAACAAAATCCAATAAAATTAGTAATAAGTAATTAATAATTTTAATATTATAATAATGTATTTTTTTATTATGTCAATAAACAAATATATGTAGAATATTTTTTATTTTTTTAACAAGTGACCTTATATAAGACCAGTGAATATTTATATCTCTTCAGTTACCAACAAGTATCGAAGCAAAATACATCAAGAGAATATTTTTGTGAAGTTAAATTGTGACATGCATTTTATAAACGATTGGTTGAGAAGTCTACCAATATCCCAAATGATTATTAACAAAGTATGGGAAGCGATGCAGAAGTGTGAAGACGGAAGAAGAATTTCTTCTACTGATATGAAGTTTCTTCCTGTGTCCTACATCTTGAAGAGAATAAGTCCAATAGATGTAACACTATCATGGAATACTCTGCCTGAGAACTATCGTTCAAACCTGAGTCTGCAAGAAATGTTGCCGTGCTATAAACATTACAACTGTGACGATTGGAGTGATCATATTGACGGATTCCCTCCGGCCATAAGAGATTGTATACTATGTGAAGATAAAAAAATAAATAAAGAATAATTATACATAATTGTTGTTTTTATTTCAAAGAAATTAATGCCTAACCTTATTCCTTATTCCTTGTTTTCGTTTAGGTTAGATTATTCCCTTTTTTCGTGTAGGTTATGTTAGGTTAGGTTACTATATTTGTCGTTTAAGCGAGGTTAGGTTAGATTACTTTTTTGTCGTTTAAGTGAGGTTAGGTTAGGTTAGGTTAGATTATTCCCTTTTTTCGTGTAGGTTGGGTTAGGTTAGGTTAGGTTAGGTTACTTTTTTGTCGTTTAAGTGAGGTTAGGTTAGGTTAGATTACTTTTTTTGTCGTTTAAGTGAGGTTAGGTTAGATTATTCCCTTCTTTCGTGTAGGTTAGGTTAGGTTAGGTTAGGTTAGGTTTTTTTTTTGTTGTTTAAGTGAGGTTAGGTTAGGTTACTTTTTTTGTCGTTTAAGTGAGGTTAGGTTAGGTTAGGTTAGGTTGGGTTAGGTTAGGTTAGGTTAGGTTAGCTTAGCGTAGGATACTTTTTTTGTCGTTTAAAGAAGAGGAATATGAATGTGGGAGTTTCCCATTAAAAGAGGCTCCGCCCTGGAACCTCCCTTTTGTGGAGAGGGAAGAGTGGGGATGGAGTGGGGGTAATCACCAAAAATAACCTGCCTATAAATACAATTCCGATGTGATTTTCATTAGTATTAATCAATATACAGTCCTCCAGTAACCTCCACAAACGTGAATACGTACAATCAACGAGTTCGTCATGGGTAATACTTTTATTTACAGTTTGTATTTATATATAATAATATTACTGTGTCTTCTATAGATGATCAAGAACTCTTTGACGCACTTACCGATGATTGTTTTAACTCAATAGTTTTAACGCAACCTGATTTTGATATCCCAGTATCTTGTGAGCCTAAACAAACGGGGGACAATATCCCACAAAGCTTACAAGACACTGAGATTTCAAATGTGGGTGCTTCATTTGCACATAACGTTGGTATGAATGATGTGTTAGAGAGTGGATTGTTAAGGCAAATCCTAAATCAATCACGACTTCCAGTCCCGTCAAAACGTAATTTGAAAGTTCCTGAAACTATTACTTGCACTATTCCGAGCTCCAGTTCCACACAACCTCGCAAACGTGGCAGATATGGAGACTATCTGCCCAAGCAAATTTATAAGAATAAGCGCAGAGAGGAGAAGTTCGCTAATCTTTCCATCAAATCAAATAAACGTGTAAGGAAGAATTTGTTGACCGATGATAACCTCTTAACAGTCAGTGATAATAATTTAACAGATGTGTCCACGGATTTAATTATTCTATCATCCCAAGAATCTTTTAACCTATCCCAAAATGTCATCACTGACCGAGGAGAGGTTAAAAATAAAATTCAAATTCTTCAGAACACGGTATTTGTTCCTAATTCCATCCATTCTGCTATGCCCTCTAACAAACCGCAATTACTTCCTGCACCAATCCATGCAAATTCCAAAATAGTTAGCACTCATAATTTAAATGTCCCTTCTACTGCCCCCACTGACAAACTTCAATTACTTCCCAAGCATGAACCAATCCGAGCAAATGGTGAAGATATTCCTGAATGCTATTGTAACGCTATTAGTAACGCATGGTTGATTCAAGACCATGCGAGACTAGAAGCAGCTGAAAGTGATTTACGTACGTGTAATGCCGCTATCTTGTCGTTGAAATCAGAAATCAATGCGCGTAATTATCATCGACCGGGTTTTCTAAAATATCCAGAGGAACTTCAATACCTGGACAAATCTCTAATAAATTTGGCAAATAACTTACAATTTCAAGAGAAAAATTTAGAAGCACATAAAGTCAATATAGCGACATTACGCTCACTCTGTGAAAAATGAATTAAAATTATTGAGGTTATTCGATTTATCTGGTAAGAAGTGTCATATTTAAATATTATTTGCATCATGAAAAATCAGATGTTATACACTGGAGCTGAATGAGACAAGAGTTGTCATAGGATCAGTAGTAGCTGGGACGAGAATGGAGTAGTGAATTACCACCTCATGCATCGGACTCAGCGAACCTACACTGAAGATGTCTATCCGAGAAGGAAAATGGAGTTTTCTGATGATTTGTTGGATGTTGGATCATATGTATTTGGATAGAATTACCTCTAACACCATGGATATGTGGATTGAATGCAGGACCTCTCATATATATATATGAGTATCATATATACTGTATTTGGAAACCTGACCAAAACTTATAAATTATAATAAATAATTTCATATATAAATAATATGTAAAGCATTATTTTTAATTTATGAAATAACTGTTTTAACCGTTTACAAGTATCCCAATGATTATATAAATATAATAAATTGTAAATCTCTGCCAGTATAAATATAATAAATTATAAATCTCTGCCAGTATCATTTAGTTCCTTGTTGACGTGGTTGTCACAAATGAGTTCTCTAGCATTCCGAACCCAAAGTGTATCCTTGCCGGTTAAAAATTTTGATAGTTCGTTAAATAAAAATGTATTTAAAAGACACAGTTCACTTTTCGGCGGTGATTGTAAAAGAGGATTAATTATAGGACCATCGGGTTCTGGAAAAACGAACGTTATGTTGTCTCTACTGCTTTCACCGAATGGTTTACGATACCTTCATATATATCTTTGCTCAAATTCATTATATCAGAAAAAATATGAATTTCTCAGAGAATTAATGAAAATAGTGCCAGAATGTGGATATTTTGAATTTCCAGATGTAGAATCTCTTGTCCTTACGAAGGATGTTAAGGAATATTCAATTGTAATCTTTGATGATGTGCCGCCTACAGGACATAATTCAATTAAAGATTATTTTTCACACGGTCGTCATAAAAACGTAGACTGTTTCTATCTGTGTCAGAGTTACAGCGCTGTACCTAAACAATTGATTCGAGATAATTGTAATTTCTTGGTAATGTTCAGACAGGATGCCACTCATTTGAAACATATTTATGATGATCAACTCGTAAGCGATATGACATTTGAAGAATTTAGGGAAATATGTCGAAAATGTTGGATTGCTCCTCACGATATTTTAGTGGTGGACTTAGATTGTCAGAGAACAGAAGGTCGTTACCGTCAAGGTTTTGACAAATACATTATCATATAAACGTGTAACTATTTAGTTAATCAGTATTGTGACACAATTCATGATGGCACATACACATCAATATGTGGAGCAACTTGCAGATGCACGTGAAGCACTCCAAAATAAAATTCGTGCACTGAAGAGCGATATTTCAGAATCAAAAGAACATTTTGCAACTGCATTCTCACCTTTAACTGAACAACTTAAAGAAGTGATAAGCAAATTAGATGTGCCTCGGGTCGATCCTATAATCTATAAAGCTGACCCTAATCAATTTGACGATGAGCTGACTTCGAGTGAAACCCACACACCTTTTCGCTTAAAACGTAAAATATCTAAATTACGCAGGTCATCAAAGCTACCTGCACCAATGCGAGTACAAGAGTTGAAAGGTTTTCCCATCAAGGAACGTTTAGAAACTTCAGGTAACATTACTTCAGATGACCCTCAAGATTTTGATGAAACAATAGAGAGTTCTCCGTTAGTTGAAGAAGCAGCAAGTCCTACCGATTTTGAACGAGACGAAGAAGAAGAAAATGTTGATACAGACGAAGATCTTGCATTCTCATATGCCAAGCAAAAATTTGTCGAACAGATAGATTCTCCAGAAATGCAATCGGTCCTAGAACAATTTCATGTATTACCTCGTACATACCTTGTCGAATTTAAAACGGACCAAGAGGGCAGATTTGATCACAAGTACGGTGTACATGAAGTTGATGGAAATTTATTCATTGGCGACAGTGAAATTATATTTGATGGTCCAGACGTTCAAATAGGTGATTTTAAATATAAGGGTACAACTGGTATTTTTGAATTGCTTTTTAAGAGAGAGCCAGGAAAATTCTTCCGTCAGGATGCTCGCAATTATAAAGATATACTGCTTCGAACTAAAGCCGCACGGGTTCGATATGATGAAAAACTTAAAATTTCGGCTAATCGGGGACACAAGTATGTGAACATTATTAAACCAATATTAACTGGTCAACCACCGAAAGTTTGGTGGGCAAAAAATTGGAAGGTTGGAGGATCATTACCGAAACAACCATTCCAAAGACAAGTAGTTCAAGGATCTTTCCCAGAATATCGGTATTAGGACGATCCCAATGAACTTGTTGACAGGTTACGTTTATTAACTGCCTCTCAATGGGCCGGTCATCCATCACACAATAACGAAGTAATTTCCATTATCGAGGAATTAAAGGAGGCAGGTATTTTACGTTAATATATCTGTAGAAATGCGATAAATCTCATTTACCACTCAACTGTTGTGCCTAACGCACGTGATGCCTCGTGATAAATTCGGACGACATATTTACAGCGATATGACTCTAGACAAATTCGGCAAACACCTTCATGGTCACATCATATCAAAACATATGCAAAAACCATTGTTGGAAAAGACGTGGAAAGCGCTGCAGAGTACAGCAAAGAAACATTTTATTTTAACACTAACTGGTATCGGTGCGATACCACCATCAGGAGACTATTATAGAATCGAGAATAAAGGAGGAGTTCACACGTACACTAATTCTTTATACTCTGGAAAAATTTTGAAGGTTTTTACTCTGGGCAATGCGTTATTAGTTATTAATGATATTACTGACGCGGAGCACATAAGACCACTGGATAAAATTCGAGTTAAGCAAAACGGACCACCTACAAGTTATTGCATAGAAGTCCTGATCGAATCCGATCATGACGTATATTAAGCAAGATGTTGTTAACGAGATACACGCTCCAGCACGAAGGAATTTTCAAAGACGTCGTGTCATTCTTAAAGGTTTGAAAGATTTGTATCAAGCAGACTTAGTAGAAATGATACCATATTCTAAGCAAAACAAGGGTTACAAATATATATTGGTGGTAATAAATGCGTTTTCGAAATTCGGTTGGGCACTGCCATTAAAAAATAAAACTGGTAAAGAAGTTACTCGTGCAATGGAAAAAGTTTTACAGGAAAAAGGAAGTCAGATCCCTAAAAACTTGCAAACCGACAACGGCAAGGAATTTTATAACACAGACTTCAAAAAACTACTTCTTCAACATGGGATAAATCATTACAGCACTTACTCAACTTAAAAGAGCTCCATCGTCGAACGATTCAACCGAACTATTAAGGAAAAGATGTGGAAAGAATTTAGCATGCAAGGAAATTATCGTTGGATTGAATTACTTCCGACGATTATTAATACCTACAACAACACGGTTCACAGAACCATTGGTATGAAACCAAAGCAGGTTAATCAGAGGAATGCCGCAGATCTTCTTAAGACCGTCTACAGTTCCTTGAAAATGTATGACAAATCTGTCCAACGTTTTAAAATTGGCGATCATGTTCGCATTAGTAAACATCGACAGGAATTTACTAAAGGCTACACTCCCAATTGGTCTAATGAAATATTTAAAGTATCAAAAGTTCAAAACACAAACCCACGCACGTACTTATTGCAAGATGAAAAAGGAGAGAATATTCTTGGAGGGTTCTACGCATTGGAATTGCGAAAGGTTAAACATCCAGATGTCTTTCTAGTAGAAAAGGTTATACGACGGAAAGGAAATAAGGTGCTTGTCAAATGGTTAGGATTGAATAAGTCTCATAATTCATGGATATCGAAAAATAATGTATTATAATTCTAATGCTTTGTATTAGTAACATGTAATAAAATATAAACTTAAAAATGATGTATAGAACATATTAACAAATAAAATGATTTATAAGCAAATATTTGTATTTTATTAATATCCCAGTGTTTCCAGTTCCTCATTGACAATTGCGTCGATCAACTTGTCGCGTTCCAGTTCATCGATCCTTTTATGACCCCATGCCAATGTGGTGTACTTGTCTTCTGTAACGTATCTCTTATCATCATTTCCTGATAAGGCAATCTTATTTTTCAACTCTGTAAACATAACATGATAATCTGATCTAAAATTATACATTTTCTTAAATATTCGTCCTCCAGATTCAACAATTCTTTGATAGTCTGTGACAGCCAAATATTTTTTAATAACATTTTTTTTCACGCCTTTCGCTTTCTTTGTACATTGTGTCAACAGGTTGACGCAATAAGCTTTAGCTCCAGTTCCATAAAACGAAGTAATTATTTCCCCACGATACTCATCTTTCATTTTTCCTAACACGGATTGGTTTACAGGTATGTTGTGCATGTTATCCTCGGAATAGTTGGACGTATCAAAATTTCCTATGTTTTCTTTGATGTCGTCGTAAATATTGTCTGTATATACATGTAGAATTAGGGAATCTGTATCGGTATATAATAAATAAATTTTTTCTCCATATGTAGATTTCAGAAACTTATAATAGAAATCGTACATAACAATTTTGGATAATTCTAAAATAGAAAATCCGACATACAGCGGTTTATTGTAATTTACTTTAACGACAGACATTTCAATTGCTACCAAGTTTTCACAAAATATTTTAACCGATTTGAAATTTGGTTTTGCAACAAAAAATTCCGCCCCTGGTTTCCGGTGTCGATTTTTCCAATGCGTTGATAGTTTAATATCAGCTCGGTTTTCCACATTCTCCATTGTCTTTCCGTACACAATATTATTCATACTTTTGTAATGATTTCTTTCAAAATCATTTTTAGCGTTTTGTCTTTTTTGAGTGTTAAAGTCAATATAATCTTTCATCCAACTTCTTTGTTCAAATTGTAAAATTCTGTGAATACGGGTCAAAACTAATCCATTTTGCTTTAAATTTAAAAAATGTGTTACATACTTGTTCTTGTTGTACAAAGTAGGAATCAATTTTGCCACTTTTGATGTCGGCGATACTACAGATTCCGGACAAAATGGGAAATCATTGTGTTCATCGTGTAAGTGTTCTGGATATTCGAGGTCCACTTCTAACACGTATCCTATATCGCCATCATCTATACAATTCCATATATCAAAAGTCTCGATTTCTTGTTGATCGTGCCAACGAAATTTTCCTGTAGGAAGTTTGCAACGCATAACATAACCGTACAAGTTAGTAGCATCTAAATAAATTATATAAGAGTTAGGTGTGTGTGCGTCGTAGGACGATAAAAATTTGTTGTTCGCTTCCGCTTTTCGTCGAGTGCACATACTGAGCCCTCCTCGAATACCCTTTTGAAAGAAATGTAACATGTCGATGTCTGTCAGCAGATCCAGTTTCACCCCTGATTTTCTAAGCAGGGCGTCCCATCCGAAACCTGGTGCGGTAAAATAATTTGCTGGATCTAACTTATAATTTTGTAGAGACACATTCCGAAAATTTTCAAATATGTCGGCTAACAGTAGTACGTCAGACGTTAAGTAAACTCTTGCGTAATCTCCTAAAGTATTACACTTGAAAACGTTCCACACTGATTGGGCTCGAGCGTAATTTTCTTCTGATATGTTTTCGTCAGTTAAAGTATCATAAAAGTCTTCTCGGTCTGGCAACCTTGGAAAATTTGTCTTCTCAAAACAATCCATGAATCCATAAGGGAAAACTCCTTTTTGTCGCACCAATTTAAATTGCTCCTCGTCGCCAAAATATTTTCGGATTTCATTGCATTGGTCGTCCTCCAAATACGATCCCAATTTTTCAAGGGAGCACGATAAAAAACGAAAAGAATCGATAAACCTAAGTTTTAAAAATACTTTCCTTTTTTTGCCTTTGTGATCCACCGTTTCACCTACGTGCACTTTTTTGCTAAATGAAATGTACTTCTCTTTGTTCTGTGCAATCACGTCCACATCTTCTCCACTTAAAGCAATATTTTTTACGAACATATGAGCATCATAATTAGAAAGATTGTGAAAGAAAACTGGTATAAACTTGGGGACTTTATAATTAATATTGCATACCGAATGTGCTGCACCTCGAAATAGACCGGTCAAATGATCATGATCATATACTTTGTCTCCAATATTTATTATCGGTTTATCACAAATGTGACAAATATTTGTTTCCCATTCTCGTTCCTGGTCTATTGTTAGGGGTTCCATGGATTTATTTTTAACTAAATGTTCTGTATAGATATTTTTAATGTCGATCTCCAACTCTTTAACAAATTCAACTGCAGCATCTTCGCCTGTGTATATTTGAAACTTGGAAAATCTATCGTCATAACAACATTTTATATAATACGAAAAGGCATACGGTTCATGCTGATAGCACTTAACTGTGTAAGGCTTTTCCGAATCAATTTCCACGTCTTCCCCAACAGGTTGTAATAAAGCTTCGAAATCTGCATACACAACGAAAGGAACTTTAATTTGTTTTTCGAAATGTTCGAATTGCAACACGTTCTCCATCACTTCCTCGCCCAGCTTATTTATACGTGGTTTTTCTTCAGGTAATACAGCTTTTACTTTTCCACAATCTTCTTGACGGTGACGAGTTAGGTTTTCCTCTGTGGTGAAGTACACGAGACATCCATGACATATCCATTTTTCGTGTCCATTGCGAGAATATTGCGACGACATTAGCCGCGACAAAGTTTTTATCCAACAATAATGAGTGTTACCGTCATCATCCGAAATCAATAATAAATTTACGAATACAGAACATACCTTGCTCGATATTCTCAGTGGCACTATGTCAAATATTGTTTTTGCTCCTGTAAATTCCCTATTCATGCCATACACGTTCACGCAAATATCATTCTTCGCTTCAAATTTCTTAATATCTTGAATTTTCACTGGAAACTCCAATCCTGAAAAGTCACATACTGTCGAATAATGGGGGTACGAAGATGTCCTCTGTGATAATCCGTTCGGTTCTCTTAATGCAGAAGCAAGTGCCCAACCAAAGCAGGCTTGATCATTATTTTGCACATTTATAACGGCTTTCTTTGCTTTTATTACATCTGGTAGTTCTATAAAACTCGATGCCCTCGTCGGATTATATTTGGTCATGCTAACTTCCAAACGTAAAATTTCCACTAAAGTCCACCCTGTAAAATAAATTAAGTTTTAATTGTCGAATGTGAATCAATAAATATTGTATTACCTGAATCACGTTCCTGAAACTCTGACATTTTAGCCATGATCTCCTCAATAAATTGTTTATAAATTTCGTAAAGGTTTTTCTCACCAGTAATTATCTTATTTTTCGTATTGAATGATTTTACTTCAGCATTTTCTTTAACATCTTGAAAGTACAGTGCGAAACATTCTAGATTCAATTTCATACTGGAAAACACAGCTAGCTTTGACTCAATAAGCGTCAAAATTTTTTCTCTTACTAAATAAGCGAATTGCAACATATCTATATGAAATCCAGGCTCCGACACACTGTATTGAACAATATTGTCTCCAAATGCAGTTGATAATTGCTCTACACCATCATCTATTACAACAAAAGCGTTCTTCTTATGTGCATTGCTTCTAAGATGACCCGCCAAACATGATCTTTCAACGTTTATATCACACATATCACATCTAATAATATTTACTACATCACCGTGGCCATTCGAAGTCGTTGGGATTTCTTCCAATTTTCTCCTTTTGCATTTGCAAGAATTCCTTTGATGACGCGTCAGGTTATCTTTTCTCGTAAAACTTTTTCCACAGTGTTCGCAACTAAACATTTTGCGTTCTGCTCACTTGATGTTCACCCTTGATGTTCACTCCTCTCTATAAGAAGGTTATCGTTTGATGGATACCATTATATATCGAGAGTTGACATTCACCACCATCGCCACCTATAACAACCTTGATTGTGCATACTATAGATATTTATTCAAATATTACCTTGAAGCTAACCGGATCCAAATACGATGTAGGCGTAACCTTGAAGATTAATCTTCATCGTCTACATCAGTGGCCGTGTCGAAGTCCGACGGGTATGCAGATACCTCCATCCACATGTCAGTTTCAGAAGGTTCGCGGAAAAGGTTTACACCATCCATTTTAAAAAGTGGCATAGCAAAACAAAATGCGCAAAATCGTTTGCTTTGGTCCAACCATTGCAGGATTTCATTCAGATATATATGCATACGCTTGAAATACCGGACTCTGAATTAAGAAATAAATGAATTATTAATTATTCACTAAATTAATTATTCAATATATTAATATTATAAAATATTAATAAAATATTAATATTAATAAAAAAATTATATTATAAATAAATTAATGCTCACCTGAATAATTTGGTATTCCCATTTCTTTCATATGCCAATTTCCTGCAATGGGAACAATACCGTTCGCCATTCGTATCAATCCAAAATTTTATCGATATCGATATCAATTTTCTTCCGATGGCTCCCGGATTCCTGATAAGGATATCGGATAAAACTTCTTTGCCTTGATAGAATGACCAGGCTACCTCCGGCACCATCCGAATACTACACCGGAAAGGTAAACCTATCCAGAGCAGAAAACGGTATTGTTCCAATGGTCTCTCATCCACATAGACCCAGTTAAAGTAAGACCACTTTTCCCACATTAACTTGGCAATCGTATGTGGAATTAAGCCCTGCTCTTCCAATTCCGCAATTTGAAATCGATTTTGTAAAAATTTCCCACAAACCACCTTCATCGTAATGTTTTTTAAAGACATAGGAGTGGAGGCATCCATACTGCGATAGACTGCTGGTGATTGATACATGTTTACTAAACTAAATTTATATCAGAGTGCAATTCTATTTATACTATTATCATATAACTTTCGAATCTTTGGACTACATGGTGATTCATTGAAGGTCATTTTTCAAGGTCATTTTCCAAGGTCATTTTTTGCAAGGTCATTTTTTTTCAAGGTCATTTTTTCAAGGTCATTTTTTGCAAGGTCATTTTTCAAATTCATTTTTCGAGGTTATTTTTTCGATTCAAGGTCATTTTCAAGGTCAACATTACAAGGTCAAGGTCATTTTCAAGGTCAACATTACAAGGTCAAGGTCATTTTCAAGGTCAACATTACAAGGTCAAGGTCATTTTCAAGGTCAACTTTTCAATTCAAGGTTATTTTAAGGTCGTTTTCAAAGTCAACATTTCAAGGTCAGCTATTCAAGGTCAATATTTGACCTCAAATTTTCAAGGTCAATATTTGACCTCAAATTTTCAAGGTAAGCGACCTTGGCCATTTCAAGGTCAAGGCAAGCCGATTCTAGAACCTCCTCAGACCCTCAAGGTCGGAGGAGGTTCTAGAATCGGCTTGCTCCCACTACTGACAGCATACCCAGAAATGCAGTCTGGAATAGTCTTGAAAAAAGAAGAGTAAACAGAAAATTAATAGAAAGCATTAGGAGCATCTACAAAACGACAAGGAACAAAGTCAGAACTGGTAACATGCAATCAGAGGAATTTGAAACGATGGATGGTCTGAGACAAGGAGGTGTATTAAGTCCAACCCTCTTCAATATCGTCCTAGATGATATACTGAAAGAAACAAAGGAAACAACAAAAAAGCTAAACGTGGGATATAGAAATATGGACATGGCGAAGATAGCAGTATGCGCCTTCGCGGATGACCTAACTATATATGCTAAAAGCAAACAAGAGCTACAATTCAACTTAGAATTATGGGAAAAAGCTTTACATGAAAGGAATCTAAGAATAAATATAAATAAAACAAAAATCATGGCACTAGGGAAAGAGGATCTGAGCGCACCCGCAAAACTAAGAGGTAGGAACGTTGAACAAGTGGAAACCTTTAAATACCTAGGCAGACAGACCTTAAATACCTTAAATACCACAGATTCCATATATAAGATAATGAACTGGGACGTAGAAGGACTAGCAAGCGTATATAAAATAATGCCGGACACCAACATTTTCGTGGAGGCTGATCCGGTATGTCTAACAGAAACTTTCCTATATAACGACATGTGCATTCCAGACTATTATTCATTCAACTCAAAGGCAATTAAACCAGAGAGGGGAAGACCGATAGGAGTGACAATTCTAGCCGGATCACATATGCAACCAAATATACTCATATGTGACGACAACTGCATAGCAATTACACAATCATCGGACGAGTATATTGCCTATACTTCAATCCCACGACAGAGGTTCAAGACATCACAGAAAAAATGACAGAACTCATCCAGGACACATCAGGAAACGTCATTGTTACAGGAGACTTCGGATTCCTGAGAAGAAATGCTATAGAATCCAAGTGGCAAACGCGTCCTAGGATGCTTAATAAAAAAGTTGAAAAAGTTTGTGAAATTTGAAACTTTTCTAAACTGTAGAATTGACTCTAACAACGTCAAAGGAAAGGAGCTTGTGGAAACTATGGCACAACTAGGGCTGGTACTATGCGCGGACAATAATATAGGGTACACTTACTATACGCATAACGGGAAAAGTACTATTGATTTAACCTTTGTGACCGCGAACATGATTAGGACGAAAATAAATACCACTATCCTCCACCACCCCATTAGGAAGCATCAAAGGGTGCTCACATACTTAAGAAAGAAAAATACGAGGATTCCTGAATGCCCTCGATTACCTAGAGCCAAAAGAAGAATCAACCTGAATAAATTCATCAAGCACCCAAACACAGCGGCTCTCACAGGCTGCGACTTAAGTGAAGTCGACATTCTGACTCAAGTTATCTCAGATACGGTTGACGAACAGAGGAAGACTATAACTGTGAAACCATGGTTTGATGCCCAATGTAAGCAAGCAAAATTCAATTGCATGGAACTTCTAAACAGCAAAAAATATCCCGAATATAATGCAGCGAGGAAGATATATAAGTCAATGACCAGAGCTAAGAGAAGAGATCACGACGAAGCAGCACTCATACAGAGAGCTATTGATGGAGAACTGCAACCATGGAGTTTCTGTAACAGGCACAGAGTAATCATTAATCCTATCATGCGCAAAGAATGGGTAGAACACTTCCATAAGATTTTCGACTACCCGTATAGCAAGCTACCAGACCCACAACCTAACAGGGACGACAACTCATGGTGTAACAGGAGGATTACAAAGGAGGAAATAACACTGTGTACAAATAAACTAAAGAAAAAGAAAGCTGCGGGCTTAGACAATATCACAAATGAGCAAATTATGGAACTGCTTCCTCTATCTAAGAAGCGTCAAAGGAATCACAAGAAGAGACAGAATCAGAAACGAAGTGGTAAGAGAGGAATTAGAAGTGGAACCGATAATAACAAAGATCAAGCGGCAACAACTAAAATGGTTTGGACACATTGTAAGGATGGAAAAAACCAGACAGACAAAAAGGGTATGGCAGGCAATAATACCCCATAAAAGGCAAAGAGGCAGACCAAAAAAATCGTGGGATGACGTAGTGAGGGAAATTTTAAAAGACCTAGGACCGACCTGGAATGAGGGGAAGAAAATGGCGAAAAACCGAAAAGAGTGGGCGAAGTTCGTACATGAACTAAGCTGAAGTAGCCTAAACACCTAACACCTTAGGGTAGATAGGTTTTCGATTATATATATTATATATATATATATATATATATATATATATATTTATATATATATATATATATATATATATATATATATATATATATATATATATATATATATATATATATAAATATATATATATATATATATATATATATATACAGGGTCCGTCATTTCACCTCCCGTCTTCTGTAGCTCAGTTACTAATTAAGTTAGGATTTTTATATTTTGCAGACTTTACTTGCATTCTGTGGCGTATTTTAGGAAAATATTTTTGATTATACAGGGTGTCCCAAAAAAGTGTGACGTCATGATGATGTGTATTTTTAAATTGCATGGTATATTTTTTGTTGTTTATTTGGGTGCCCTTTATAGATGCCTACATACCCATGAAATTTTATTAAAATCGGTTTAGTGATTTTAGCACAAAAAAATTAAAACTGAAAAAAATCACCATTGGTTAAGAAAATTAATAAGAGATAAAATTATGCGTTGTTAATAAAACCATACAAGGTACTCGTTAAAAAAGGTCTGATAGTTGCGTTATCCAAGTTTTTTTGATATGCATTATACAGAGTGTCCAAAATTTAGTGTCAAACTTTTAAAACTTTAAAGCACTTTATTTTTCTTATTTTAAATTGTAGCCCCTGTATATTTTTATGTCATTCCATGTGAAATTAAAAGACAAACATTTTTCCTAATTACAACTCTATCGCAATTCCTAACACATTGAAAGTTATGTGCAGAAAACTCGATTTATCAACTATTCCAATAGCCATTTTAATGAATAAAACTCGAAGGTGACTTTGAAAAACAATTTATTGACATAACATGTTTTGTAGTTACAATTAATATCTCGAAAGTATTAAAGGTTTCACAGACCTTCGTCTAAACCTATCACACATCGTAAAAGTATTAAGTTTTGTATAAAAAATAGTTTTAGTAATAAAATTTCATAAAAACATAACATTACTGTGCATTTCTAAAATTAATTAATTGCTAGAACTTATGTTCTATATGTCGCCCGCCCTCTTGAAGGCACAAACGAAGACGAGTATGAAATGATATTGCCACTCTTCGTAACAGGTTGAATGTAATATTTTGAAATGCGAATATGAAAGTCATATCCACATTTGTCAATATAGGTCATAATATTTGTCATATTATGAAAATCATATTTTCCATGACCAAAAAGTAATTTTGGTTTCTTGGGTATAAAGACCTTAGCTAAAAAAGCTTTCAACTTTTATATTACTACAGTCCACAATGGCTCTTGTCACTTTGTTAAACTTTTATGTCAATAAATTGTTTTTCAAACCCACCTTCGATTTTGATTAATTAAAATGGCCATTGGAATTGTTGATAAAACGGGTTTTCTGCAAATATCTTTGAATGTGTTAGGAATTGAGATAGGGTCGTAAGTAGAAAAAATGTTTGACTTTTAATTCCGCATGGAATTACATAAAAATATACTGGGGTTCCAATTTAAAATAAGAAAAATAAAGTGCTTTAAAGTTTGAAAAGTTTGACACTAAATTTTGGACACTCTGTATAATGCATATCAATAAAACTTGGTTGCGTTAACCTTATTAACTGTCAGAGCTTATTTAATGAGTACCTTGTATAGTTTTAATAACAAGGCACTATTTTATCCCTTATTAATTTTCTTAACCAATGGTGCAAAACTGATTTTTTTCAGTTTTTATTTTTTTGTGCTAATGTCACTAAACCGATTTCAATCAAATTTTATGGGTATGTAGGCATCTATAAGAGACACCCAAATAAGTGACAAAAAATATACCATGCAATCTAAAAATATACATCATAATGACGTCACACTTTTTTGGGACACCTTGTATAATCAAAAATATTTTCCTGAAATACACCCTAGAAAGCAACTGAAGTCTGCAAAATATCAAAATCCTAACTCAATTAGTAACTGAGCTATTGAAGACGGGAGGTGAAATGACGGACCCTGTATATATATATATATATTTTTATTAAAATAATTAGTGCGACAATGCAACACAAAAACGAGTGTGTCGCTTTTCTGTAATTTATATTAAAAGTAGGTAGTAATTCTGAGGAAAATTTTCTATGATTAATAAAACAATGAATGAGGTTGGTAAGAGTCTTAAATTTTGTAAAACAGATTTAAAAGCTTATCAGAATGTGTTTTGAATTTGTATTCTAACCGTGACCACTATTCGGCACAGGGTACTCCGGATTATCTAAAACGCGGCATTGTTACGATGTTATTCAACATTAATAAACATTAACTGCTTACCGATAATTACAATATCATCAAACGGTTCAACATCGAAATCTGAAATAAATATACATATAGGATATTATGAAAAATTATTTACAATTATTTAAGGAAAACTATTTACCGTTTAAAATAATACTGTTTGTGGGGGACGGAATTCTTTGCAGTTCTCTGACTGCTTCAATATATATTTATACAGTAAGAATAAATATATTATAATTGTAAATATACAGATCCCAATAAAAGTAAGACATACAAAGTTGGCAAAAGTAGTCAAAAGTTTTTTAATTTTAAGGAAAAATATAACCTTCGGCCGTTTTTAAGTTTTTACTATTATTGTTGTGTGATGTATCACAATAATGAATTATTTTAAAACCTATTATAAAAAACGAGAAAATTAGTTGTAATCAAGAAACAAGATATGTCCATGAAAACAAATATTATATTCAACCTTAAAGACTCGAAATAATAATGGCTGAGGTAGAAACAATGTACGATTTTTTTTAATTATAATTTTTTTAAACAAATTATAAATGTAATACATAATTGATGAGCTTTTTGTTCTCTATGTGACATTACAAATGTCTAATATGGTGCCCATAACAAAGAAGAAAGTTCATAATTGCCCCATAAAATCTAATTAAAAAAATTGAAGGTGGCTCCTATTTGTCCTTAAAATTGAGAAGCTGTTGTTAAAAAAATATCGACCTTACATCTCTGTAACACGGGCCATACATAATGTCTATTTAAATTGGCTATATATGAAACATTTTTATTACTTATTACCTAATATACAGGGTGTTTCAAATTGAACCACCCAAATCGCCATTACCATCCATCAGATGGCAGTATTTTTTCTGCAAAAAGTAAAAAGCTGAAGTTTGGCGATGCGTACATTTTTGATTATATCAAAAAGTGACAGCTGTCACTGTCAATTTAAAACAATTTCATATATCTAAAAACTATTTCCTGAATTAAATCTACGTAAACGAGGTATAATAGTGAAATGGTTGTATGAGTTCCAAGTAGGACACACACATGGCATTGATTTATTATGAATCTTGAAACTTCAATTGATGACATTGACAGTAATGACATGGCAATATATATATATTTATATATAACTAATAACTGTTCTAAATTTTAGCTTAGTAGCTAGATTTACTTGTTTATTTTTTGCTGATGGATGGAAATAGTGATTTGGGTGAAATATAATTTGAAACATCCTGCACTATAATTTTAATTCAGGTTGCTTGGACAATAACATTTCTGTTACTACATGTAAAATATTGTTTTCAAAATTTTGATTTGCAGTGAATTAAGAGAACGAGGACATATGAGAAATTAGTGGTGAGAGACAAACTAATACCTTTTAATTTCAAATAAATGTAGGATAACGTTAATTATTACTAAATTAAAATTACTATACGTGCATTATTAATTGCACAATAAATTATTATGTTCTGTATCGATTAATTAAATTAATCGATCAAATGCTATAAAACAGAGGTTAGGAAACGGAAAGGTTACCCTGTTAGTTTTCAATAAAATAACTGGTGCCTGTTTATTAAGATTGAAAGTAATTCTTAAATATTTTCAAAAAATTTCATTTAGAAATGTTGAGAAACGTTTTCTTTAAATAGGAGGCCATTACTAACAATATAAATAATATTATTTTTTTTCAAAATAAAATGCTGTGTTTCAATTTTGCAATAAAATCAATATTAATATAACTTGCACTTAGTGCTAACCTCCATTATTTTTTTTTATTACTCTGCATATGATAAATTATTGTTTTAGAAAGCAGAACTTTTTCAAAAGAATAACCCTTTTTTTGTAAAATTAATCATAAAAATTTCTCCACATCTAGCCAACTTAATTTAATTTATTATTTCTTCAAACGTCCGAAAATTATGTCATTATTTAACTTAGTTGACTGAGGAAAACTGTCACATTTCCACCAGCGCAAGTTTTACTTTTCCTTTTCCAGTCAGTGGAAGGGAAAGTGTTGTCATGGCAACATTAAATAAACAACACGAAGCAATACTATAAATTACATCAAATAACAATTAGACATATTGGTTTCTAGATTTTGTAGGCCCGAGACTGCATCATGCGCCTCAAATTCTATATCGGTGTTTTGCTATTTCTTCAACAAAAATTATCACTGTCACTGTCATATGCTAAAATAGTTTCTGCCAAGAAAACAAAAAATCATACGATACATTCTTTGATATTGAATTTATTTGTAAAAATTATATAAATACAATTTCGAGTTTTCGTATTTTACAGTAAGTTTGAAGAAAAAATAGTATATTTCACTTGGATGCAAAGCGACTTTTCATGACTTGCCATGAAAACTCAGGCGTGCCATGAAAAGTCTCACTTCTCCTCCACGTGAAATAATATACTATTTTCGTGTACTTAATGGAGAAGTAAGTTATAACTCAATAGAAATGAGTGAAGAAATGTGCTACTTTGCCAGTTAATTACATATTTCCTCGTAGCAACCACATAAACAAGAATCACTTTTCTTACGTGTGGAACATGCAATTTTTTCGTGACATAGGCTTCCGCAACTTGTTTGATCCCAGCCCCCGTGTCTCTTCGACACTTGGATGTCATGGATGTCGGCCAAGAAAGTTGCTGACGTTCGTCTAAAATTCTGACGTTTTATTATGTCAGCACACGCTTGACATACCGTGATGCATTACTTTCGAATGATATATTATTTACTTGATTTTCATTAAGTACACGAAAAAATAGCGTGTAAATCCACGCATTAGAAAAGTGATTTTCCATGATCGTGTAAACTTAATCCACTCGCTCGTACTTTTCTTAAATTGTAAAACAATCTACTAATAATTTATGACAATAATTTTGTAAGAGTGGGAATGGAAAAGCTGTTCTTATCATAATCATTTGCCAGCAGCGGTTCTTCAAGGTATTCAGGATTGTCTGAAATATGATACGATATTATTACTAAATAATCCAGCTTTACAAAACATAAGCCATTTACCTGTAACTATAACATCATTTATAGGTTCACCTGCATCAATATCTAAAATAGAAAGGGATATCACGGAAAATTACAAACCTTAAAAATTATAAGAGTATTAAGGGTGCGCTCTCGGCTGGGGGATTTTGCTATTCGGTAAGACCAGTAAAGTTCAGAGTATATATACAAGATAGTTGGTATTGCAAAAACTATTTGAGACATGACAGCGCTAACGTGTAGTCCAAAAATGTCGTGGATAGCGAAGATGAACGATGCCCGAGTCCGACCGGCGCGCGACCGACGACGGTACGTAGGAGGGACATGCCATTGATATCATGACAAGGCGCAGTGGTGGGCCCATTTTTACGGGCGGGTCATAAATTCTGATATTGTATTCCAAACACTTGCAGATTGAGAAAGTAAAACGAGAGTGGACCGGACAAAAAATTTTGCTGATTAAAAAAACTCAAAAAAATTCACTCACGTTTAGAATTGTTTAAATGTAATTTTAAAGAAACATTACAAACATAAATTCACAAAAAAAGAACCATTACAAACATAAATTCACAAAAAAAAGGATGGGTATTTTGCAGTTTAGGTGCATAACACGAATTTCGCTAAAACCCCATTTTCTCCCCTATTTAGTGGTCGCTGATTACGAAAATGTAAGTTTTTTTCCGCATAAAAGCTTCCTTCACCCTTAAATAGGGGTCTGAAAATTGAGAAAATTTGAATTTCGCGCTCAAATTGCAGACCGGTTTTTCAGCTATATGTACCGAAAGCAGGCATAATTGTATTAATAGTGATGGTATTTAGTAATTTTCATCATCACTGATAGGAAGAATATTGTTTTATTGTGCTGATATGGTTTTTTAACACTATTTAACACTTTAACTGTCGGTCTGGAAATGACAGACAATTGACAATTGACATTGACTTCGCGGTGAAGTAAGTTTAACTGTTCTGTAATTTCTACCTTACCGGCATCTTAGCCCACGTACTTAGCCCACGCACGCAACGCTACTGAAAACAGCACATATTCCCGGAAATATAGCCAAATACATGTTCCAAAAGCGATCCGATCAATTGGGTTTGGATCGAGCTGTGGATTTTTTTCTTCTAGCCGGTGCATTATATAGGGAAAGTGGTGATAATGAACCTGTAGATGAAGATATCGACGGCGAAATTAATGACGAATAGATGTTCTTCTGGAGAAGTGAGAGAAGGTATAGTGGGTAGGGCCTACTTTGAAAGGTAGGAGGAGTCTCACACACCCCTGCCTGGAAGGGAAGGTGCTTAACGCACTCCTTCTTTCAATAATAATTTTAAAAAAGTAAGGGTACTTTGGGTTAGGTTAGGTTAGGTTAGGTTAGGTTAGGTTTAGGTTAGATTAGTTAGGTAGGGCCTACTTTGAAAGGTAGGAGGAGTCCCACACCCCCTGCATGGAATGGAAGGTGCTTAACGCATTCTTCTCTCAATAATAATAATAAAAAGTAAGGGTAGTTTTTCGTTAGGTTAGGTTAGGTTAGGTTTAGGTTAGGTTATGTTATATGGGTAGAGTAAGATTCGGTTAGGTTAGGTTTAGGTTAGGTTAGGTTAGGTTTAGGTTAGTTTAGGTTAGGTTACGTTAGATTATGTTATAGGGGTAAAGTGAGATTCAATTCGATTTTGGTTTAAAATACATTAGGGTGAATTCCGCGTAAGTCAAATAAACCTGTTTTTAAGCGTAGTTTAGAACATTTTGAATTAAATATTCGTGAAGTTTCAACAGAATTAAGAATCTTCGCTAAAAATACATAGAAATTCGTAAACAATTATTCCGCAACAGCCCTGTATCCGATAGGTAGCCTCGGCGTGTGTGGGCGTGTGGGCTGAATGCCAACAGAAGTCGGTAACGTAGGAATTACAGAACACTGAAAATTGTGCGCGAAATTCAAATTTCGTCAATTTTCAGACCCCTATTTAAGGGTGAAGGAAGCTTTTCCGCGGAAAAAAAATTGTATTTTCGTAATCAGCGACGTCGAAATAGGGGTAGAAATGGGGTTTTAGCAAAATTCGTGTTATGCACGTAAACTGCAAAAACTCCGGATTATATTAGTAAAACCCTGACTGTTCTGAAGGATGATATTTTTATGAAATCAATCAAAGACCCGACTACCCGTCTTCAGGCGGAATTTGTAAGAATAATTAAAGAATGTAAAACAATATTGGGTCCAACAGATATTAGATATTTAAAAGTTATGAACGCAAAAGCCCCCAGTTTGTATGGTGTCCCTAAAATTCATAAGACTGATGTCCCGATTAGACCAGTCGTCTCTTACATTAATGCGCCTACTTATAAACTGTGTATGTGGTTAAATATGAGACTACCTGATATGTCAAATTTTTCTTCAAAATTTGCTGTAAAGAATTCGTCAGACTTGGTTAATAAAATCAAGGGGTTTGAGTTGCCAAAGAATTGTAAGTTAGTTTCATTTGATGTACGGAGTTTGTTTACATCTGTACCTATCAAGGAATTAAAGGCCATCTTAAGTAGTATAGCAACAAGAGTTCTGGCTCATTTTCCCGTAAGGATTAACATGGGGGGTCTAAAAGTACATTTCAGCCATTTTGTTTTTCGGTCGTCGAGATGGTAGCGTCATATTTGTACAACGGGTTGCCTATACAAGAGGGGCGACCGTCCTCGAATTGAGCGGGATGTGCAATGGGTTGCCTGCCCCCGTCGCAGGTGCCCGTCGCTGCCGCAAAAGCCCCCATGTTGTAGAGCCCTCATGTTGCAGGGCCCCCGGCACAAGGCCCCCCCCCTCCACAAGGCTCCCAGGTCGTAAGGCCCGTCCTCAGATCGTAATGCCCTCCAGATCCCCAAGTCGTAAGGCCTCCTTCGCAAGGCCCTCCAGGCCCCCGCCCAGCGGTTGGCGCGAATGAATTTATTTGGATATGGAGGCACGCGAGTTCGGGGTACGTCGTCGGCGGTACGAGCGAATGATTTCTCGATTAGCAGTGTAGGTCTACAGCCCTGGAGAGTTTTGGTGGAATAAATCTGTAAACGTTTTATTAATTTCAATTTTGAAAATCGCGCGAGTTTATTATTATTATTATTAACCAAACCATTGTTACCTAATACAAATATCATGTCACCTGAGAATGGGCTACTACGGCGAGAGAGTTTACCCAGGCGCCCGCTATCGTTTCTTATGAGACTAAATTAACTTGATGATTCTTGGATCAGTCCGCATTGTTCCAATTGCGCTAATTATACCTTCAATTTGCATGTGTCGATTTATAAATTCAATGCGATTTATAAGGGTAAAGTATAGGATTAAAATTCAGAGAAAACTTGTCTGAATGGAACCGAAATGATGCGTGCAAAAATTAATACGATAAGATGGAAATGGGTAAATAAACAGTACGGGGTAAATAAAACAAAGTTTTACATCGTATTATTATTTTTTATTGCTATATAAAATATCCATTACATAGTTGTACAGTACTACAACATTTCTATGACTACATTCTTATCAATAAGTACATGGTGTATAAGGCCTAGAATTCACAATGATGTGGCACACGATACTAGATAGTAAACCATGTTTAAGGTGTAAAATATTTATTTATAAATAACAGTGTTATAAATCATATATATTTTACGCATACGGGATATAATACTATTTATATGGATGGTAATAATTATTTAATATAATACATTTATTACATTAAACGATATTCACAATTATTATTGCAAACCAATATACATAGACAAAATAATAGAAAATATGTACAAGAAAATAATTAAAATAAATAAATTAACAATAAAACTATACCAAAATATATACAATAGAATAAAATGAAGTAAAAATATATACAAGAGAATAATATAAACAATAAAAACTATACAATTAAAATAAATAAATTAACAAAAAAAATATATACATGGGAATAACACAAATATAATATAGCTACTCTATTATTTTACAATGTCCCCACGGCAGAGTTTCTACCGAGTTGGGTATTAGAAACCGCTTGTTGTCATGAGGACTGAGGGCAATTTTTGTCTGCTCGATGGTCGCAACCTCATGATTAACAGATCTAAACAGCTTTTGTTGTACTGCTGTTTCTGTGTCCTCCCGCAAACACTTGATGTAATCATCAAAGGTGATGCGGTTCTTCACAATGTGCCTCTTTACACCTTTAGCCTTCTTGTCCATGTCATACCCCTCCACCCGCAGGACCGACAAACTCGGTCATCACCTTACCGGCGTTCTCGTCTTTCATCATGCCTAGCACCTTCTTGTTGACCCGGGGAATATTGTATACATTATCCAACGGATAGTCTGAGGTATCAAAATAATTTTGAGCGTCGTGCCGAATTGTTTCGTATAAATAGGGGCATTCCAACTCGTATATGAGGGAATCGGTGTCTGTGTAACAGATGCGGGCCTTATCACCGAATCGACTCCTCATATACGAGTAGTGGAAGTCATATAATTTTAATTTTGAAATGTCTAAGATGCACATACATACATATATAGGTTTGTTAAAATATACTTCAGTTTTATTCAGCTCTATGGCTACTAAATTCGGATTGAAAATTGTGCTGGATTTGAATATAGGTTTCGCGATCAATGCCTCAGCACCGTATCGACCCTCCCATTTAGTCAATAATTTCACAATGGAGTGCTTACGGATGTTCTCCATTGTCTTGCCAAATACGGCGTTATTCATCAGTTTAAATAAATTCTTCTCAAACTCATTAGTGGCAGCTGTCCTCAATCGCGTATTTAAATCAATGTATGACTTAAGCCAGGTTGACTGCTTAAATTTTAACACACGATGAATTTTTGTCAATTTCAACCCGTTTTCAAAAGCCTGCTGCAAGTTACGGTAATGTATAATATAGCGTTCTTTGTTGAATAAAGTGCCCAATAATTTTGTTTCGCGTGAGTTTGGTGGCGCGCGGTGTTCTGGACAGAATGGAAGGTCGGTATGCGAATCATGAATGGCGTGCGGATACTCTAAATCAACCTCAAGATTGTAACCTTCAGGGTGATCTGCAGGCACATTGAAATTAAAATTGTTTAAATTACCCTCTATCCACTAAAATCCATCATAAGGTAGGCACTGTGACATTGCCCATCCATATTGGTTATTAATATCGTTGTAAATTAAAAATTTCGACGGCTTCCCTGAATCATAGTCGGGCATGTATTTGTTGTTGGCTGCTGCATACCTTTTAGAGCACTGACTCAACCCACCCCGGATACCACGCTCGACAAACAAAACCATATCAATGTCTGTCAATAGTTCGAGATCAACCCCCGTATGTTTAAACATACAATCCCACGTGTATCCGGGCAAGGTGTAATAATGAGCTGGGTCTAGGCCGTAGGTTTTCAAACAGCTCGTGCGGAACTGTTCAAACACATCAGCCAACAGCAAAACATCTGTCTTTAAATATAAATCAGAGTATTCGCCTAAATTTCTACACCCGAAACTCACCCATACATTGCAGGCATGTGCATATTCATCATCGCTAATTTCGGTCAGTGAGTTATAAAATTTTGTTTTTTCCGGAATCTGCGGTTCGTCTAATTTCGACCATGAATCGACAAAATCATAAGGGAATACACCTTTGCGAGTAAGCAAATTCAATTTCGACGCGTCTAAATCATTAAACTGTGATTTTAAATTTGGAAAAGTGGTTAAATAGGATGCTAATGTTTCTAAACCGCTTGCCAAAAATCTGTATGAATCTATAAATCTAAATTTGATGATGTTATCCGCAACATTTTTTGTGAACGAAATATACCTCTCTTTGTTTATAGGAAGCAAATCAACACGATCCTCAAAATCTTTGGCTAAATTTTTAATGATAAAATGCATCATAGCCGCTTAAATTGCGAAATACAACAGGAATTATGTGACTATCCTGGTAGTTAATGTTACAATTTTCATGTGCAGCCCCACGATACTTACCGGTAAGGTGACAGTGGTCCCGGACTCTGACGTCGCGGATGTCAAAGTCTTGCCCGCAGATGTGGCAGTGTGCAATTGAGCGGAATTCAAGCTGTTGTGCAGGTGTAAGAGGCTCCATCGGAAGGGGACACAAAAACACTGTCTCAACATCTTCTGCTAGCTGCTTCATTTCAGCCGCAAACCATTGACGACAGTCCTCACCACGGTAACTCCGGTAAAAACTCAATGAGTCATCATACGAACATTTTAAAAAATATGCGGCACTATGAGGCGTGTGGTCCTGCAACGTTGTTATTGATGTTGATGTCGCTGTGGTTTTGCTGTCTGCTGGTGGTGTAAGCAAACACTCCAAGTCGGCGTACACAATGAATGGTGTAGCCTCCTTGTTCATGTGATTCTTGAATCGAACGCGGGCATTTTCGGGTGTTGGTAGCCGAACCTTGCACTCGTTCATCGTCTCGCAGTCCTCCATGTGCGCCTCCAACTCCGTCGAGGAACGGAAGTAGTGCAAGCAGCGGTCGCAGAAGAATTTCCGTCCATTCTCTTTGCTCAGCTGTGTGGATACTAGGCGGCTCAAGTTCTTAATCCACACATAGTGGAATCGTGGAGTGCAGCCATCATCGCCATCGTATATATCCTGGAGCAGCAGCAGGTTAACGTGCTTCGTCTGCTTTGATTTCGTAAGGTATGTGGGAACCACATTGTACCTTTTCCCAGACTTCTCCAGGATGTAGACGTTCACAGACAAGTTGTTCTGGGCCTCAAACCGCGGGATTTGCGTGACTGGCATCGGCATGATGATGTTTTTTAATTTCAGCACGGTGGAGTAGTGCGGGTATGACGACATCCTATCACTATTTTTTTGGACAGGGTGAAGTGCTGCCGTCAACGCCCAAGCAAAACATGCTTCATCTTGATTGATAATGTTTACGCAGGCATGTTTTAGCAGGATGGGGCGGGGCAACTCGATGTAAGAAGAGCCCAGCTGCGGTGTGAATTTATTTATATTGAAGGTGGTGTTGATAATACTGGCTAAACTCCATCCAGAGTCATCCTCCTGTAATAAACAAACAAAACAAAAAAAATAATTACGTCTATTATTATTGCCAAAATTTTTAAACGTACTTGAAATTCCTCCAACTGCTTAAAAATGGGTTCCCCAATGTTGGCGGTGAACCATTCTTGAAGATCGGTGTGGCGGTAGATGAAGGAATTTTTGGTGTTGATGAATTTAAAATCGTAGATTTCTTTCTCATCTTTTAACACCAAAAATTCTCCACAGAAGACCGCGTTCACCTTCACAGCTGTCTCCTTCTTGAGGATGTTCTTGATGCGTATGGTGAACAGCTTCAGCGCGTCTAGGATGAATTTAGCGACGTCCTTGTGCTGGAGATTGACGACGACACCTGTCCTCATCCTGCTGTTGAATGCTGACTGTTGGTCCACCCATTTTACACTCAGCGATGTGTAATTGGCACGGTTTGGGTGTGATGGCTTGTACCCCGCACCAGAAATGTGGTATGTTGGCCGGCTCTTGCCCACCAATACAATCACCATAATGTAATGTAAATTAGAGCAATTGTATGCAAATACCGCGGATAATCGCGTAATTAGAGCAATTATGTGTAAATACCGCGGAATAGCTGGCGTAATTAGAGCAATTGTATGCAAATACCGTGTTTTTATACATTATAAACCCTTGTCCGCTATGATTTACAGTTGCATAAGCGCGTCCCCCGCGAATCCAACTTTTCTTTCTGCTTAATAGAATATTATTATACACCTGAATTTTTTTATTACATATGCTGGTATAATGCTTTTTCGAAGTTTGTATAGCAGCATTAGTTTGGATATCTGTATTCGCTGGTGTACTAAAACTATTTTGTTGGATATATTCTCTATGAGTTTGTAATTATTGTGGGATAATTATAAAAATTTAATATTTACTTAATTTTCTGTGTACATTGAAAACTAACTTAATATTCAGAATAATTCCAGCATGCCAGGTGATTAACCACATAGTATGAAAACGAACCTATGCTTGAAGCTAATTTTTTTTTTTTTTTTTTGATTTTTTTTTTATTATGACGTGCAATGTAATAGAATTCATATGGTTACAGACCGCGGCATTTCACGGCATAGCGGTAATTGATCAGTAGCCTGTAACACACACACACACACACAGCATCTGAAAACGATTTTAGGGGTAATATAAATAAATATACAGTAATTTTTAATTAATTTTTTTATTTAAAAATTTTTTTTACATATCATTTATGTCTGCATAGTGCAAATTGCACATATGCACCGCGTGCATTGTATGAATAGATTCCGATGCATATTATCGGCCGTTGCCTTTAAATAATTATACATCGGACACCCAGGCCCTGTAAATACAGGCATGTCATAGCTGGGGTACGGAGCTGAGGTCGCGTACATCCCCTGTGCACGGGGACGTGCACATCCGGCCGGCGACGCTGGTGCGGCCGCAGACACGCTCCATGGTACGTGCCCACAATCGCTGTGGCACGGAGCTGGGGTCGTGTCCACTCGCTGATGTCGGTGACGATGTCGGCGGTTATATTCGGGGGTGCTGCGTTGAGTATTACCCTGCATAATAGGACACCTTCTAGGGCTGAATCCTGCGGGTGCAGATGTGTGCGGACTCCACGGCATGTAGGAGCTTGGGGAGCCTGGGGGGTATGGGGATGACTGTGAGTAACTTTGTGGCCTCACTTCCTCATCGTCGCTGTCGAGCACATATATGGTATTATGAGACATTGTTGTATGAAACTGATGAGAATCTTAATACACGCACTTTTATATGACATTTTCGCAGTGGCTCAGCTACAGTTTTAAAAAATCTTCTGTTGAGTATCGGGGTGGGGGTGTGAACCCTAATACGCAATCCGTATTGGTGCTATAGATTTTAAACCCTATCAATATTACTAAGCTCATGCCTCCGCCATATATTTGGCGTTATTTGATTGGTCGAGAATTTTCATTCTAAGCCCCCTGTATTATATTTTATACAAACCACCCCCTGCCGCGATTTTTTTAGTTTTCGGTAAAGATCTTTAAATTATCTTGGGATCGCGTTGGTAATAAATATTTCCTGGAAGCATGTCTGAGCTAAAATTGGTGTGTGCGCGATCGTAAATTAACATTGTATCCGCGCGTCGGTTCTATTATTTTGTAAATTATCCCCGCTCCGAAGGTACACAAAAACGCCCTAGCAATAGGACAGGCTTTGAAATGATTCTTACCCTTGGCCGGCGGTGTCCCGTTCTTAAAACCGCGTCGTAAATTCTCGATTTATTATTCATCCTGTGTCTCCGTCGCTATTCAAAAAACACCCCGACTATTGAGCGGGGCTTTGAAATGTTTCGCACCCTGAGACAGTGATAGACCATTCTTAAAACTGCGACGTAAATTCACAATTTTATTAACCCCTCAGGATCCCACGCCGCTATACGAAAAAGTTGAGAATAGAGAGGGCTTTGAAATGATTCTTACCCTAGGTCAGCGGTGTCCCCGTTCTTAAAACCGCGTCGTAAATTCTCGATTTATTATTCATCCTGTGTCTCCGTCGCTATTCAAAAAACACCCCAACAATTGAGCGGGACTTTGGAATGTTTCGCACCCTGAGACAGTGGTACACCATTCTTGAAACTGCGTCGTAAATTCATGATTTTATTATCATATAGCATGTAATTTGATCTCTCGTCCGGCATTATCCATACCGGTACATTTTTGGTGCATCGATCGGGATGGAGGGTAGATACGACGTCTCCGTTCTGATTGCCCAAAGGAAACTCAATGCCGACATCTGCAAATGGCTATACAATCCTTTGGCAACATTTACACTCGGGGCGGATACAGGAAAAATGATATCGTACTATGAAGAGTTTAAGTCACCCAATTCCTCCAGGAAATACTTCCGTGATGCTCCAACGTATCTTAAAAACATTCGATCGAATGTACATAAATACGTAACAAGTTTAATTAAAAGATATACTATAATTTAGTATGTTAAATAAATATGTTGTAAAATACTTTCAGAAGGTTCTTTTATTATCCCTCTAATTATAATGTAAATACTTTGAAGCAGATCATATCAATCATATTGAATTTATTTAAAATATAAACTGAAACATACTAATAGCTGGTTGATAATATGTAAATAAAACAATTGGATTCGAAAATTGTCCTCAGTCTTCATGACAACAAGCGGTTCCTTATGTGCAACTTGATAGAAACTCTGCCTTGGGGACATTGTAAAATAATGGAGTAGCTATATTATATTTGTGTTATTCCCATGTATATATTTTTTTTGTTAATTTATTTATTTTAATTGTATAGTTTTTATTGTTTATATTATTCTCTTGTATATATTTTTACTTCATTTTATTCTATTGTATATATTTTGGTATAGTTTTATTGTTAATTTATTTATTTTAATTATTTTCTTGTACATATTTTCTATTATTTTGTCTATGTATATTGGTTTGCAATAATAATTGTGAATATCGTTTAATGTAATAAATGTATTATATTAAATAATTATTACCATCCATATAAATAGTATTATATCCCGTATGCGTAAAATATATATGATTTATAACACTGTTATTTATAAATAAATATTTTACACCTTAAACATGGTTTACTATCTAGTATCGTGTGCCACATCATTGTGAATTCTAGGCCTTATACACCATGTACTTATTGATAAGAATGTAGTCATAGAAATGTTGTAGTACTGTACAACTATGTAATGGATATTTTATATAGCAATAAAAAATAATAATACGATGTAAAACTTTGTTTTATTTACCCCGTACTGTTTATTTACCCATTTCCATCTTATCGTATTAATTTTTGCACGCATCATTTCGGTTCCATTCAGACAAGTTTTCTCTGAATTTTAATCCTATACTTTACCCTTATAAATCGCATTGAATTTATAAATCGACACATGCAAATTGAAGGTATAATTAGCGCAATTGGAACAATGCGGACTGATCCAAGAATCATCAAGTTAATTTAGTCTCATAAGAAACGATAGCGGGCGCCTGGGTAAACTCTCTCGCCGTAGTAGCCCATTCTCTGGTGACATGATATTTGTATTAGGTAACAATGGTTTGGTTAATAATAATAATAATAATTCCAATAAACTCGCGCGATTTTCAAAATTGAAATTAATAAAACGTTTACAGATTTATTCCACCAAAACTCTCCAGGGCTGTAGACCTACACTGCTAATCGAGAAATCATTCGCTCGTACCGCCGACGACGTACCCCGAACTCGCGCGCCTCCATATCCAAATAAATTCATTCGCGCCATCCGCTGGGCGGGGGCCTGGAGGGCCTTGCGAAGGAGGCCTTACGACTTGGGGATCTGGAGGGCATTACGATCTGAGGACGGGCCTTACGACCTGGGAGCCTTGTGGAGGGGGGGGCCTTGTGCCGGGGGCCCTGCAACATGAGGGCTCTACAACATGGGGGCTTTTGCGGCAGCGACGGGCACCTGCGACGGGGGCAGGCAACCCATTGCACATCCCGCTCAATTCGTGGACGGTCGCCCCTCTTGTATAGGCAACCCGTTGTACAAATACGACTCTACCATCTCGACGACCGAAAAACAAAATGGCTGAAATGTACTTTTAGCCCCCCCATGTTAATCCTTATGGGAAAATGAGCCAGAACTCTTGTTGCTATACTACTATCTTAGACTCTCTAATTGCTAATAGCAGTCTCAATGTCAATGAAAGATTGGAATTGAACAAATTGTTGAATTTATGTTTATCACAAAATTATTTTAGTTTTATGGATGGCTTCTATTTGCAAAAAGACGGTCTACCGATGGGTTCACCTTTATCACCCTTGTTGGCTGAAATATACATGGCGCATTTTGAAAACGTAATATTTTCTAATAACAAATTCAAGAAATATGTCAAATTTTGGTCGCGATATGTTGATGACTCGTTAGTAATTTGGACAGGTACTGATAGATTATTAAATCAGTTTCCTAATTTTATCAATTCGATTCACACCAATATTGATTTTACGATGGAGTTGGAATCGGGAGATTCTATCAATTTCTTAGATCTAACTATAACTAAAGTGGAAAATAAACTAATTTCAATATATATCGCAAACCAACATGTACGTATGTTGTTATTCCTGAATATTCGAATCAAGCCTGGAATATTAAAATGTCCGCATTTTATAGTTTGGTCCATAGACTTTTAGATATCCCGTTGAATAAAATTAATTATGATAATGAAATCAGTACCATTAAACTCATCGCACAGAACGATGGTTTTAAGATTGGTTTAGTTTACAAAATCATATGGAAACTAACTAAACGCAATCGCAATTTATTGTATAGCGCTCCAGAAGTCGTGGACACTAATTGGCACTTCATTAATTATGTCGTGATCTAAGTGTAAAAATTAGTACTAGGTTACGTAAATTAGGTTTAAATTGTTTATTAGCTAATAAGTCGAACAATACAAGTGTACTCTTGACAATGGTCGTGAGACCGAAACGATTGCAGAGTAAATTCTATCAATATAGTGTAACTTCAACCAAGTGTTTGATTTACCTTAATTACCTTGTTTTATAGTCTATCAATCTATCAAACTGAATAGGAGGTACATCGTCGAACTGGAGGGAAATATTTCTTGGCAGGAAAACATAATGATGGCTGCAAGTCGGTGCTATGGCTTGATGCTGCTACCGTGGGCGCTCTTGGCACACCACAAGATAAAGTGACTAGTATTTAAATGTTCATTTAGATTCACCCTAAAGGATTAAATAATAAAACTCAAACTCTTATTTTCAGAACTCAGATTTATATGCATGAAACACTTTCTAACTACCATATGTATCGATATTCGTAGGTTTTGATTTTTTTTATGAAATAATACAACGTAATGTACAATGTTATTAATAATAATAAAATTTCTAAAACCAAACTAAAAACATATTTTTATTGGTAATTAAAAACTTTTCACTTTTCTTCTAATTTATTATTAATTTGTACAAATTTATTAATTTATTATTATTAACAAGTTTTACACCTGACGCCTCAATTTATTTTTGAACATAATAAGCTGGATAGTGATTAGACAACTTGACATTTTCATAAAATTGGGTAAACCATGCTTTCACCTAGTTTTATGCTGGACACAGGATCTACATGTAAATTCACCATAATTACTTACCGTAAACAATTAACATGATAATTATTAGAAACAACACAAGAACAACGGAATATAATTTTTTTTTATAAACTAATATTTAACTAATATTACATTATTCAATCTTTCCGGCATTGATGCTACTTAAACTTCTGTATAGTTTGGAGTTAAATCATTCCACCCTTCTTGAATTCTTTCTCATAACGGTTCAACATTTTCCTGTTTAACAGGAATTATTGCCTCAATTCATTTTGTTTACCATCAAACCCAACACATTTTCGATGTGGTTTAAATCCGGACTGTGTGAAGGCAAAGGCAGAACTCGCATTGATCATTCTAGTTGTATGAATAGGAGAATTCTCTTGCAGATATATAAAATCATTTTAAGGAAAGACCGCAGTCATTGATGCTAGCATGATATTCTCCAATATACCACGGGAGACCTCTGTATTATTTCTACCTATTGGATGCATTAAAACTCCCAGCTATTTTTTGACTATAATGTTCATCAATACGAGGGGGTTTGGGCGTCTATAATCTCTAACATGAGATAATTTGGATAATTCAAAACTCTTCTTGTGTTTGAAATTAACAACATGCCCGAAATCTAATAGTTCCAGATAATATTCTAACGCAAATCCTACTCTTTGCTATTTTTTTGTAGAGTCAAAAGAGGTTTCTCAGCTGCATGATAATTTCGTAAATTGATGCGTCACCTTTCTGTTCGAAGAGATCCAGGAAAACATGTTTCGGATTTTGCAACTATACAAGATGGAACGGGTTTTTTAAACAATGATAAAATATGACAAAAAACTTCACAGATAACATATAATAAACACTCGACACGTAACATATAATAATAATAGTAACATGAAACAACATGTAATAAGTGACAACAGCAATAATTCAACCTTAACAATTGCGCTTTTCCTCAGATATCGTGACTGCTTCTCATGGGATAGGCTTCGGCATTTATGCCGCAACCTATGGTGGGTTTGATCTGGCTGAGGTGTCCCCTGTTTTGTTAAATGAACGTTGTGGCGATCAACTTCTCAAAGCGATTGTTGAGTCCAAGTTGAAGGCGCCAGGCTTAATCTCGGGGGGTTTTAGTCGGTAGGGCGGGAGTGATTCAGTCCACAGCGTAATATGAGTCGTCAGCGGGTTTGGTAAACAATATTTATTTACAATCAAAACACAAACAGCTAAATATACATACAGTGGTGATTGGACACTATGGGAAAGTTTGATTAGCAAGTCTTGGAATAAAATGTTCAAACTGGGCGCAAGACGTTCACAACACGTTATCACTAGCGCAATACTACTTCGCGATCCGGACAAATAGAAGTGTGAGAGGATGACGGAGAGCAAACTGCTGGACTATGAAATGTGCACGAGTATCTGACATCCTGTCGGTTTCGTGGGTGTTCTCCGCCTCCCTTCTTCTCGGGGATGTTCGTGGTGACGTACATATCATCTTCGGGCGGTGGGGTGATCTTGATGACAAGTGGGGGTCACTTCTTCGTGGTGGTGGTGATGTTGTGCTGCTTTCGCTACAACTTAAAGAAATCCGTGTTATAATAAGGTGGCCGATGTTTCAACTCACCCAGATTGCGTATCAGCTCAAGACTGCTACGACGTTGGGCAAAACCACGATCAATCTCGTTCCAATGATAATGCATCATTAATAAGCAATGTTTTTAAATACTTCCGACATAAAATAAAATACTTCAAATTTTGATAGATAAACAGACATCATTAGACGTCAAGCTTCAAACAAAAACATCAAGCACCACTCGTGTCGCACCTGTACCTATTTAGTCAATGTAGTCTACTCAATTTAACATGGAGATGTCGCTTCTTTAGGTATATATTCTTTGGGCTTGCCAATCAGGACTTGAGCCACTGGCCTATCTGACATGTGACACTTGGTCATAGTCCCCACAGGGGATGGAGTACACAACATTCCTTCTTAGGGGAGGCAGTATTTTTAATTTCCTTGAGGAAAAAAGCCTATCTACACAATTCATGGAAGCCAGAATCGGTCTTAGAGGAATACCGTCCTTGTGGATCTCCAGCAGTGCACGGAACTCTGGGGAGGTGAAGTGGTAGGTAGGTGGTAAGTCAATACCTGTCGATCTCCCCTCTCTTAGACGCTAAATTTCATCGTGCTTTAACTGCTCAAGGCGTGTATATTCGCTAATAAACGTGCCGTCTTTAACCTCGAGTTTGACTATCGCGTTAAAATGTCTCGTCGAAATAAACCGCTGACGGAAGAACGGCTTTTGGCTTTAGTGGGCAACAGTGATGATAACTTTTGGACGATGAGAGCTAGCAATATTATTTCAGTTTATTGAACTAATTATGTAAAAATTGTTTTTGTGCTTTGCAATATACTTATGTAACGGTGCTTTGTTTATACTTTTATCTATCATTTTAGGTACAATCTTTCCGAATATAATGGCGGTCATCACATAGAGAAATATAAAATTATGGTACGCTGCTCGAAGCGAATATATTCGTAAACACAAAACTGCTCCAGGCGAGTACTCTAGCGAGCGGTGATTTTGCGCGCATAGACATCCAAATCTTTAAAATGCTACGCGCAGCGAAAGGGTTAATATAATTAAAATGTTGCTTCAATCATTCAAGTGTGCTGATTTAAAGTAAACCAATCATCAACTATATTTTATATTATAATTTGACTGATCAGCTTTTGTAAAATAAAAATAGCAAATAAATTCTGTACTCAATAGATACTGAATTTGAAGGCGACATTGCTCACCGTCATAAAATATGACCTCTTTTTTTTTAATAAAACCTATTCTTCATGTCCAGTGAGTTTTTACATTGGCCAACAAATAATAAAGATGAATAAAAATAAGAATGGAACAGAGACTATGGTAATATTATAGTAGTACAATTATATTATTAGCATTATTATCAAGTTCTCCTGAAAACTGTAGACTAACAACGTTGTATAAAATATTCCAAGTAAAAATACTATCATTATTATTGAATTGTCAAAAAACCCTCTGTATAGTGATAATGCGAGAACTTAGAACGTTTCAACAATTTCTAAAACGTGTATTAGTTTAAAATATTGCCAAAATGTAATGTAAGTACCATTACTTATATTGCTCTGCAAAATAGGCATCGCAATACTTATTATAAGAAATAAGTATAAATTACCATGGAATATTGTTTCCCATCGTTTCACGCATAGCAAATTTTAATTAAGATGAAGCTCCTTAAAGCCTGGAATTGATGGAAAAAATATGAATTCTTCATACTTTTAATTGAAGCCAAAAAGGGAAATCTAAAAAAAAATAATAAGGGTTATTGGTCGAATAGCTTTATCGAACATCGGTGAATATAACCATTACAGCAATAGTTGCATCTGGTGGACTTGCCCTCATAACTGGAGAATACAAAACAGACTAAGGGTAACAAACTAACACATGCACTGACATTTTTGTAAATAGTCACTCTGTTATAGAGAAGCACCAAACTCGGGACGTCGGTAAAAGTCTGATTTTTTTTGCATGATTATAATACGACAAAATCTGTCTTTTTTTAAATTTCAACAAAGCTACCTATCCAATGCATCAATCAAAATCTAAGTTGCAGTACTATTCACTATGTAAAATACTGAAATTAGTAGAATACGTAAGACTTTTAGAGCGCCGTAATATGTTCTTGACTTTGTTGCACTTTTATGAGCCGCAACTTTGTTGGCTACATTTGAAACTAGTGTGTATGTACTATGTGTATCAAATTCTTTGGAAAACTATAATAGAATTATATTAATTCTATTAGAGATTAATCAACTTAAAAGGTAATTATGTAGGTATTACCAAGTTGCGCTTATCACAAATTAATTCTAAAATCACCAAAACAGAGGTGGGCAAATAAGTAACTATCATGGTTAAAATAGTTGTGAAATAATTCTATGAATGATGTACGTCATTTATAACTGATTTCCGAAATAACTATAAGTTACAGAATTATTTCACAATTCATCTTTTCATATGTGTAAATACGGCACCCATTAAGACTACAATGTGAAATAATTCTAGTAACCATGTGCAATAATTATTATGACTCTTTGAGTTTCAAATAAACTATAAATTACAGAATTATTTCCCAATTTAATCTTCTTATATGTGTAAATACGCCACCCATTAAGACAATAATGTGAAAGAATTCTATTGACTATGCACAATAATTATGACTCTCTGATTTTCATAGTAACTATAAATTATAGAATTATTTCACAATTTCATCTTCTTATAGCCAAATGTACAATATGGCCACGGTGCCATTTTAAACACAACACACATGTGTTGTTACGATGTATGTTATAAACCTTATTGTTTTTAGCACATACATTATATTTTTTTTTACCTTTTGTAATCATTTTTTTTTCAATTATGTATTTTTAATTATCTGGAATTATATACTTTTTTATTCTTCTGATTTTTTTTATATATTTTTTAATGTATTTTTTTATTCTTTTAATTATTATTTTTTATATATATTTTTTAATGTATTTTTTTATTCTTTTAATTATTCTTATAAATCATGTTGCAGTTGAATATTTTTATTAGACTTTAGTGTTTTCTTTCATTTTTTCAAACCACATTAATACTAAGTAACTAGCATAAATTACAAATCTTGCCGAAACGTCGAAGACATAAAAATGTCTTTACAAGCGAAATGGCAAAGCCTTTTGGGGCTCCTTGACGGCTTCTTCCTCTTGAAATCTCTCGGAGGTCTCTGTCGGAAGTTGCTGATCAACGTGGCTATTCGTACCTTAGAGCGGTACGAATTACCATTGCGATAGTTCGGCAGAGGAAAAGCTGAACCAGTCACTTGGGTTGCACAACCATGAATTTGAACCATGAAATTCTGCGACAGATTTTCCTCGTGTGATGGTGCAAAATTTCGTATTTGGGATTGCGTGAGATGCATCCGAGGAATACCAGTTTGAAAACTTGCATGGCTGGCGGCTCTTGAAGACTTACAACTATATAAATTCGCATACACATAGTACATTTTTCTAACAATCGATTGGATGATTGTATCAACATTATATTAAGACACAAGTCGAGAACATTTAGCAGAGCCAACCGAGAGAAATTGTAGGGGGAAAGTGCACGCGTAAATATGCTTTGTGGCAAAAATTGCTCATCATTACAAAGGCAGGCCAAAAGTAAGGTGCACGAAGATCCGCCTCAAGGCAAAAATACGCATCAAGCACAGCAACTCGGACACATCTCTGAGCTATCAGCATCTTACACTACGGCATTTGTTATTTCGATTTGCACCCAATTTTACGCCCCGGCGATTTCGTAAGTCGCAGAATTACAGCGCAAACAGAAACCCCGCGATGCTGCAGAGTTGTGGAAAACTGCAAAGTGCATCTAGGTTGCGATGCTGGGAAATCATTTATCACATTGAAGCCAATATTCATGCCAAAATTGGAAACATTTCGTTTCTTTGAACATAAAAATGATGATTCATCGATTACCACAAAACATAGTTGAAAGGAATCAAATACGTATTAAGACTTCTACATGTAAAATCGCGTATTGAGACTGAAAAGCCCCAACTTATTTGAATAACTAGTACTGCAACTGATAAAGCCGCATACAAAGAAAGAAAATATATGTTTTTATTATTTTAGTGCAATTTATTGAAAATTTACACGTGTAACATGTTTTGAAAATTACTTAAGAGAAAAAAGTAATTTTGATTGCGTTTTATTGTAGCAAACTTGGTATACATAAAAATAATATAATAATGCAAAAAAAAAAAAAGTCAACCAATTATTTATTGTACGTGCATGTGTGCGTTTGTAACTGCCAAGGATTTTGTCCACCTGGCAACACAAGAACAGGTGGCTTTGGTGAAGAGTGCCATAATAATACGGAAAGCACAAAATAAAGAATAAAAGTTAAGAAGCAATACGCAAAAACCTGAATTTTACCAAGCGCAGTATTGAGCAGACGATGAATTACAACAAGTGTAGGTACTTATTCGTGACAAAATGTTTGTAATTACGGTTGCTTGATTTTGACGCAAGTGTAGAGTTTCAATTTTAAAATAGTATTAAAATTAGTATAAAGACCGATTCCGAGTCAACGTTGGGTGATGTTATGTGATGTTATGTGATTGCAGTTGTTGCGCTATGTCGACTACGAATCAACCTTAATTGAATCTTCTTCTTCTTGGATTGCCATACTCGATGTCGAGCGTCGGTTATTTCCTCGCATACGTCAGTGCACGGGTGTCTGTATCGTAGTTACAGTGACGTATGGCACCTACAGTTTAACGTCGGCTGCGAACGACTGGTTTCTGGGGAAACATCCCTGGGCAGATTTATAAGAACACAAACATTCAATTGAATACTAAATTCAATTCTAAAGGCACAATTGAAAAGTGTTTGGATTGGAACATTTGCTCATCAGAATAAGTTATGTGCACAATTAAAAGAATCAACTGCTAGAATCGTATCCAATTTAGTGTCATGTGCATATAAATAAACTTTATAACCAAAGACTGAAAGTATCAACGCACTAATTGATAGTTTTGAATAATGTTGGTCAATATAAAACAAATTATTGGTAATATTGTAAACTTAAGAAAAATTAACATTGTTCATAACTAGATGTGAGAAATATAAAATTTCTTACCTAACAATTCCTTCGATGATTTGCAAAACTCTGAAGCGACGGTTAGATCGGCGAAGCCACTATCGGAGACGATCGGTGTTCCTCGTCGGGTAGATAAATTCATGTCAGATTAACAGTCGCTCCATTTACCACTCCGGGAAAGGTGTTCGTTTTTCTAAAATATATCGTTATTGTAATAATGGAAATGAACAAAAACATTATAAATAGATACAGGTGAAAATTGTTATGTATGCGACACTTATTCTGTTGTATATCAGAAGTGAAGATCAAATTAGATAATCTCAATTAAGTTATATGTAAAATATTTGCACGCATATTGTGTGAAACACCAAAAGTATTTTCATATAAGTATCTGCATACCACGATGTGTCAATTAGATGTACGTCTTTCATAGGTTTAAGTACGAGGGTCACTTTCGAACTGAGAACCGTTTTGGTTTGAATAGAAATATAACCAACCAACTATTGAGTGTGTCTTTCGCCTAATTGTCTGTTTCCATCTGTTTTCTGCCTGAAGTATCGTTCAATTTCGCAAACAGGTGATAGGCGGAAGGTGCCCGTACCGGATCATAAGGTGGGCGCTCAAGAGATTACCGTTGAAGCTTCTCGAGTGACACTTGCGTTTTGCCTGCCACTTTGCTCTTTTTTACCTGTTTACCTGGTTTTTATCAGGTTACCTGTTTTTACTTTAAAAATGACCCTCGTAATTATGCTTGATGATAATCATAGTTCAAAATAATCTATTAGTTATGCTGTTCACGTTAATTAAATCACAGTGCTTAAAATAATTAGTAATGCAGTAGATAATTGCAATTGTTGAACATCCACCGTTATGGCACTGCAAACGGGAGGCCACAGTGCAGTTTGTCTGAGTCTGCAAAATGTCTGAGTGTATGCTATTTAAATGGGTTTAAGATTTGATGTACTCTCAGAAGCTAAGTTACTTCAATACTTATAGTTGTAGTACTACTGATAGCCTGACTGCTTATACTACTACTACTACTAGTAGCTTGGTATGATTTCTTCAAAATGTCAGGGTGTAAGCTGTGTAAGCAGCATTTTAGATTTGATGTACATTCCCAGAAGTATTATGTTTTCTTGAGCAAAGTTGCTGTACCACGATAATTTTCAAAACACTTCCAGAGAGTACCTTTTGGAAGAATTTTATGCTAAAATGTTGCCCAACTTTACCCAAAAAATAAGTCATTAGTAATTCAATAAGTTACAAATAAATAAGTGAGACAAATCGAAAATCTTTACTTACTAAAATATGCTTTCAAATTACGATGGTTTATTACTTTTCACACTTGTATAGGCCATCTTATTATATTATGATGTAGTACACAGATTCTATGGCAAAGAATTTGCAAGAGTGATGTTATTGAAATATGTTATATATATTTTGTTACTATTATATGTATTTTGATGTGTGATATTACGTGTATTTTAAACCAGTGAAATATCGAAGAGTTGAAATAGATGTATTTTTCCGATCGATACTTTACGCACAATAACCTTCGCACGCGCTGCAATTCTCCGCTGCCTTCTCCAAGGCGAGAACCTCAAGTTCAAATCCCATCGCCGGACGTTTTTATTGTAAATAGATCGAGATAAAAGTACATTGGGGATCGGCGATGCTCTGCGCGCATATCAGTTCAGTCGAGTTGGCGCCTTCTCTGAAGCAGAACGCTTCAGCGCTGCGTAAGTGCAATTTTGGTTGTTTTACTATTCCAAGTATCAATGTGTGTTTGCAAAGTAACCTAAGTAACGCCGTAGCAACGCTTAGTGCCGAAATAGTAGCATCGTCTAAAATATATGTTTACCTCAAAATTTCCAATATTTCTAGAACGTACCTTGTAAGTACAGGTGCAGGTGGTTGCTTACGTCACTCATGTATTTCAAGTATCAATGTGTGTTTGTAATGTAACGTAAGTAGTACGCCGTAGTAACGCTTAGTGCCGAAATAGTACCATCGTTTAAAGTATATTTTACCTCACAATTTGCAATATCTCTAGATCGTACCTGCAGGTGATGGTGGTTGCTTACATTACTCCGCAAAGTCAGCATGGACATGTTTGTAAATTTAAGCCAAAATCAAACAGTTACTGGGTATAAAATGTAAAACTATTTTATGAAATCGCTACAACTTTAATTCTTCGTATATGTTTGTAAATTTAAGCCAAAATCAAATAGTTGCACTGCCAAACCAATTTTTTGTAATCGTATCAAGTTTAATTGATCGATTGTAGTTGATCAACAAAACTTGAATGATAACTATAGGTGCTATAGTAACTAAACTGACTAGTCATATAGTGATAGTGATGTAGGGACTATAGAACATTTTGTTTCAATAGAGTTGATCAACTTTATACTGTGCGAGCAAAACTTATTTTCATCCAAGAGGCATCCAAGGCCAAGATGCAAAGCAACCGTTGATGATAATAATTTTTGCTCGCATGGTACTATTGTATTTGTTCAACTTTTGTCGATCAACTACAATCGATCAATTAACTTCATTGGTGAACTTGATTCGTGAAAATTCGCCTTTAAGAGCACCTAATATTGTTTAACAATAATGATAATATAAAGATATAAATTGTACACTTTTTAATATTTGCATTTTTTTTTTATTACATTTTCAACAATTTCATAAATAATTTCTGGCTAGTTTTTATTGTTGTTCGGCGTCAATTTAACTTGAATATTTGAATATTTTATTCAATATTTTACTGATATACCTATAATCTGTTCCATTTTTATGTTTGCATTTGCCTGAAACATTTGAAGACGAATCAGTACTTAGACTTATTTTAATTTCAGCGCCAGCTCGCACTGCAACGTCGTAAAGTTAGGGTTTTCGCTTATTTCTTAGATTTTGAATATTCCAAATGATTTTCATATCATGAAGTAAATTTCGTGCTATCCGCCGAATTATGCTCGCCCCCAAAATTCTCCCACGCTTTCCAAAATTGTCGTTACGACAATATCCTTAGCTTTTACAAACATACACACGCACAAACATAAATAATTGGTCACTTCATAAAATTTTAAATGTGTTTTTCTAGCATGGTTATAATATTTTTATCTTTACCGTGTATGCTACAATAAAATGCAATCGAAATTACTTTATTTCTAGTGCTTGGCAACAAAATGCAGTAGTTAAGAAAATGAATTATGTTCTTGATTTGTTTGCTGCTTTATCGGTTACAGTATTAATTAATCATAATTTTGGGGCTTTTCGGCCGCAATATATGCTTATTACATGTAGAAGTCTTAATATACATATACAGAGAGTTTTTGTTTATCGCGCAACATAGGTTTAACCATTTTCAGTTATACACTTCTGTCACAATGGCGGCAATGTATCAAAACGTTTTTTTTTAAATGTAACATACAAGTGTATGTGAGGTAAATATTACAGTTTATGAAGTGAATAATGTTAAGTTGAGGTTTGCAGTATTATTTATCTGAATAACAGAGCTCTTTCTTCAGTTGAATACATTGTACAGTCATGGACTGTAAGAATGACGCGTTTGTATGTCGTAGCAGGCTTCTATCACTGTATACCGTGCCCCCTACCGTGCGGGAGCAGACAAGGATAGCAGACTGCTCGGACGGACGGACGCGTCAGTCTTAGAGTCCGTGGCTGTACAATGTATTCAACTGAAGAAAGAGCTCAGTTATTGAAATGAATGATGCTGCAAACCTCAGCTTAACATTGTTTACTTCAAAACTGTAATATTTGCCTGACAGAGAATTACTTCTATGTTGCATTTTGAAAAATACGCTTTGATACATAGTTGTCATTGCGACTGAAGTGTGTAACTATTGAAATGATTAACCCTATGTTGCACGATAAAGAAGCTCTCTGTATATTCACGGTGTTCCAGGAGAAATGAAACGCCTTAAATATCTACGTGTTTATTTTTGCAAAATCGCCAAAATGCGTCAATTTTTAATTACAGGAGGCCAACTTTTGTTAAGCAAGTTATCTTAAATTGTTTTAACTCCCTTGCCGAAGGGGAGGTAAGCCAATTTTTTTGGAGTAGTGGTTGAGTGATGGTTCATTTGAAAGCATAATTTGCAATGCAACGGTGTATTACTTTTGAAATCGCAAGATTTTATAAAGCTACAGCGTTGTATTGTAAATTATGTAAGGTTTCAAATGAACTATCACTCAACCCCTACTGCAATTTAGATATCGTCGGTGTTCTGGCAAAAGTCACCAAGTCCAATAAGGTCACTTTACAGTACACATTTTAAAGGTCTAACAGGTACGAAAAATCGCTTATTTAAAATTATAGGAACATTCTGTACACCATACGTATATGTATGGTGTACAGAGTGTTCTGTACACCATACATACGTATGGTGAACAGAACACCCCGTACACCATACGTATGTATGGTGTACAGAACACTCTGTACACCATACATATACGTATGGTGTACAGAATGTTCCTATAATTTTAAATATGCGATTTTTCGTACCTAGTTAGACTTTTAAAATGTGTACTGTAAAGTGACCTTATTGGGCTTGGTGACTTTTGCCTGAACACCGACAATATATAGGCATACTTCCGCTGCTGTAAGGGGGTTCAAATATTGGAGATCATTTGCTCGCCAAACTTTGCCCCTCATTTAAAAATTGGCGTATTTCACGATTTCGCGAAACAAAATTGTATGCGTAGATATTTAGGGCGTTGCCTTTCTCATGGGACACCCTGTATATATTTTTTTCATTTTACATATCTTTCGTGGTAACCAATTAATTCATCATTTTGTTTGTCTTCAAAGAAATGAAAAGTTTCCAAATTTTTAGCGCGAATATTGGCTTTAATGTGACGATGATATCCAAGCATAGCAACCAAGACACACTTTGCGGTTTTCCTCATCCCTGCAGTACTGCCTTTTTACCCGTTTCGCGCCGTAATTCTGCAACCCTACGTTTTTGATAGTTGGCTGGAATTATAGTCTCCGACTGGAAATGGATTTCGCTTTTCGGAACGAAATATTTCCTCTCATCCCTCAAACTTCATACCTGACCCCCACAGAATGGGCATATTGCGGTGAATTTGTTATGGCGCAGGAGGTATAAGCGGTGGGGATACTTTACGGACGTTTCCATTGTATGTTTGTTTCGTCTTTTTATTTTTTTTTTACCATAAAAATATATCGAAGTGTGTATTTGAACTTATGAAAAAATTTCTTCAAAATTCTATGGGGTCTCACTACATCTGGACATTCAGGTGGAAAAGCCTGCTGTCTGGATTCATGAGCGCCAAAGATTTCTTCACAATCTTATGGTGTCTCACTACATCAGGGCATTCAGGTGGAAAAGCCTGCTGTCTATGATTCATGAGCGCCAGTTTTTCTTCTATGGTATCTCACTACATCAGGACATTTAGGTGGAAAAGCCTACTGTCTTTGATTTATGAGCGCCAGCTTTTCTTTTGTGGTATCTCACTACATCAGGACATTTAGGTGGAAAAGCCTAGTGTCTATGATTCATGAGCGCCAGTTTTCTTCAATGGTATCTCATTACATCAGGACATTCAGGTGGAAAAACCTGCTGTCTATGATTCATGAGCTCCAGTTTTTCTTCTATGGTATCTCACTACATCAAGACATTTAGGTGGAAAGGCCTACTGTCTGATTCATGAGCACCAGTTTTTCTTCTATGGTATCACTAGATCAGGACATTCAGGTGGAAAAGCCTGCTGTCTATGATTCATGAGCGCCAGTTTTTCTTCTATGGTATCTCACAACATCAGGACATTTAGGTGGAAAAGCCTACTGTCTTTGATCTATGAGCGCCAGCTTTTCTTTTATGGTATCTCACTACATCAGGACATTTAGGTGGAAAAGCCTAGTGTCTATGATTCATGAGCGCCAGTTTTTCTTCTATGGTATCTCACTAGATCAGGACATTCAGGTGGAAAAGCCTGCTGTCTATGATTCATGAGCGCCAGTTTTTCTTCTATGGTATCTCACAACATCAGGACATTTAGGTGGAAAAGCCTACTGTCTTTGATTTATGAGCGCCAGCTTTTCTTTTATGGTATCTCACTACATCTGGACATTTAGGTGGAAAAGCCTAGTGTCTATGATTCATGAGCGCCAATTTTTTTCAATAGTATCTCACTACATCAGGACATACAGGTGGGAAAACCTGATGTCTATGATCCATGAGCACTAGCTTTTCCGAAGTTTCGAATACACACCCAAGATAAAACATTGTATTGTTATAATAGCAAAAATTGCTTTATCCAAAAGAAAATTTTATCCCTGGAAATAGGAAACGTCCAAGTTCCCCATGGAACTCGTGTGCCAGCAAAGTAAAATTCGCTGCAATACGTCAAAAGCGGGTAGGCATTGGAGCTTGGGGCGGATGAAGGGAAGTATAGTACTTCCGGAAATCGGGATCCATATCCGGTGAGACGTAAAAATAATTTCGGCCGACATTCGAATTCGCGGGGGCGCAAAACGACAAAAATTGGCAGTGGTGTGTGTTGTCGATAGCTCAGAGATGAGTCGAAGTTATTATGCTGAGATATGTACTCTCGCCTTGAGGCAGATCTTCATGCTTAGTCTTACTTGTAGTCTTTATAATGATGAGCAATTTTTGCCACGACAAATATTTACGCGTGCATTTTCCACTTGCAAATGCTTTCACTTGGCACTGCTAAAATGTTCTTGACTTACATCTTACATTCGGAGCTTTCATAAGCTATATTTTAAACTGGTATATGTACTATGTGTATCAAATTCTTTAGAAAACTATAACAGAATTGTATTAATTCTATATTATAGATCAATCAACTTAATAGGTAAAACACTATCAACACTCAATGAGCAATTACAAGCAACTAGAAGAAACTTCTTGCACATATTTTAGTAATGTTTTATTTTTACGTTGCCACAACTTGAGAACAAAACACCACTAAAATATATGCACAATAGAAACTTCTTAAAGTTTCTCACAAATGCACACTGCGCTCATACAATATTTTATCTCATAAGTTGATTAATCAGTAATCAAATTAATATAATTTAAATAACTTTTCCAAAAAATGTGATCATATAGCATTCACTAGTTCAAAGCATAGCTTATACAAGCTCTCAATATAGATAGCAAGTCAAGATCATTTACGGCGGTCTAAAAATGTTACGACTTCTACTAATTTCAGTATTTTACACAATTACTACTGCAACTTAGATATTACTGCAAATAAATTTGAATATTATGCATTTAATTTGCATTCATTTATATAATTGCGTTACGTATCTTGAGGTTTAGATGTCTATGAGATCAAGTATTGGAGAGGTATTTTTATTGGAGTTCCCAATTTTCAAAAAACACAGATTTTGCTGTGAATTATAATCGTGCAAAAAAAATCAGGTTTTCACCAATGCCCAGATTTTGGGGCTCCTTTATCAAGAAGAGATCATTTATACAAATGTCTGTGCTTGTGTATGGAAGATGGATTTTCATATCCTCTTTTAATATCTTGCAATTCTGCAAAGATTCTGCTAGGCCAGTTTAGTATGGATTTTCATATCCAATATGCTTTCTTTCAAACCCTCGCAATTTCTCAATTTGACTAAGATTTCCAGTGTAGTGGCATTAAACCTGATTAAGTTCTTGTGATGAGCCAGATTGGGATTTCTCTGTGACACTGTATAAATCATTGAGTTTTGGTGCAGCATTGTAGAACGTTATTGGGAGTTCCTCGTTGAGGCCAAATGGGAGGTCCTTTTGTGCCCAATTAAAAGTTCCTTGTTGCATCTAAGCTTATTGAGTACTAGAGTTACACTGTAGATTACAATTGAGCGTTCATATACACTGTTGGACTCAATTAGGTCTTCTTCAGCTCTTTGGAGTCTTGTCAGTCCCTGTCCTTAGTTGTTTGGGCCCTTTTCATTCTGATGGGCCAGATGTTGAGGAAAAGGGTTTTCATACCCATTATTTTCCTTTCAACATCTCACAATTCTTCACTTGACTAAGTTTCCTGAGTAGTTGCACTAAACCTGATTAAGTTCTTGTGATGAGCCAGATTGGGATTTCTCTGTGACACTGTAGTAACTCATTGAGTTCTGGTGCAACATTGTGTGACGTACCTGAAGGGCAATCAGCGCGTTAGGCCGTGGAGCGAGTGGAGGGTCCCTTCGAAGCAGTGACGAGGGCCAGGCTCTCGGTGTCAGAGACTGGGGGGGGGGTTAAAAAAGGCTCCACGTAATTTTAACCTCGTCGCTACTTCGTCGCGTGGGTGGACGGCAGACAGTCAGCGAAGTTCAGAAATCACGAACTGTCACAACGCTGACCATTTGGCGCCAACACCACCAGATTTAAATCTCGCAGTGAGAATAAAAAAAACTGAAACTGAAATAAATGCCCGATCGAGAAAACGTGGGGGGAACAAAATATAACAGGTGTGAATTTTGTAGTGTAAAATATCGGCGTTTATTCACACAAACGACGGACACCGTGTCTACGCTCCTGAAATAAATACCTCCGTACGCAACCCTTTCACGCAGGGTTCACCCTATTCGGCCGAATATTGCGAGCTCCTGATCGCGCGATTCAAAGGGCCGACGGAGCGACCTTTCTCTTACACAAGCGCAAAACACGTACGGCACGAAACACGTAACGCAAATTTTACACAACGGAAATAAACGATATGTCAATATGGAATTACATAAAGGTCTGGCTCAATTGAGAACACAAAAAAAATAGGTATCAATATCTATATCTGTATCTGGCCTGTGTTCCTAGTATGTCTTCGCTGGTGGCTGGGTTCAGCTCCGGGATGGCGGCGGTATGCGTCGGAGACGCCGATCACTCGATTCCGGCCACAGGCAGGATGATCGCTGCCTCCAGCCAAGAACTGGTTGGCTGAGCTACTTAGCCCTTACCCCGTAACAAAACGCTCAGATGTTATGAGCGTATGGATAGTTCCTTGCCCTGTACCTGGTGCCTCAATCCCCTAAAGGGTGGCTAACTGAGTCCCCGTTGATTATCCCGGAAACCGGAGGGTGGTACACCTATTACAACGGTTCTTCTAGCACCTCCGTACTGTACGCAAGGTAGCTGAATTCTGCCTCTATGGCGGCGTCTCGCCGGCGAATTTAAAAATCGCACACATGGGAAACGCGTCACCACAACAAAAAAAGGTGCGAGTACGGTTGTCTACAGTGCAGGTCTATACGCCAATTAATTATTAAAATGCAGTTTCTGCCAAAGACATTTCTGGACCGTTACAATTGTAGAACGTTATTGGGAGTTCCTCGTTGAGGCCAAATGGGAGGTCCATTTGAGCCCAGTGCAGAGTTCTCTGCTGCATCTTAGCTTATAGATTACTATAGAGTTACATTGTAGATTGCAATTAAGCGTTCATATACACTATTGAACTCAATCAAGTCTTCTTCAGCTCTTTGGAGTCTTGTCAGTCCCTGTCTTAGTTCTTTGGGTCCTTTTCATTCTGATGGGCCAGATGTTGCGGAAAAGGGTTTTCATGCCCATTATTTTCCTTTCAACATCCCACAATTCTTCACTTGACTAAGTTTCCTGAGTAGTTGGACTAAACCTGATTAAGTTCTTGTGATGAGCCAGATTGGGATTTCACTGTGACACTGTAGTAACTCATTGAGTTCTGGTGCAACATTGTAGAACGTTATTGGGAGTTCCTCGTTGAGGCCAAATGGGAGGTCCTTTTGAGCCCAGTTCAGAGTTCTCTGCTGCATCTTAGCTTATAGATTACTATAGAGTTACATTCTAGATTGCAATTGAGCGTTCATATACACTATTGAACTCAATCAAGTATCCTTCAGCAGTCTATACTTAGGAGTCTGGTCAGTTCCTAATTCTTTGGGTTCTTATCATTCTGATGGGCCAGAAATATGGATTTTCATATCCAATATCTTCATTTCAAAATCTCGCAATTTCTTTGAGTATACATGAGTATAATAGGGCTCTAGGCGAGATCTCTCATGTATAAAATAAAAAGATAACGGCATCAGTAAATTGAATTCCTGATTTGCATTTTGTAATTAATTTGTAATAAATAGTAAATAATACTATTTAGTAACTACAAATCACCGTCACTGAATCTTGGTTATAAATATAAACCATTTGATATTTGTTCTATGATGCATGGTGTTTCACATTTGTTTTAAAGATTTGCAATATGAAAAACAAATATTTTTTTACAAGGGAAAACTATGTATCTGAAGAACTCTACAGTAAATAATGTTTTAGTTGAAGGTGCAAATCAAGCATTTATTTTGCAGACTGTACCTTGTAGGTGATGTTGGAAATCAGTCAAAACATTGTCCATAAATCTAAAGAATAATAGAACATAGCGTAAACTTACTATCGCGCGTTCAACAAAATTGCCAATTGGCGCTGGCAATCTCAAGTGCAGACATAACTTGAGATTGCCAACGCCAACTTCGTCGTCGATTTTTGTTGAACGCTCGATAGTTTCGCATGATAAATTAGCAACGTGATTTTTATTCACGAAAATCAAATGCAATTGGTTCATAAATTTACAAGAATACGCTTTGATTGGTCCATGCATAGTGCATACATAATGATGCATGCAAGAAGATCTAGAGACGAGATTATTGTACCCGATGTTCAACAATTTGCCGAAAATTTCGACAATGGATTCATTTTTATGCAAGACAATGGCAAACCTCATACAGCTAACATTGTCATAAATGCGTTGAAAGATGCGAATATCCAATGTTTGGAGTGGCCTTCCAAAAGCCCTGACCTCAATTCAATTGAGCATCTCTGAGATCAAATGGGCAAAAAAATTAAAAACTTGAAAGAAGCTTGTAGTGCTGCAAGAGGAGGGCATACACACTATTAATAATGTTACTTTTTATTACAAATTAGCATTTCAGTTCATAAGAAGACCATTGGTATTTTTGTCTAATTTTTAACATCATTTGTTCAAGTCCATAAAAGTGAAGATTGTTAATTTTAATAGCTCTTAAGCCAACTGAACTGCAAGGAAACACTTGGATTTATATATTTATGTGTTTCATTAAATTTCGTCATCTGGTTTTAAATTTATTTTGAATTTTACTAGTGGTCCCTTAATTTTGTCCGGAAGTGTAGTCACATAAATCTAGAGAATCGACTATTAAAATAATTGGGTCCATATTGTATAAAAAAAAAATATATATATATATATATATATATATAAATTTCGTTTTCGTTCAGATCAGAAACGAACGAAATATTTTTCGTTTTTGGTCCCTGGTATGTAGAACACATTTTATGTACTTTTTTTTGGAGCCAGGCGGCTTAACGGCAATTAATTACTGGCATGGATGTTTATTTTTTGTTTTTTCTTCAATATTATCGTGGGGCCCCCACGATATGAAGTAAATGAAGAAAATCATTGGGTGGTGTTTGGTTTTCGGTAATAAACACAAACTGCACAAGCACATTACTCAGAAAGTCTGAAGATTATTTACTTAAAGTACCAAATTTCTTCACACAACGCGAAGGTTGTCATAAATGCAATTTGTCGACAATAATCAGCAACATAGTGGATACATGTGTCAAGTTAAACTCTGATACAATCGGCTTTCTTGGAGATAAAATATTACTGGGCATTATTCATACCTAGTTTGCGGTTATTAGAAATTAAAGTTCCTACCTTTAGAAACCAACGGCAGACTTGCAGACCGCTGCTGCAGATTTGGGTCCAATGCATATTCCAACGGTGCCAGCAGTCCTAGGAGGAGCCATCGCACACTTGCGGACCTTGATCATCCATTTACCAATTCAACGAAGAAATTGTCGTTTCTTAAATATATCAACACCTAATAAAATAGTGCGAATGTCTATGCAAAAACAAATTAATGTTACTTTGTTAGCGTTAGGGTTGAATTGGACAGAGGTCGAGTTATAATTGATGTTCTGCGGTGGTACGCAATGTTGTGATACTCGGTCAAAATGTGCATTTTAATGGGCCGTTTTGTGATTGAAAACATCAATGCTGTTCATTGAAAACATCAAAACTATCGAATTGTGTCGAAAATGTTCGGACATGATACGAAGAAGTTAAAGCTCTTATTCATCCCCGCCCCAGCCACCATAGTCGTGTTGTTTCCCGTTCTTCGGCAAGAATGGGATCTTAAACAATAACAACGAAACAATCACGAATTTGGTGGAGTCAATTCCACGACCTAAGGAAGCCAATTTCCAATTTTTTGCCTGTCCGATGTTCTCTACGAAAGAAAAACTTAAATAACAATTACCAACGAAAAGTTTCTACGACAAGGAATTACTCAAAGTGCATAGCGAGTTGCGTTTTGTGCAGGTCAGGGTACATTTTCTGAAAAATGTGCCCACTGCAACACAAGTCCAAAGAGTTAAATTGTTGTGAAGTCACAAATACTTCTCATTACCATTTATTATTTTGATATCGACTACATATGAACTTTAAGCGGTTGTGATTTATTTTTGCAATGAGGCATTTTCTATATTTTATTAATAAGAACTTTAAATCCATATACTTGGTTCGAAGATCGTAAAAGTAAGTACATATCATTAGGAAACATGATTTTTCTTAGTGTGCTGCTCCCCTATTCGAAGCGTTATAAAACTAACAGCAACATTAAATAGTTTCATTTTGTTATGCTTCTTATGGTACACACCAATCCTCCCCAAACATTATCCTAACATGTCGCACCCCGGCGAGAACAGTGTCACAACTAAAAAGCTGCCCCTTTTGAGATTATTTCAGTATAAAATACGTACGGTGTGTCCCCTCATGCTAAAAAAACATCACATCTCTGACTCGCATTTTAACCGCCAGAGGGCAGCTGTCAGTTTTCTTTTAGGCTAGTTCATTATTCATCATTGCAGGAATAGTCATAGTCAAGAACTGATTTACAGATATGTAATTGTATATAATAATAATAATAATAATAACATTTACCGCAACAGATGGTCATCTGAAATTTAAAAGAAGCTTATACATGCAATATATGTTTGCAAGACGATTTTCTTTTTTCGTTATTTCTCAAAAACTGCACTTTTCAGCTATGTCACTTTTCTTGCCGGGGTGCGATATGTATACTTTTTATAAAGTTTTACACACGAACTCGAACAAAAATGATCTGACAGTGAAAAAATGATTAACTGTCAGATTTCTAACAACGTTGCCTAAGTCATATATTAACCCTTTCGCTGCTCAAAACGAATAATCACGCTTGCGGTGTAGCATCATGCAGTATATGTCAAGTCAATACCTGTCGATAATAAACGTGCCGTCTTTAACCTCGAGTTTGACTATCGCGTAAAAATGTCTCGCCGAAATAAACCGCTGACGGAAGAACGGCTTTTGGCTTTAGTGGGCAACAGTGATGATAACTTTTGGACGATGAGAGCTAGCAATATTATTTCAGTTTATTGAACTAATTATGTAAAAATTGTTTTTGTGCTTTGCAATATACTTTTGTAACGGTGCTCTGTTTATACTTTTATCTATCATTTTAGGTACAATCTTTCCGAATATAATGGCCGTCATCACATAGAAAAATTTAAAATTATGGTACGCTGCTCGAAGCGAATATATTCGTAAACACAAAACTGCTCCAGGCGAGTACTCTAGCGAGCGGTGATTTTGCGCGCATAGACATCCAAATCTTTAAAATGCTACGCGCAGCGAAAGGGTTAATATAATTAAAATGTTGCTTCAATCATTCAAGTGTGCTGATTTAAAGTAAACCAATCATCAACTATATTTTATATTATAATTTGACTGATCAGCTTTTGTAAAATAAAAATAGCAAATAAATTCTGTACTCAATAGATACTGAATTTGAAGGCGACATTGCTCACCGTCATAAAATATGACCTCTTTTTTTTTAATAAAACCTATTCTTCAAGTCCAGTGAGTTTTTACATTGGCCAACAAATAATAAAGATAAATAAAAATAAGAATGGAACAGAGACTATGGTAATATTATAGTAGTACAATTATATTATTAGCATTATTATCAAGTTCTCCTGAAAACTGTAGACTAACAACGTTGTAAAAAGTATTCCAAATAAAAATACTATCATTATTATTGAATTGTCAAAAAACCCTCTGTATAGTGATAATGCGAGTACTTAGAATGTTTCAACTATTTCTAAAACGTGTATTAGTTTAAAATATTGCCAAAATGTAATGTAAGTGCCATTACTTATGTTGCTCTGCAAAATAGGCATCGCAATACTTATTATAAGAAATAAGTATAAATTACCATGGAATATTGTTTCCCATCGTTTCACGCATAGCAAATTTTAATTAAGATGAAGCTCCTTAAACCCTGGAATTGATGGAAAAAATATGAATTCTGCATACTTTTAATTAAATCAAAAAAGGGAAATCTAAAAAAAATTAATAAGGGTTATTGGTCCAATAGCTTTATCGAACGTCGGTGAATATAACCATTACAGCAATAGTTGCATCTGGTGGACTTGCCCTCATAACTGGAGAATACAAAACAGACTAAGGGTAACAAACTAACACAAGCACTGACATTTTTGTAAATAGTCACTCTGTTATAGAGAAGCACCAAACTCGGGACGTCGGTAAAAGTCTGATTTTTTTTGCATGATTATAATACGACAAAATTTGTCTTTTTTTTAAATATCAACAAAGCTACCTATCCAATGCATCAATCAAAATCTAAGTTGCAGTACTATTCACTATGTAAAATACTGAAATTAGTAGAATACGTAAGACTTTTAGAGCGCCGTAATATGTTCTTGACTTTGTTGCACTTTTATGAGCCGCAACTTTGTTGGCTACATTTGAAACTAGTGTGTATGTACTATGTGTATCAAATTCTTTGGAAAACTATAATAGAATTATATTAATTCTATTAGAGATTAATCAACTTAAAAGGTAATTAGGTAGGTATTACCAAGTTGCGCTTATCACTAATTAATTCTAAAATCACCAAAACAGAGGTGAGCAAATAAGTTAGACCGGAAGTAACTATCATGGTTAAAATAGTTGTGAAATAATTCTATGAATGATGTACGTCATTTGTAACTGATTTCCGAAATAACTATAAGTTACAGAATTATTTCACAATTCATCTTTTTATATGTGTAAATACGGCACCCATTAAGACTACAATGAGAAATAATTCTAGTAACCATGTGCAATAATTATTATGACTCTTTGAGTTTCAAATAAACTATAAATTACAGAATTATTTCCCAATTTAATCTTCTTATATGTGTAAATACGCCACCCATTAAGACAATAATGTGAAAGAATTCTATTGACTATGCACAATAATTATGTCTCTCTGATTTTCATAGTAACTATAAATTATAGAATTATTTCACAATTTCATCTTCTTATAGCCAAATGTACAATATGGCCACGGTGCCATTTTAAACACAACACACATGTGTTGTTACGATGTATGTTATAAACCTTATTGTTTTTAGCACATACATTATTTTTTTTTTTACCTTTTGTAATCATTTTTTTTTTCAATTATGTATTTTTAATTATCTGGAATTATATACTTTTTTATTCTTCTGATTTTTTTTTAAATATTTTTTAATGTATTTTTTTATTCTTTTAATTATTATTTTATATATATATATTTTTTAATGTATTTTTTTATTCTTTTAATTATTCTTATAAATCATGTTCCAGTTGAATATTTTTATTAGACTTTAGTGTTTTCTTTCATTTTTTCAAACCACATTAATACTAAGTAACTAGCATAAATTACAAATCTTGCCGAAACGTCGAAGACATAAATATGTCTTTACAAGCGAAATGGCAAAGCCTTTTGGGGCTCCTTGACGGCTTCTTCGTCTTGAAATCTCTCGGAGGTCTCTGTCGGAAGTTGCTGATCATCGTGGCTATTCGTACCTTAGAGCGGTACGAATTACCATTGCGATAGTTCGGCAGAGGAAAAGCTGAACCAGTCACTTGGGTTGCACAACCATGAATTTGAACCATGAAATTCTGCGACAGATTTTCCTCGTGTGATGGTGCAAAATTTCGTATTTGGGATTGCGTGAGATGCATCCGAGGAATACCAGTTTGAAAACTTGCATGGCTGGCGGCTCTTGAAGACTTACAACTATATAAATTCGCATACACATAGTACATTTTTCTAACAATCGATTGGATGATTGTATCAACATTATATTAAGACACAAGTCGAGAACATTTAGCAGAGCCAACCGAGAGAAATTGTAGGGGGAAAGTGCACGCGTAAATATGCTTTGTGGCAAAAATTGCTCATCATTACAAAGGCAGGCCAAAAGTAAGGTGCACGAAGATCCGCCTCAAGGCAAAAATACGCATCAAGCAAAGCAACTCGGACACATCTCTGAGCTATCAGCATCTTACACTACGGCATTTGTTATTTCGATTTGCACCCAATTTTACGCCCCGGCGATTTCGTAAGTCGCAGAATTACAGCGCAAACAGAAAACCCCGCGATGCTGCAGAGTTGTGGAAAACTGCAAAGTGCATCTAGGTTGCGATGCTGGGAAATCATTTATCACATTGAAGCCAATATTCATGCCAAAATTGGAAACATTTCGTTTCTTTGAACATAAAAATGATGATTCATCGATTACCACAAAACATAGTTGAAAGGAATCAAATACGTATTAAGACTTCTACATGTAAAATCGCGTATTGAGACTGAAAAGCCCCAACTTATTTGAATAACTAGTACTGCAACTGATAAAGCCGCATACAAAGAAAGAAAATATATGTTTTTATTATTTTAGTGCAATTTATTGAAAATTTACACGTGTAACATGTTTTGAAAATTACTTAAGAGAAAAGAGTAATTTTGATTGCGTTTTATTGTAGCAAACTTGGTATACATAAAAATAATATAATAATGCAAAAAAAAAAAAAAGTCAACCAATTATTTATTGTACGTGCATGTGTGCGTTTGTAACTGCCAAGGATTTTGTCCACCTGGCAACACAAGAACAGGTGGCTTTGGTGAAGAGTGCCATAATAATAGGGAAAGCACAAAATAAAGAATAAAAGTTAAGAAGCAATACGCAAAAACCTGAATTTTACCAAGCGCAGTATTGAGCAGACGATGAATTACAACAAGTGTAGGTACTTATTCGTGACAAAATGTGTGTAATTACGGTTACTTGATTTTGACGCAAGTGTAGAGTTTCAATTTTAAAATAGTATTAAAATTAGTATAAAGACCGATTCCGAGTCAACGTTGGGTGATGTTATGTGATGTTATGTGATTGCAGTTGTTGCGCCATGTCGACTACGAATCAACCTTAATTGAATCTTCTTCTTCTTGGATTGCCATACTCGATGTCGAGCGTCGGTTATTTCCTCGCATACGTCAGTGCACGGGTGTCTGTATCGTAGTTACAGTGACGTATGGCACCTACAGTTTAACGTCGGCTGCGAACGACTGGTTTCTGGGGAAACATCCCTGGGCAGATTTATAAGAACACAAACATTCAATTGAATACTAAATTCAATTCTAAAGGCACAATTGAAAAGTGTTTGGATTGGAACATTAGCTCATCAGAATAAGTTATGTGCACAATTAAAAGAATCAACTGCTAGAATCGTATCCAATTTAGTGTCATGTGCATATAAATAAACTTTATAACCAAAGACTGAAAGTATCAACGCACTAATTGATAGTTTTGAATAATGTTGGTCAATATAAAACAAATTATTTGTAATATTGTAAACTTAAGAAAAATTAACATTGTTCATAACTAGATGTGAGAAATATAAAATTTCTTACCTAACAATTCCTTCGATGATTTGCAAAACTCTGAAGCGACGGTTAGATCGGCGAAGCCACTATCGGAGACGATCGATGTTCCTCGTCGGGTAGATAAATTCATGTCAGATTAACAGTCGCTCCATTTACCACTCCGGGAAAGGTGTTCGTTTTTCTAAAATATATCGTTATTGTAATAATGGAAATGAACAAAAACATTATAAATAGATACAGGTGAAAATTATTATGTATGCGACACTTATTTTGTTGAATATCAGAAGTGAAGATCAAATTAGATAATCTCAATTAAGTTATATGTAAAATATTTGGACGCATATTGTGTGAAACACCAAAAGTATTTTCATATAAGTATCTGCATACCACGATGTGTCAATTAGATGTACGTCTTTCATAGGTTTAAGTACGAGGGTCACTTTCGAACTGAGAACCGTTTTGGTTTTAATAGAAATATAAGTAAAGTTTTTCAAAATTTTAAATTTTGCAATAACAAACATCCTTTGGCTGTTTTTCAAAAAACCCATGTCCCGATCTAGGCATTTTACGAACGTGAAAGGAGTCATGATGATCCCCTCTTCGTCGAGTCGGGAACCACTCCGTATAACCAACCAACTATTGAGTGTGTCTTTCGCCTAATTGTCTGTTTCCATCTGTTTTCTGCCTGAAGTATCGTTCAATTTCGCAAACAGGTGATAGGCGGAAGGTGCCCGTACCGGATCATAAGGTGGGCGCTCAAGAGATTACCGTTGAAGCTTCTCGAGTGACACTTGCGTTTTGCCTGCCACTTTGCTCTTTTTTACCTGTTTACCTGGTTTTTATCAGGTTACCTGTTTTTACTTTAAAAATGACCCTCGTAATTATGCTTGATGATAATCATAGTTCAAAATAATCTATTAGTTATGCTGTTCACGTTAATTAAATCACAGTGCTTAAAATAATTAGTAATGCAGTAGATAATTGCAATTGTTGAACATCCACCGTTATGGCACTGCAAACGGGAGGCCACAGTGCAGTTTGTCTGAGTCTGCAAAATGTCTGAGTGTATGCTATTTAAATGGGTTTAAGATTTGATGTACTCTCAGAAGCTAAGTTACTTCAATACTTATAGTTGTAGTACTACTGATAGCCTGACTGCTTATACTACTACTACTACTAGTAGCTTGGTATGATTTCTTCAAAATGTCAGGGTGTAAGCTGTGTAAGCAGCATTTTAGATTTGATGTACATTCCCAGAAGTATTATGTTTTCTTGAGCAAAGTTGCTGTACCACGATAATTTTCAAAACACTTCCAGAGAGTACCTTTTGGAAGAATTTTATGCTAAAATGTTGCCCAACTTTACCCAAAAAATAAGTCATTAGTAATTCAATAAGTTACAAATAAATAAGTGAGACAAATCGAAAATCTTTACTTACTAAAATATGCTTTCAAATTACGATGGTTTATTACTTTTCACACTTGTATAGGCCATCTTATTATATTATGATGTAGTACACAGATTCTATGGCAAAGAATTTGCAACATTGATGTTATTGAAATATGTTATATATATTTTGTTATTATTATATGTATTTTGATGTGTGATATTACGTGTATTTTAAACCAGTGAAATATCGAAGAGTTGAAATAGATGTATTTTTCCGATCGATACTTTACGCACAATAACCTTCGCACGCGCTGCAATTCTTCGCTGCCTTCTCCAAGGCGAGAACCTCAAGTTCAAATCCCATCGCCGGACGTTTTTATTGTAAATAGATCGAGATAAAAGTACATTGGGGATCGGCGATGCTCTGCGCGCATATCAGTTCAGTCGAGTTGGCGCCTTCTCTGAAGCAGAACGCTTCAGCGCTGCGTAAGTGCAATTTTGGTTGTTTTACTATTCCAAGTATCAATGTGTGTTTGCAAAGTAACCTAAGTAACGCCGTAGCAACGCTTAGTGCCGAAATAGTAGCATCGTCTAAAATATATGTTTACCTCAAAATTTCCAATATTTCTAGAACGTACCTTGTAAGTGCAGGTGCTGGTGGTTGCTTACGTCACTCATGTATTTCAAGTATCAATGTGTGTTTGCAATGTAACGTAAGTAGTACGCCGTAGTAACGCTTAGTGCCGAAATAGTACCATCGTTTAAAGTATATTTTACCTCACAATTTGCAATATTTCTAGATCGTACCTGCAGGTGTAGGTGGTTGCTTACATTACTCTGCAAAGTAAGCATGGACATGTTTGTAAATTTAAGCCAAAATCAAACAGTTACTGGGTATAAAATGTAAAACAATTTTATGAAATCGCTACAACTTTAATTCTTCGTATATGTTTGTAAATTTAAGCCAAAATCAAATAGTTGCACTGCCAAACCAAATTTTTGTAATCGTATCAAGTTTAATTGATCGATTGTAGTTGATCAACAAAACTTGAATGATAACTATAGGTGCTATAGTAACTAAACTGACTAGTCATATAGTGATAGTGATGTATGGACTATAGAACATTTTGTTTCAATAGAGTTGATCAACTTTATACTGTGCGAGCAAAACTTATTTTCATCCAAGAGGCATCCAAGGCCAAGATGCAAAGCAACCGTTGATGATAATAATTTTTGCTCGCATGGTACTATTGTATTTGTTCAACTTTTGTCGATCAACTACAATCGATCAATTAACTTCATTGGTGAACTTGATTCGTGAAAATGCGCCTGTAATAGCAGCTATTATTGTTTAACAATAATGATAATATAATGATTTAAATTGTACACTTTTTAATATTTGCATTTTTGTTTGATTACATTTTCAACAATTTCATAAATAATTTCTGGCTAGTTTTTATTGTTGTTCGGCGTCAATTTAACTTGAATATTTGAATATTTTATTCAATATTTTACTGATATACCTATAATCTGTTCCATTTTTATGTTTAACTACGAAGGCTGTGGTTTCATTTTATAAAGTTTTACACATGAATACTAACAGAAATGATCTGACAGTAAAAAAATTAAATGTCAGATTTCTAACAACGTTGCCTAATTCATATATCCAAATGATTAAATGATTGCTTCAATCATTCAAGTGTGCTGGTTTCTTTAATTATTTGTAAGTAAACTAATCATCAGGCATATTTTATATTATAATTTGACTGATTTGCTTTTGTAAAATAAAAATAGCAAATAAATTCTGTACTCAATAGTTACTCAATTTGATGGCAACATTGCCCACTGTCATAAAATGTTACCCCTTTTTTAAAACATAAACTACTTTTTCCAAGTCTAGTGACTTTTTACATTGGCCAACAATGCTGTCACCCTAACAGAGCCGACTTAGTTAAAAATAAAAATGGAACAGTTTAACTCTGCATTTGCCTGAAACATTTGAAGACGAATCAGTACTTAGACTTATTTTAATTTCAGCGCCAGCTCGCACTGCAACGTCGTAAAGTAAGGGTTTTCGCTTATTTCTTAGATTTTGAATATTCCAAATGATTTTCATATCATGAAGTAAATTTCGTGCTATCCGCCGAATTATGCTCGCCCCCAAAATTCTCCCACGCTTTCCAAAATTGTCGTTACGACAATATCCTTAGCTTTTACAAACATACACACGCACAAACATAAATAATTGGTCACTTCATAAAATTTTAAATGTGTTTTTCTAGCATGGTTATAATATTTTTATCTTTACCGTGTATGCTACAATAAAATGCAATCGAAATTACTTTATTTCTAGTGCTTGGCAACAAAATGCAGTAGTTAAGTAAATGAATTATGTTCTTGATTTGTTTGCTGCTTTATCGGTTACAGTATTAATTAATCATAATTTTGGGGCTTTTCGGCCGCAATATATGCTTATTACATGTAGAAGTCTTAATATACATATACAGAGAGTTTTTGTTTATCGCGCAACATAGGTTTAACCATTTTCAGTTATACACTTCTGTCACAATGGCGGCAATGTATCAAAACGTTTTTTTTTAAATGTAACATACAAGTGTATGTGAGGTAAATATTACAGTTTATGAAGTGAATAATGTTAAGTTGAGGTTTGCAGTATTATTTATCTGAATAACAGAGCTCTTTCTTCAGTTGAATACATTGTACAGTCATGGACTGTAAGAATGACGCGTTTGTATGTCGTAGCAGGCTTCTATCACTGTATACCGTGCCCCCTACCGTGCGGGAGCAGACAAGGATAGCAGACTGCTCGGACGGACGGACGCGTCAGTCTTAGAGTCCGTGGCTGTACAATGTATTCAACTGAAGAAAGAGCTCAGTTATTCAAATGAATGATGCTGCAAACCTCAGCTTAACATTGTTCACTTCAAAACTGTAATATTTGCCTGACAGAGAATTACTTCTATGTTGCATTTTGAAAAATACGCTTTGATACATAGTTGTCATTGCGACTGAAGTGTGTAACTATTGAAATGATTAACCCTATGTTGCACGATAAAGAAGCTCTCTGTATATACACGGTGTTCCAGGAGAAATGAAACGCCTTAAATATCTACGTGTTTTTTTTTTGCAAAATCGCCAAAATGCGTCAATTTTCAATTACAGGAGGCCAACTTTTGTTAAGCAAGTTATCTTAAATTGTTTTAACTCCCTTGCCGAAGGGGAGATAAGCCAATTTTTTTGGAGTAGTGGTTGAGTGATGGTTCATTTGAAAGCATAATTTGCAATGCAACGGTGTATTACTTTTGAAATCGCAAGATTTTATAAAGCTACAGCGTTGTATTGTAAATTATGTAAGGTTTCAAATGAACTATCACTCAACCCCTACTGCAATTTAGATATCGTCGGTGTTCTGGCAAAAGTCACCAAGTCCAATAAGGTCACTTTACAGTACACATTTTAAAGGTCTAACAGGTACGAAAAATCGCTTATTTAAAATTATAGGAACATTCTGTACACCATACGTATATGTATGGTGTACAGAGTGTTCTGTACACCATACGTACGTATGGTGAACAGAACACCCCGTACACCATACGTATGTATGGTGTACAGAACACTCTGTACACCATACATATACGTATGGTGTACAGAATGTTCCTATAATTTTAAATATGCGATTTTTCGTACCTAGTTAGACTTTTAAAATGTGTACTGTAAAGTGACCTTATTGGGCTTGGTGACTTTTGCCAGAACACCGACAATATATAGGCTTACTTCCGCTGCTGTAAGGGGGTTCAAATATTGGAGATCATTTGCTCGCCAAACTTTGCCCCTCATTTAAAAATTGGCGTATTTCACGATTTCGCGAAACAAAATTGTATGCGTAGATATTTAGGGCGTTGCCTTTCTCATGGGACACCCTATATATATTTTTTTCATTTTACATATCTTTCGTGGTAACCAATTAATTCATCATTTTGTTTGTCTTCAAAGAAACGAAAAGTTTCCAAATTTTTAGCGCGAATATTGGCTTCAATGTGACGATGATATCCAAGCATAGCAACCAAGACACACTTTGCGGTTTTCCTCATCCCTGCAGTACTGCCTTTTTACCCGTTTCGCGCCGTAATTCTGCAACCCTACGTTTTTGATAGTTGGCTGGAATTGTAGTCTCCGACTGGAAATTGATTTCGCTTTTCGGAACGAAATATTTCCTCTCATCCCTCAAACTTCATGCCTGACCCCCACAGAATGGGCATATTGCGGTGAATTTGTTATGACGCATGAGGTATAAGCGGTGGGGATACTTTACGGACGTTTCCTTTGTATGTTTGTTTCGTCTTTTTATTTTTTTTTTACCATAAAAATATATCGAAGTGTGTATTTGAACTTATGAAAAATTTTCTTCAAAATTCTATGGGGTCTCACCACATCTGGACATTCAGGTGGAAAAGCCTGCTGTCTGGGTTCATGAGCGCCAAAGATTTCTTCACAATCTTATGGTGTCTCACTACATCAGGGCATTCAGGTGGAAAAGCCTGCTGTCTATGATTCATGAGCGCCAGTTTTTCTTCTATGGTATCTCACTACATCAGGACATTTAGGTGGAAAAGCCTACTGTCTTTGATTTATGAGCGCCAGCTTTTCTTTTATGGTATCTCACTACATCAGGACATTTAGGTGGAAAAGCCTAGTGTCTATGATTCATGAGCGCCAGTTTTCTTCAATGGTATCTCATTACATCAGGACATTCAGGTGGAAAAACCTGCTGTCTATGATTCATGAGCTCCAGTTTTTCTTCTATGGTATCTCACTACATCAAGACATTTAGGTGGAAAGGCCTACTGTCTGATTCATGAGCACCAGTTTTTCTTCTATGGTATCTCACTAGATCAGGACATTCAGGTGGAAAAGCCTGCTGTCTATGATTCATGAGCGCCAGTTTTTCTTCTATGGTATCTCACAACATCAGGACATTTAGGTGGAAAAGCCTACTGTCTTTGATCTATGAGCGCCAGCTTTTCTTTTATGGTATCTCACTACATCAGGACATTTAGGTGGAAAAGCCTAGTGTCTATGATTCATGAGCGCCAGTTTTTCTTCTATGGTATCTCACTAGATCAGGACATTCAGGTGGAAAAGCCTGCTGTCTATGATTCATGAGCGCCAGTTTTTCTTCTATGGTATCTCACAACATCAGGACATTTAGGTGGAAAAGCCTACTGTCTTTGATCTATGAGCGCTAGCTTTTCTTTTATGGTATCTCACTACATCAGGACATTTAGGTGGAAAAGCCTAGTGTCTATGATTCATGAGCGCCAATTTTTTTCAATGGTATCTCACTACATCAGGACATTCAGGTGGGAAAACCTGATGTCTATGATCCATGAGCACTAGCTTTTCCGAAGTTTCGAATACACACCCAAGATAAAACATTGTATTGTTATAATAGCAAAAATTGCTTTATCCAAAAGAAAATTTTATCCCTGGAAATAGGAAACGTCCAAGTTCCCCATGGAACTCGTGTGCCAGCAAAGTAAAATTCGCTGCAATACGTCAAAAGCGGGTAGGCATTGGAGCTTGGGGCGGATGAAGGGAAGTATAGTACTTCCGGAAATCGGGATCCATATCCGGTGAGACGTAAAAATAATTTCGGCCGACATTCGAAATCGCGGGGAGGTAAAAGTGGGGCGCAAAACGACAAAAATAGGCAGTGGTGTGTGTTGTCGATAGCTCAGAGATGAGTCGAAGTTATTATGCTGAGATATGTACTCTCGCCTTGAGGCAGATCTTCATGCTTAGTCTTACTTGTAGTCTTTATAATGATGAGCAATTTTTGCCACGACAAATATTTACGCGTGCATTTTCCACTTGCAAATGCTTTCACTTGGCACTGCTAAAATGTTCTTGACTTACATCTTACATTCGGAGCTTTCATAAGCTATATTTTAAACTGGTATATGTACTATGTGTATCAAATTCTTTAGAAAACTATAACAGAATTGTATTAATTCTATATTATAGATCAATCAACTTAATAGGTAAAACACTATCAACACTCAATGAGCAATTACAAGCAACTAGAAGAAACTTCTTGCACATATTTTAGTAATGTTTTATTTTTACGTTGCCACAACTTGAGAACAAAACACCACTAAAATATATGCACAATAGAAACTTCTTAAAGTTTCTCACAAATGCACACTGCGTTCATACAATGTTTTATCTCATAAGTTGATTAATCAGTAATCAAATTAATATAATTTAAATAACTTTTCCAAAAAATGTGATCATATAGCATTCACTAGTTCAAAGCATAGCTTATACAAGCTCTCAATATAGATAGCAAGTCAAGATCATTTACGGCGGTCTAAAAATGTTACGACTTCTACTAATTTCAGTATTTTACACAATTACTACTGCAACTTAGATATTACTGCAAATAAATTTGAATATTATGCATTTAATTTGCATTCATTTATATAATTGCGTTACGTATCTTGAGGTTTAGATGTCTATGAGATCAAGTATTGGAGATGTATTTTTATTGGAGTTCCCAATTTTCAAAAAACACAGATTTTGCTGTGAATTATAATCGTGCAAATAAAATCAGGTTTTCACCAATGCCCAGATTTTGGGGCTCCTTTATCAATAAGCGATCATTTATACAAATGTCTGTGCTTGTGTATGGAAGATGGATTTTCATATCCTCTTTCAATATCTTGCAATTCTGCAAAGATTCTGCTAGGCCAGTTTAGTATGGATTTTCATATCCAATATGCTTTCTTTCAAAACCTCGCAATTTCTCCATTTGACTAAGAGTTCCAGTGTAGTAGCATTAAACCTGATTAAGTTCTTGTGATGAGCCAGATTGGGATTTCTCTGTGACACTGTATAAATCATTGAGTTTTGGTGCAGCATTGTAGAACGTTATTGGGAGTTCCTCGTTGAGGCCAAATGGGAGGTCCTTTTGTGCCCAATTAAAAGTTCCTTGTTGCATCTAAGCTTATTGAGTACTAGAGTTACACTGTAGATTACAATTGAGCGTTCATATACACTGTTGGACTCAATTAGGTCTTCTTCAGCTCTTTGGAGTCTTGTCAGTCCCTGTCCTTAGTTGTTTGGGCCCTTTTCATTCTGATGGGCCAGATGTTGAGGAAAAGGGTTTTCATACCCATTATTTTCCTTTCAACATCTCACAATTCTTCACTTGACTAAGTTTCCTGAGTAGTTGCACTAAACCTGATTAAGTTCTTGTGATGAGCCAGATTGGGATTTCTCTGTGACACTGTAGTAACTCATTGAGTTCTGGTGCAACATTGTAGAACGTTATTGGGAGTTCCTCGTTGAGGCCAAATGGGAGGTCCTTTTGAGCCCAGTTCAGAGTTCTCTGCTGCATCTTAGCTTATAGATTACTATAGAGTTACATTCTAGATTGCAATTGAGCGTTCATATACACTATTGAACTCAATCAAGTCTTCTTCAGCAGCCTATACTTAGGAGTCTAGTCAGTTCCTAATTCTTTGGGTTCTTATCATTCTGATGGGCCAGAAATATGGATTTTCATATCCAATATCTTCATTTCAAAATCTCGCAATTTCTTTGAGTATACATGAGTATAATAGGGCTCTAGGCGAGATCTCTCATGTAACAAATAAAAAGATAACGGCATCAGTAAATTGAATTCCTGATTTGCATTTTGTAATTAATTTGTAATAAATAGTAAATAATACTATTTCGTAACTACAAACCACCGTCACTTAATCTTGGTAATAAATATAAACCATTTGATATTTGTTCTATGATGCATGGTGTTTCACATTTGTTTTAAAGATTTGCAATATGAAAAACAAATATTTTTTTTACAAGAGAAAACCATGTATCGGAAGAACTCTACAGTAAATAATGTTTTAGTTGAAGGTGCAAATCAAGCATTTATTTTGCAGACTGTACCTTGTAGGTGATGTTGGAAATCAGTTAAAACATTGTCCATAAATCTAAAGAATACTGGAACATAGCGTAAACTTACTATCCCGCGTTCAACAAAATTGCCAATTGGCGCTCGCAATCTCAAGTGCAGACATGACTTGAGATTGCCAACGCCAACTTCGTCGTCGATTTTTGTTGAACGCTCGATAGTTTCGCATGATAAATTAGCAACGTGATTTTTATTCACGAAAATCAAATGCAATTGGTTCATAAATTTACAAGAATACGCTTTGATTGGTCCATGCATAGTGCATACATAATGATGCATGCAAGAAGATCTAGAGACGAGATTATTGTACCCGATGTTCAACAATTTGCCGAAAATTTCGACAATGGATTCATTTTTATGCAAGACAATGGCAAACCTCATACAGCTAACATTGTCATAAATGCGTTGAAAGATGCGAATATCCAATGTTTGGAGTGGCCTTCCAAAAGCCCTGACCTCAATTCAATTGAGCATCTCTGGGATCAAATGGGCAAAAAAATTAAAAACTTGAAAGAAGCTTGTAGTGCTGCAAGAGGAGGGCATACACACTATTAATAATGTTACTTTTTATTACAAATTAGCATTTCAGTTCATAAGAAGACCATTGGTATTTTTGTCTAATTTTTAACATCATTTGTTCAAGTCCATAAAAGTGAAGTTTGTTAATTTTAATAGCTCTTAAGCCAACTGAACTGCAAGGAAACACTTGGATTTATATATTTATGTGTTTCATTAAATTTCGTCATCTGGTTTTAAATTTATTTTGAATTTTACTAGTGGTCCCTTAATTTTGTCCGGAAGTGTAGTCACATAAATCTAGAGAATCGACTATTAAAATAATTGGGTCCATATTGTATAAAAAAATATATATATACATATATATATATATATATATATATATATATATATATATATATATATATATATATATATATATATATAAATTTCGTTTTCGTTCAGATCAGAAACGAACGAAATATTTTTCGTTTTTGGTGCCTGGTATGTATAACACATTTTATGTACTTTTTTTTTGGAGCCAGGCGGCTTAACGGCAATTAATTACTGGCATGGATGTTTAAGATGCAAAATATCGACGGTTATTTTTTGTTTTTTCTTCAATATTATCGTGGGGCCCCCACGATATGAAGTAAATGAAGAAAATCATTGGCTGGTGTTTGGTTTTCGGTAATAAACACAAACTGCACAAGCACATTACTCGGAAAGTCTGAAGATTATTTACTTAAAGTACCAAATTTCTTCACACAACGCGAAGGTTGTCATAAATGCAATTTGTCGACAATAATCAGCAACGTAGTGGATACATGTGTCAAGTTAAACTCTGATACAATCGGCTTTCTTGGAGATAAAATATTACTGGGCATTATTCATACCTAGTTTGCGGTTATTAGAAATTAAAGTTCCTACCTTTAGAAACCAACGGCAGACTTGCAGATCGCTGCTGCAGATTTGGGTCCAATGCAGATTCCAACGGTGCCAGCAGTCCTAGGAGGAGCCATCGCACACTTGCGGACCTTGATCATCCATTTACCAATTCAATGAAGAAATTGTCGTTTCCTAAAATATCAACACCTAATAAAATAGTGCGAATGTCTATGCAAAAACAAATTAATGTTACTTTGTTAGCGTTAGGGTTGAATTGGACAGAGGTCGAGTTATAATTGATGTTCTGCGGTGGTACGCAATGTTGTGATACTCGGTCAAAATGTGCATTTTAATGGGCCGTTTTGTGATTGAAAACATCAATGCTGTTCATTGAAAACATCAAAACTATCAAATTGAAAACATCAAATGAAAACATCAAAACTAGTTGTGAACAATGTTCGTTACTACAATACAATTGTGAGGCTGCGGTGGAGTGAGCGTTAACGCGTTCGCTTCTAGACTGCAAGGTCCCGGGGATCGATTCCCGGGTCTGCATATCTGGGGTGGTTATTCTGCAGTTTTCCCATTTCCTTTGAACAAACGTTGGAAATGTGCCTCTACCATCTCTAAGTCGCATGCAGGTGCAGATGGGCAATAATAATAATGCCCCTCTCCTGTAACGCCCGCATAACTAGTAATAGCTCAGGGGCCCATGGTGAAATAAAATGTAATTGGACCATCAGACTTCTCTGTCAAATTATGACAGTAACCAATTACGCCATAGGTGGAGGAGTAGTAGAGATTATTATTATTATTGTTATTACAAAGTACTTGTAATAACGAAAAAACTCAGAACTAACATTATTTATGACAAGATGTGACAGATACAAATGAAAATTCGTACCTTATAATTCCTTCGATGATTTGCAAAACTGTGAAGCGACCGTTGGTTTGGTGAAGCCGCTATCGGAGACGATTGTTGCGTTAGCTTAGGATCCGAATACGGTGCAGACCCTTTCATATTCTGCCATTCTTTGTTGATCGATGTTAAACCATGGCCAATAATTGTGTGCAATTTGGTGGAGTGGAATTTGGCAAGAAGTTTCCCTTGAAAAGTCGAGGTGTTTTCTATATAAAATAAAAATTGTACAGAGCGGCCAAGAAAGTGGTGTCAACTGTTATGCTGGATACTAATGGAGGACACTGTTCAAGGTGCAAATCAAATATATTTCGCAACGTGGCTGAAATGTTACCTAGGGTACATGCAAATAGTGTAAGCAGATTTTTCTTGTCATTATTCGTTGCAATTAGTTGCAAAGGTTGACAGCACTTTCCTGAATGCTCTGTATCTATACATTAAAAAACTACTTACAAATATTCTTCGTCCTCTTGCTCTCCTTCTCCTATTCTCCGAAATGCAACGCTGAGAGTATTACAGTCGATTCCGCTTAATTGGGCCGCCGCCTATTTGGGCCAAAAATCTCAAGGAACGGAAACCAAACCAAGGAACCATCAGTAAATTACATTGTTTAATTGGGACAGTAACAAACGCCTTTTTATGATGTGATCGCATACATGTGCCGGGCAAATATGTCGGAACACCCGATTTCTGGCTAACATTTTGTTTATTACCCACTCTTGAATAAAATGTTTCATTTTTTTAAATTCTATTCTTAATTGGGGCAGCCGCTTTATTAGGCCTAGAAGTCCTAGTCCCGATGTTTCCACATTAAGCGGAATCGAAATTTAACTCTAACTTTAAGGTGGCGCGATATTTTATTGGTGATTTCCTCCAATCGTCTCAATTTAAAATTACAAACCGACTCTTATTAGCTAACCGTCTGATAAAAATATACGATATTATAATATAGAGATGGCTCTGCGTTTAATAACCAATATTACAGCAATATTGAGATTATTCAGGATTAAAAATTGGAACCATGTATTAATAATTTCTTGATAAACCAGCAGATTGAATCGCGAGTTACGGTACATTTTAGCCGATTCAGCATTTGAACGGTAATTTACAGGTAACTCAGAGGATATAAAAATTCAAATTATTTCCGTGTCTTGTTAAAGAAGTTGCTTAAAGTGATATGTTCATGAACAAAGTCCATCAAGGGGGGCTGTGAAAACAAAAAAACGCACGCCCTACTTGACTCGGATGCACAAAATTCACATCGAAGTCATTGAGCCATCTGTCAATGTCAAAAATTTGGTTTTTACTTTAGAACACAAAACCTTTGATAACCGAGCCCCATTTCCACAATAGAATTAATCAAAATAAGAAATGGGTGCATAGTGCTCAAGCTTGCATGGTCGAATTCCAGCAAAATTTGTCAGATTTTATAATTTAAGAAAATGATTTTGTCACGAAATTCGAAAACTGCAGACTTGTGGCGAACTGGTAGCGTTTTAAAACTTAAAGGATGAAAGATTAAATAAATAACGCACGACCACATATCGCCAGGGTTGTCAATGAATACTTCGATGCTGATGTTCGATAGACTTGAATTGTGTCGAAAATGTTCGGACATGATACGAAGAAGTTAAAGCTCTTATTCATCCCCGCCCCAGCCACCATAGTCGTGTTGTTTCCCGTTCTTCGGCAAGAATGGGATCTTCCCGAAACAATAACGAATTTGGTGGAGTCAATGCCACGACCTAAGGAAGCCAATTTCCAATTTTTGCCTGTCCGATGTTCTTTACGAAAGAAAAACTTAAATAACAATTACCAACGAAAAGTTTCTACGACAAGGAATTACTCAAAGTGCATAGCGAGTTGCGTTTTGTGCAGGTCAGGGTACATTTTCTGAAAAATGTGCCCACTGCAACACAAGTTCAAAGAGTTAAATTGTTGTGAAGTCACAAATACTTCTCATTACCATTTATTATTTTGATATCGACTACATATGAACTTTAAGCGATTGTGATTTATTTTTGCAATGAGGCATTTTCTATATTTTATTAATAAGAACTTTAAATCCATATACTTGGTTCGAAGATCGTAAAAGTAAGTACATATCATTAGGAAAAATGATTTTTCTTAGTGTGCTGCTCCCCTATTCGAAGCGTTATAAAACTAACAGCAACATTAAATAGTTTCATTTTGTTATGCTTCTTATGGTACACACCAATCCTCCCCAAACATTATCCTAACATGTCGCATCCCGGCGAGAACAGTGTCACAACTAAAAAGCTGCCCCTTTTGAGATTATGTCAGTATAAAATACGTACGGTTTACAGATTTGTAATTGTATATAATAATAATAATAATAACATTTACCGCAACAGATGGTCATCTGAAATTTAAAAGAAGCTTATACATGCAATATATGTTTGCAAGAAGATTTTCTTTTTTCGTTATTTCTCAAAAACTGCACTTTTCAGCTATGTCACTTTTCTTGCCAGGGTGCGATATGTATACTTTTTATCAAGTTTTACACACGAACTCAAACAAAAATGATCCGACAGTGAAAAAATGATTAACTGTCAGATTTCTAACAACGTTGCCTAATTCATATATTAACCCTTTCGCTGCTCAAAACGAATATTCGAGCTTGCGGTGTAGCATCATGCAGTATATGTCAAGTCAATACCTGTCGATAATAAACGTGCCGTCTTTAACCTCGAGTATGACTATCGCGTAAAAATGTCTCGCCGAAATAAACCGCTGACGGAAGAACGGCTTTTGGCTTTAGTGGGCAACAGTGATGATAACTTTTGGACGATGAGAGCTAGCAATATTATTTCAGTTTATTGAACTACTTATGTAAAAATTGTTTTTGTGCTTTGCAATATACTTTTGTAACGGTGCTTTGTTTATACTTTTATCTATCATTTTAGGTACAATCTTTCCGAATATAATGGCTGTCATCACATAGAAAAATATAAAATTATGGTACGCTGCTCGAAGCGAATATATTCGTAAACACAAAACTGCTCCAGGCGAGTACTCTAGCGAGCGGTGATTTTGCGCGCATAGACATTCCAATCTTTAAAATGCTACGCGCAGCGAAAGGGTTAATATAATTAAAATGTTGCTTCAATCATTCAAGTGTGCTGATTTAAAGTAAACCAATCATCAACTATATTTTATATTATAATTTGACTGATCAGCTTTTGTAAAATAAAAATAGCAAATAAATTCTGTACTGTATAGATACTGAATTTGAAGGTCATAAAATACAACCTCTTTTTTTTTAATAAAACCTATTCTTCAAGTCCAGTGAGTTTTTACATTGGCCAACAAATAATAAAGATAAATAAAAATAAGAATGGAACAGAGACTATGGTAATATTATAGTAGTACAATTATATTATTAGCATTATTATCAAGTTCTCCTGAAAACTGTAGACTAACAACGTTGTAAAAAGTATTCCAAGTAAACATACTATCATTATTATTAAATTGTCAAAAAACCGTCTGTATAGTGATAATGCGAGAACTTAGAATGTTTCAACTATTTCTAAAACGTGTATTAGTTTAAAATATTGCCAAAATGTAATGTAAGTGCCATTACTTATGTTGCTCTGCAAAATAGGCATCGCAATACTTATTATAAGAAATAAGTAAAAATTACCATGGAATATTGTTTCCCATCGTTTCACGCATAGCAAATTTTAATTAAGATGAAGCTCCTTAAACCCTGGAATTGATGGAAAAAATATGAATTCTTCATACTTTTACTTGAAGCCAAAAAGGGAAATCTAAAAAAATTTAATAAGGGTTATTGGTCCAATAGCTTTATCGAACGTCGGTGAATATAACCATTACAGTAATAGTTGCATCTGGTGGACTTGCGCTCATAACTGGAGAATACAAAACAGACTAAGGGTAACAAACTAACACATGCACTGACATTTTTGTAAATAGTCACTTTGTTATAGAGAAGCACCAAACTCGGGACGTCGGTAAATGTCTGTTTTTTTTTGCATGATTATAATACGACAAAATCTGTCTTTTTTAAAAAAATTCAACAAAGCTACCTATCCAATGCATCAATCAAAATCTAAGTTGCAGTACTATTCACTATGTAAAATACTGAAATTAGTAGAATACGTAAGACTTTTAGAGCGCCGTAATATGTTCTTGACTTTGTTGCACTTTTATGAGCCACAACTTTGTTGGCTACATTTGAAACTAGTGTGTATGTACTATGTGTATCAAATTCTTTGGAAAACTATAATAGAATTATATTAATTCTATTAGAGATTAATCAACTTAAAAGGTAATTAGGTAGGTATTACCAAGTTGCGCTTATCACTAATTAATTCTAAAATCACCAAAACAGAGGTGAGCAAATAAGGTAGACCGGAAGTAACTATCATGGTTAAAATAGTTGTGAAATAATTCTATGAATGATGTACATCATTTATAACTGATTTCCGAAATAACTATAAGTTACAGAATTATTTCACAATTCATCTTTTTATATGTGTAAATACGGCACCCATTAAGACTACAATGTGAAATAATTCTAGTAACCATGTGCAATAATTATTATGACTCTTTGAGTTTCAAATAAACTATAAATTACAGAATTATTTCCCAATTTCATCTTCTTATATGTGTAAATACGCCACCCATTAAGACAATAATGTGAAAGAATTCTATTGACTATGCACAATAATTATGACTCTCTGATTTTCAAAGTAACTATAAATTATAGAATTATTTCACAATTTCATCTTCTTATAGCCAAATGTACAATATGGCCACGGTGCAATTTTAAACAGAACACACATGTGTTGTTACGATGTATGTTATAAACCTTATTGTTTTTAGCACATACATTATATTTTTTTTTTACCTTTTGTAATCATTTTTTTTCAATCATGTATTTTTAATTATCTGGAATTATATATATTTTTTATTTTTCTGAATTTTTTTAATATATTTTTTAATGTATTTTTTATTCTTTTAATTATTTTTTATATATTTTTTTTAATGTATTTTTTTATTCTTTTAATTATTCTTATAAATCATGTTTTAGTTGAATATTTTTATTAGACTTTAGTGTTTTCTTTCATTTTTTCAAACCACATTAATACTAAGTAACTAGCATAAATTACAAATCTTGCCGAAACGTCGAAGACATAAAAATGACTTTACAAGCGAAATGGCAAAGCCTTTTGGGGCTCCTTGACGGCTTCTTCCTCTTGAAATCTCTCGGAGGTCTCTCTCGGAGGTTGCTGATCAACGTGGCTATTCGTACCTTAGAGCGGTACGAATTACCATTGCGATAGTTCGGCAGAGGAAAAGCTAAACCAGTCACTTGGGTTGCACAACCATGAATTTGAACCATGAAATTCTGCGACAGATTTTCCTCGTGTGATGGTGCAAAATTTCGTATTTGGGATTGCGTGAGATGCATCCGAGGAATACCAGTTTGAAAACTTGCATGGCTGGCGGCTCTTGAAGACTTACAACTATATAAATTCGCATACACATAGTACATTTTTCTAACAATCGATTGGATGATTGTATCAACATTATATTAAGACACAAGTCGAGAACATTTAGCAGAGCCAACCGAGAGAAATTGTAGGGGGAAAGTGCACGCGTAAATATGCTTTGTGGCAAAAATTGCTCATCATTACAAAGGCAGGCCAAAAGTAAGGTGCACGAAGATCCGCCTTAAGGCAAAAATACGCATCAAGCAAAGCAACTCGGACACATCTCTGAGCTATCAGCATCTTACACTACGGCATTTGTTTTTTCGATTTGCACCCAATTTTACGCAACGGCGATTTCGTAAGTCGCAGAATTACAGCGCAAACAGAGAAAACCCCGCGATGCTGCAGAGTTGTGGAAAACTGCAAAGTGCATCTAGGTTGCGATGCTGGGAAATCATTTATCACATTGAAGTCAATATTCATGCCAAAATTGGAAACATTTCGTTTCTTTGAACATAAAAATGATGATTCATCGATTACCACAAAACATAGTTGAAAGGAATCAAATACGTATTAAGACTTCTACATGTAAAATCGCGTATTGAGACTGAAAAGCCCCAACTTATTTGAATAACTAGTACTGCAACTGATAAAGCCGCATACAAAGAAAGAAAATATATGTTTTTATTATTTTAGTGCAATTTATTGAAAATTTACACGTGTAACATGTTTTGAAAATTACTTAAGAGATAAAGTAATTTTGATTGCGTTTTATTGTAGCAAACTTGGTATAGATAAAAATAATATAATCATGCAAAAAAAAAAAAAAAACAAAGTCAACCAATTATTTATTGTACGTGAATGTGTGCGTTTGTAACTGCCAAGGGTTTTGTCCACCAGGCAACACAAGAACAGGTGGCTTTGGTGAAGAGTGCCATAATAATAGGGAAAGCACAAAATAAAGAATAAAAGTTAAGAAGCAATACGCAAAAACCTGAATTTTACCAAGCGCAGTATTGAGCAGACGCTGAATTACAACAAGTGTAGGTACTTATTCGTGACAAAATGTTTGTAATTACGGTTGCTTGATTTTGACGCAAGTGTAGAGTTTCAATTTTAAAATAGTATTAAAATTAGTATAAAGACCGATTCCGAGTCAACGTTGGGTGATGTTATGTGATGTTATGTGACTGCAGTTGTTGCGCTATGTCGACTACGAATCAACCTTAATTGAATCTTCTTCTTCTTGGATTGCCATACTCGATGTCGAGCGTCGGTTATTTCCTCGCATACGTCAGTGCACGGGTGTCTGTATCGTAGTTACAGTGACGTATGGCACCTACAGTTTAACGTCGGCTGCGAACGACTGGTTTCTGGGGAAACATCCCTGGGCAGATTTATAAGAACACAAACATTCAATTGAATACTAAATTCAATTCTAAAGGCACAATTGAAAAGTGTTTGGATTGGAACATTTGCTCATCAGAATAAGTTATGTGCACAATTAAAAGAATCAACTGCTAGAATCGTATCCAATTTAGTGTCATGTGCATATAAATAAACTTTATAACCAAAGACTGAAAGTATCAACGCACTAATTGATAGCTTTGAATAATGTTGGTCAATATAAAACAAATTATTTGTAATATTGTAAACTTAAGAAAAATTAACATTGTTCATAACTAGATGTGAGAAATATAAAATTTCTTACCTAACAATTCCTTCGATGATTTGCAAAACTCTGAAGCGACGGTTAGATCGGCCAAGCCACTATCGGAGACGATCGGTGTTCCTCGTCGGGTAGATAAATTCATGTCAGATTAAAAGTCGCTCCATTTACCACTCCGGGAAAAGTGTTCGTTTTTCTAAAATATAATGTTATTGTAATAATGGAAATGAACAAAAACATTATAAATAGATACAGGTGAAAATTATTATGTATGCGACACTTATTTTGTTGAATATCAGAAGTGAAGATCAAATTAGATAATCTCAATTAAGTTATATGTAAAATATTTGGACGCATATTGTGTGAAACACCAAAAGTATTTTCATATAAGTATCTGCATACCACGATGTGTCATTTAGATGTACGTCTTTCATAGGTTTAAGTACGAGGGTCACTTTCGAACTGAGAACCGTTTTGGTTTGAATAGAAATATAAGTAAAGTTTTTCGAAATTTTAAATTTTGCAATAACAAACATCCTTTGGCTGTTTTTCAAAAAACCCATGTCCCGATCTAGGCATTTTACGAACGTGAAAGGAGTCATGATGATCCCTGTAATGTTCGACATAATTAAATAAAACTACCACGTGCGAATTGACATGTTCTTTATTTCCACGCCACATGTACACTCGTCGTGCTCATGCCTGCACTCCGCGTTGCCAACTTAATCTTAACATAATATAAGTGATTCCAACTTAAAAGTAATTCTTACAAATATAACATCATTCTCCCTCTAATTTCTTTCTTATTCTCTATAGTTAGGTACATTGGTACGCGGCCTTAAATTACGCACACCTGGCGAAACACTCGCACTTCCCGTGAGGCCTATATTTTCAGCGCTCGCACTCTCTTCCGTGGCACTAGTTTTCTCGCTCACACTCGCGCTGCCAACCGCTGGGCCCCCAGGGTGGTATAAGGAAAAATCCGAACAGTCCAACATTTGATTAATGTGCCGACGCCATTGTTTGTTAATAGTCGGTATGTCCACCAAGTATGTCCGGGGTCCTAAGACCTTGACTACTACCTCCTTGATCCAGGTGGGTTTCCTACCCCGATAATCCCTAACTGCCACACGTTCCTGCAATTCATACGCTCATTTCCTGTTTCCCGCATAATTTTTGATTTGCTTCTGCTGTTTATTCTCTACTCTGATTTTTAAGTCGATGTCGCCAAGTTTACGGTGGCTGTCCCCGGGTTTTATTAAGTCTAATCTTGTTCGTAAGGACCTCCCAAACATTAATATGGCCGGCGAAACGCTGGTGGTGCAATGTGGCGTATTTCTGTAGGCCAACAAGAACCGTTGCAAGAGTAATGGTATGTCCTCCCCTTTTTCCTCCGATAACATTTTTAACAGAGCTTTTTTTACTGTTTTGACTGCGTTTTCCGCAGCCCCGTTGGTTGCTGGGTGGTAAGCTGGAATTCCCTTCCACCTCACACCATTTTTGCTTAAAAACGTTTGAACCCTTTCTGAGACTAGCTGTGCACCGTTATCAGAGACCATTAACTGTGGCATCCCGAACCGACAAAAAATTGTTCTTAAAACCGTTATTGTTGTCTCGGCCGTAATGTTGTTTATAACTACAGCTTCCACCCATTTGGTATAGGCGTCCACCATTATTAGTATATATTTGTTAAGCATTGGCCCCAAAAAATCTACGTGTATACGTTCCCACGGCCCGGTAGGGTACTCCCACGGAATAAGTCCCGCCCTTGGCGGACTTGGTCGTTCACTGAGGCATTGGTTACATGACTTTACTAAGTTTTCAATGTTCACATTCAATTCCGGCCACCACACATATGATCGAGCTAAACTTTTAGTTTTGACAATGCCCATGTGGGCCAAATGTAGTTCCCTTAATATTTGTAAACGCAAGTTTTGTGGAACGATGACCCTGTAGCCAAAAAGTATACAATTCTCATCAATCGATAGTTCATTGCGTTTTAGAAAATAGGGTTTTAATTCCGCCGAGACCCTTTTTGGCCATCCCTTTTCCACAAACTTAAAAACTTGTTTCAAAATTTTATCATTTTTTGTTTCCGACGCTATAGCTATACAATCTAATGGCATTTCTTTATTTTCCCTAATGTGATTTAAGTATGTGAATTTTAATTCTTCCGGTAGGAATTCTCTTTCCGGCAGCCGCGAGAAGCAATCTGCGTTGTTATCCTTTGATTTCACGTATCTAATGTCGTATGAGTAGTTGCTTAACAACCAGGCCCATCTTTGCAATCGATTTGCGGATACTATCGGAATTCCCTGTTTTTCCCCAAAAATTTTTACTAATGGTTTGTGGTCTGTTAGTAGTGTGAATTTTTTTCCAAATAGGTACTGGTGAAATTTCTGTACCCCAAATATGATTGCTAACCCCTCTTTTTCAATCTGTGAGTACGCCCTTTGGCTATTGTATAACGTTCGCGACGCGAAGGCAATGGGTCTTTCTTCACCTGTTCGCATTACATGTGAAATTACCGCCCCTACTCCCACGTCCGAAGCGTCTACTGCTAGCGTTATGGGTAAGTTAGGGTCATAATGGGCCAATGTTTTGGGGTCGCTTAGTTCTTCTTTGATTGCCCTAAAAACTTGATCACATTCCTCAGTCCACTCAAAGGTGGTGTTCTTTTTTGACAAGTCGTATAATGGCTTTAGGCGTGTTGAACTATTGGCTATGAATTTGTGATAATAATTCACCAGCCCCAGAAATGATCTAAGTTCCGTTAAGGTTTTTGGTTGGGGGGCATTTTGAATTGCTTCTGTCTTTTCCCGCAGAGTGTGTAGCCCATGCCTGTCAATTCGATGTCCTAAATATTTAACCTGATTTTTAAAAAACTCACATTTGTTTATTTTTATTGTTAACCCACAGTCATTTAGAATTTTTAGTACCTGTCTCACCCTCCTAACATGCTCCGCGAAATTTTTTCCTGTAACGATTATGTCGTCAATGAATACTGGTACCCCTTCCAGTCCCTCCAATAATGCCTCCATACGCTTCAGGAATTTTGCCGGTGCACACGAGATGCCATACGGTAGCCGTGAAAATTTATACAGCCCCTTATGTGTACTAATAGTCGTTAACAGTTGTGATTCCTCATCTAGTTTGAGTTGTTGATAGGCATTATTTAAGTCTAGTTTCGTGAAATATACCCCACCTTGCAATTTTGCAAATAGTTCCTCTACCCGTGGCAGTGGATACTGGTCCACTTCTAATATTGGGTTTATCGTGACTTTATAGTCCCCGCATATTCTAATTGAGCCATCTGCTTTGAGTATGGGCACTATGGGAGTTCCCCATGGGGAAAAATCTACAGATTCCAATACCCCTAACTCTACTAACCTTTTGATTTCCGTTTCCACTTTTTCCTTAATGGCGAATGGTATTGGCCGTGCCCTAAAAAATTTTGGTTCCACACAACCTATCGTTTTCAAATGAACCTTATCCTTATTAAAGGTCCCCAATGCCTCCGTGAACACTCCCGCGTATTCCTTGTAAATTTCCCCCATCACCGACTCGTGACTTTCCTGTAACTTATTTATTACTAGATTAAATGCATTAAAAAAATCTCTACCCAATAATGGTGGTCCCTCACCGTTTGTGACTATCAATTCCATATTCCTAAACATCTTCCTGTATTTACAACAAATCTTAATGTACCCAAGAGGAAAGATTTTATTCCCATCGTAATTTAGTAATACCTTGGTAGTGTTTCTTAATTCAAACCCTGTAAAAAACCTTTCTTTGAATCCTTTTGATATGACCGAACAACTGGCCCCGGTGTCTAATTCAAAATTTAATTTCTTCCCGTTAACTTCGATTTGTACTGCTATCGGATCTTTTCTCTGATCTTTTAAATTAAATACTACTTCTTCCTGTGGAGGTTCGTTATCTTTGTCCTCTAAATAATTGTTTATCATATCCCTATCCACTCGGTTCCTATTTCTACATGCTCGTTCTAAATGTCCGAATTTCTTGCAGTAATTACATTTAAAATTCCAATATTTGCATCCCCCGGCTAAATGCCCTGTGTACCCGCATACCCAGCATTGTCCTGGCGATGGCGGCTGTCTTCTGTGTGCCGCTCCGCTCTGCGTCCAGCCTTGTCCTGGCGATGACGACTGCCTTCCGTGTGCCGCTGCGCTCTGCGTCCCACCGCGTCTCATTCCGCTGGACCATGGCCCGCTCGCCGAGGAGTCGCCGTCCGGACGCTGCGATGATCCTGGCCACGCACCTTTTCTTTGCTCCAGCCGGAACATCTCCGATGGCTCCCTCTTGATGGTCACTTCTTCACCCCTGTAGTGGTTTTTACTGGCCTCTTTTCTAACTGCTATCTCAATTGCCTGTTCCAATGTTAATGCTTTTGGGTCTTCCTCAAACAATCTGTCCATGACGGCTCCTGGTTGCATTCCCATGATGAATTTGTCTCTTAACATCGTGTGTAGCGTGGCTTTTTCGAATTCACACTGTGCCGCCAGGCTTCGCACACGCGCTGCCCATTCACTTATTTCTTCCTCGAGCACTTTTTCAGCCTTATAGAATTTGTATCTCTTTGGAAATACCGCCTTTGTCGGTGTGAAATGGTGAGTGAAGGTTTGTGCTAATTTCTCGAATGTTATTGTTGCCGGGTCATCTGGGACACATAAACTCGACAGGAGCTGGTATGCCTCTTCACTTAGGTTGCTCAGTAGTACTGCCCTTTTTATCTCCGGCTTCTCGGTTAGTACGTTTGCGATCAAATATTGTCCTAGTTTGGCCTTGTATATGGACCAATCCGTTTGTAAACCAAACTCTCCAATTTTACTGTACGACATTTCTTCTGCACTTTTAATTCACTGTTGTTCTCACTTCCCGGTCCGCTCTAGGTTCTACTAATCCTCGTCGCCAATGTAATGTTCGACATAATTAAATAAAACTACCACGTGCGAATTGACATGTTCTTATTTCCACGCCACATGTACACTCGCCGTGCTCATGCCTGCACTCCGCGTTGCCAACTTAATATTAACATAATATAAGTGATTCCAACTTAAAAGTAATTCTTACAAATATAACAATCCCCTCTTCGTCGAGTCGGGAACCACTCCGTATAACCAACCAACTGTTGAGTGTGTCTTTCGCCTAATTGTCTGTTTCCATCTGTTTTCTGCCTAAAGTATCGTTCAATTTCGCAAACAGGTGATAGGCGGAAGGTGCCCGTACCGGATCATAAGGTGGGCGCTCAAGAGATTATCGTTGAAGCTTCTCGAGTGACACTTACGTTTTGCCTGCCACTTTGCTCTTTTTTACCTGTTTACCTGGTTTTTATCAGGTTACCTGTTTTTACTTTAAAAATGACCCTCGTAATTATGCTTGATGATAATCATAGTTCAAAATAATCTTTTAGTTATGCTGTTCACGTTAATTAAATCACAGTGCTTAAAATAATTAGTAATGCAGTAGATAATTGCAATTGTTGAACATCCACCGTTACAAATTTATAAAACGCAATTTAATGTGGGCTATACCGAAACAGGGCGAGTCATTGATATGGGAAAGCTCGATTGCACCTGCACCGTTAAGGATATCGAAATTAACCAAATGGCACTACAAACGGGAGGCCACAGTGCAGTTTGTGAATGTATAACATTACACATTTGATTTTGCCCATTTTTAGGCTTCAGAAATCCGTTTAATTTTTGCAGTTAGCTTTAACCATTCAAAATGAACACAGATCTCATCGATATAAACTTGGCGTGCCATGAAAATCTATCAATTCCGACACAATTTTAAACGTCAAAGTGACATTTATTGTAAGTTACATTTTAATTTTTCTGTCGTAAAAATGATTGTTTTGCATATCGAAATGGTTGCCGCCAAAATGTACGAGAGTCAGTTGTTTAGAAATAGGCAAGTTACAACCTGATATCCCAAAACCAAAGCATCTCCATATCAATGACTCACCTTGTATAAAGTGTACATTCCAAATCTTCTGTGTAAATTTTACAAGATCCAACAGGCAAATAAGACCGTTCTGGTGCCTCTTCACCTCTGAGAGAATCGCCGGCGACTGAAGCGCGGACGCGGACCTCGCACGGCGACTGGTGGCTCCTTCCTCCGAGCGCGAGCAGTTTCGTAGAAAAAACATCCATTCTAGGAATATATACCTACTCCTTATTAGCGTTGTGCCGAGTCGAATATTCCTATGACTCGAGAAATTACGACTCGTAAATATTCCAACTCGGATGATTATTCGAGTTGGCTAACCTGAGTTAGTACCTGTTTTTGTTTACTTGATTTCCAAGTCGCGTGCCGCAGCTATTCATTCGTTCAGAGGATTTGTCCAGTTGCAGTCGTGTGCTCCTGACGTGCCGACGTGTCTTGGCCAACAATTGTTACTGACAATGCCGCCAATATTAAAAAGCAGTAGCTGAATATTTACGCCAACAAAATCACTATTGCGTAGCGCATTCTTTGAATTCGGCAGTCCAATACTGCATAAAAAGTAACTCAGAATTTTTTTAACTCTTAAAAAAACGCAGACGTATAGTTATGCATTTTAAAATGAATAACGTAGCCAGCAATAAATTAAATGAACTGCAACAACAAATGGGTCTTCCACAGTTAAAATTGAAGCAAGATGTTCCAACAAGATGGAACTCTGCATTAATCATGATTCAAAGATTAATGGATACTCGATCACCATTATCGACTACATTGCGTTTATTAGAATCGCCACCCCAAAACTTATGAGTGGACAATTATAACAGATTGCATTAGTCTTTTAAAACCTTTGGAAAAAATGACGAACGAACTGTCAGGAGAAATGTATACTACGTTGTCCCGTGTCATTCTATTAGTTAGAGGTTTAAAAAGTGCAATACGAAATAAAATATTAGTAACACAAACAGGCAATACTCTACAATCAAAATTGTTAGATATACTTTACAGGCGGTTAGGACATTTGGAAACGAATAGTATTGTAGCAAAATCTTGTTTCCTTGATCCACGATTCAAAAAAATGGGATTTAGCATTGAAGGTTGTAAAGGTGCACCCGCGAGATATATTGCTTCACCCTTAAAAACAAGGGAATATATATCTCGGCATGCCCCGGTAAGAAAATACGCGGCCGCGCGATTTCCACCTCCCGAAACGCGGACACAATGATCAGCTGTACAATACGTCACAAGTAATTGTTCGGGAGTATATTTAACTCCGGCGCACCGACCTGAGAAGAGAGATCCCAGCAGGCCGCCCGTGCACGCACGTCGCTCTTGCTAACCTAACACCATAACCTGTCTTAGAGGATTATTAATTAACAACCTGTCAGTAAATAACCTAACCGTGCGATAATTATACCTAGAGACTCTGTGGGTCATGGAAATTAGCCGCCGGCTTCCTGTAGAACCTGTCCAGTTTCCCCGTAACACGGTAATTTATGAAGACTCTGTGGGTCGCGTAACTTATCTGTGAGCTTCCCCACTGACGGTGGATGAGCATAACCTGTCTTAGAGAACTAATAATTAACAACCTGTCAGTAAATAACCTAACCGTGCGATAATTATACCTAGAGACTCTGTGGGTCATGGAAATTATCCGCCGGCTTCCTGTAGAACCTGTCCAGTTTCCCCGTAACACGGTAATTTATGAAGACTCTGTGGGTCGCGTAACTTATCTGTGAGCTTCCCCACTGACGGTGGATGAGCATAACCTGTCTTAGAGAACTAATAATTAACAACCTGTCAGTAAATAACCTAACCGTGCGATAATTATACCTAGAGACTCTGTGGGTCATGGAAATTATCCACCGGCTTCCTGTAGAACCTGTCCAGTTTCCCCGTAACACGGTAATTTATGAAGACTCTGTGGGTCGCGTAACTTATCTGTGAGCTTCCCCACTGACGGTGGATGAGCATAACCTGTCTTAGAGAACTAATAATTAACAACCTGTCAGAAAATAACCTAACCGTGCGATAGTTATACCTAGAGACTCTGTGGGTCATGGAAATTATCCACCGGTTTCCTGTAGAACACCAGCTAATCCCGAATTAACAATAAACACAGAAAACTGTATAACACCACCCCGAGTTAATTCCAGCACGACACGAAACGTCATCCGCTGGGAGATGTCAAATTAGAAGAGCCGCGCCGCTGCGAGGATCGACTATAGGCAGCCCACCATACGGCCAAGTACCGAGAGGATTAATCTAGTTTAAGTTGTTCCTTTTTTTTTGTTTTGTATTCTCTTCAGTTTTTAACCAATATATATATATATATATATATATATATATATATATATATATTGAGCTGCAGGTCAAACTGGCATCCGTTCCGTATTAGTACAGTTTGGCATCCATTGATATACATGGTGTATATCACGCGTATATTACAAATACAAAAAACTACATCGTTGACATCCGGTATTGTTAGCGTTGAACGTGGCATCCGTACGATATATTCTATACATTTATAAACCAAGTAACATCCGTATATAGTTATGTGCGGCCGAAGCGGCTTCCACGACAGTGTTGCCAAATATCAGTATCACTTTAATTCGGCGCCTTAAAAACGAACCAATATCTGCAGGCCTCACTGTATAATAGGTTTAGCGCAAATTATAGATCTACAGAGTTTTTCTATTGATTTTCACTATTTATCAATTGTGTTTCACTGCAATTGACTTTCACGTCAAATTTCTGCGAAATGCTACCAATAGGGAAATATATCAGCAATAAATTATTATAAATTAATGTAATTTATTCAAAAAATACATATTCATACATAGACACATATCTTGATTTTGGTTAAGTAATCTGGTAAAAAAATGTATCATAAAACATAAATTGAATCTCATTTCTTTAAAACTACTTTACTTGTTTGTTTGTAGTTATTGCAAACATATATTTTTATTACCGGCCATGTTTTGTTATGAAATATGTCGCGGTGTTTTTCGATTAATTCCATAACTTCGTGTTTTTTTGGTGGAATATGTTTTTTAATATGTGTTTTGAAATGGTTTATTGTCAATTCTTTTTGTTGTGTCGTCCATCCTACTAAGGTGCGCTTTTTACCTTTCTTGACTGTTGTTTTGTCGAGATTTAGATCATTGTTTTCATTATTTTCAAAAATGTTCTCAACTGATTGGTCTAGCGCCAATGTATCATCGTCAGGGATATAAGTGTCATTCTGTTCGTCATCACTTTCTTCCTGCGCAATAATGTCTTCACCAATCTCAATATCATTTAAACACATGCCTTTGTACTTCTCGATTGAACCACTTTTAGCAATAAGCAAGAGTTTACTTACTTTGGCTGTTTGATATACATCGTCCGGCAGGCGATAAAATTCGGCGTGTGTCTTGGCAGTGTGTCCCATGAAAGTTGCTAGTTGCTCAAGATCATTCTTCTCCATTTTCAAATTTTGCATACTATAGATGTTTTCTTAATTTGGTTGTTGTTAGCAATGATGCTTCATTAGTATCGCCCAGTGCAAATTTTGCGTGTTTACGTAAAACTGCTGTGCCCGTTATTGGGTTTTGAGTTTTAGGCAATCCAAAAAGGTAGACATTATTTAAGAGATCAAAATTATTTCTTAAATTTAAAGAAAATTCAATTGCTTCCATTGTGTTCTTGTCAAATAGAACGGGAACACCTCGCCCTCTCTTTCCTCTTATTACCACGCGTTTAAGCGAGTTATATAAAATTATTTCAGACTAAACTAAACTAGAGTTAAAGAAAGCTTTTTCAAATTCGGATGATGATGCAGTCTCGTAGTTTTTAAGAAATGCTGACAAGGTCATGCGTTGTAGTTCTCCCACTCTAAGTTTGTTAAAAATTATAACACTGCAAAATATTCCATCTAGTAGGTCACGATAAGCTTTAATATCACTCGAATTAACTAATAAGCGTGTTCTGGCTTCAAGCATCAGACGTTTGAGATATTTTTCAAATTTCTGCACAGTAAGCATATTAATAGTATTTTTCACAGTATTTTGAGTATAATACAAGTGTGCAACATATGGGCTGTTTTTATTATGCACTTTGCAAAAACAAGTAATTCTTTATAAAAAGTTGAAGAGTCTGAGAAAATAATGCTAAACTAAGAAAATTACTTATAACATACAAGGTGTCCTGATTTTTTTTCCGCAATATTTGTACAGGTAGAAACGTCATTCTGATAAAAAAATCATATAATTGGTGGTGCTTGTTTCGAACAAATTTTTTTCAGAATCAGAATGACGTTTACTACTTGTAATTTTTTTTTTTGCTGTATACAGGGTGCTTAGATTTTTTTTCTTCTAAAATTCAGCAAATATTTGACAAACTTGATTTTTATTGTATCAGGCTTTATCTTAAATTTCTGTAACTGCCTAAAAAATTAATAAAAGAAGGCTAGTATAAATACTTACTATTAAGTTTTCGGCGAAGGGTACTAGCGTCGGTTTGTTAAACTTGTTGATTGCCTAATTTTGGCCGGCTTCACTGGATACCTCGTGTTTTTCTCTATGGCTTCTTATATATCTTCTACCAACTTCGCATATAATTCTGTCTTTCTTTGCCATCATCGAAACGTCATCAGCTCGCATCATACTCAAAAGGCCACTAACCCTTAGAGGATCATTGGAGCCAAAATGACCAACCATAATTGTTTGCCCTTCGGTTTGTGCATTAAAACGTTTTGTCGGGTCAAGATTAAAATAACACTTCTTTGCATGTCTGCGCAAACTTTTACGCGAGTAGTAGCCTCGGCAAAACTTACATGCTATGTAATTCATGTCATCCTGATTTTTCATTGTCACCGGCACGATATTGGAAGTGACAAAATCACCTTCCCAACGCAGTTTATCAACCAGCTTAATAATAATAACCAGTTTTTTCTAGTTCTAAATGTCGGGAAAAGTTACCTACATCTTGGTCACAAAATAGGCAACGGTTTTTACTTCTTACCCGTTGACTTTTTCCGTTTGTCTGTTTTTTTGTAGCTACAATATTATTAGAAACCAGAGGTTCCATTAATGGTATTTCCGGAGAAAACCGTTCAATTTCTGAAATAGACTTATCCAAATCACCAGATAATGAACTAGGAGGAGTAATGTCTGGCATTTCGAAATCACAACTCTCTTCACCGCTATCAGGGCAATACTCTGTCCCGGAATCCTCATCGCTCGCAAAAAAATCTAGAAGTTTAAGTCAACCTTTCAGAATATTTAAAAAAAAATCGAGATTTAGAAGTAAAGTACTTGACCCGCATTTTTCAATTGCAGAAACCATAATGTTAAAACTAAGCTAGAGCGGCGCTCCCATATTACCAAAACTGAGCTCTAGAACACTTTATGCACCATGCATATACGTGATCAAAAGTCATCACATGTTAAGCAAAAATCAGTGAAAGTGATTTAGCTGTCGGTGTGAGATTTTGGCAATTTCTAACAAAGTTCTACTGTCTCAGCGATATATCTGTAAATATGCCTCCCTTAATTTCTTTCCAGTAACTTTCAACAAAATAATCTCTTAAAAGTTCCATTATTTTATATGATACGAGAAATACATATTTTTCACAAAGCTAAGTTTACACAATACTAGTATCAAGTTTTATTTTTTAAGTGGGAACATATTTTTTTAATAATTATTTAAAAACACTGGATTAGTTCTTATTTTGACTCTTTTTAAGGATCCATACATATCGATATGACTGATAAAAAAATCGCTAAAAATAAGAAAATATTGATAAATATCAATAACAATTTTTATTTCAATATTTTTGGGTGACCATGACAAACATAATGTAACAATCTCAATGTCAGACAATTAAATGTACAGCAAAATTAGTAAGTCAAAAAAGAAGATAATTTGGCAAAAGGTCTGATTCGTGTCAAATATTTTACGTGCAAAACCATACTATCAGGAATTCAAAAAACTACGCATAATTTTGAGTTTGAGTTAATATAATATTGAAAAAAATGCCGATCGTGCATGTACAAAACAATCAAAACATTTCAATTATCTCAGATGTTTACATTTTTGACTTACTTAGTCTTGTACTCACAGTGCCATATATTTGTTTTGTTATTTGTTTTTTATGAAAAGAGTGTATACATTTTTGAAATATTTTCAAGGGACGATATTTTTTCAGGTATTTTTTGTCCTTAAAATTCTAGGCGGTTTGTCAATTATTAGGAACATATCAATAAAAAACAAGTTTTTAAAAGGATTGTAGAATTGTTGATTAAATGAATCGGAAAACGTGGACTTGCATATAGCCCTCATTCTAATGAATCAGCTTACTATTAGAATTTAAATTATGTTTGCGATATATGACGCATGTTTCATTTAAATACTTATTGTCAAATAGAAAACTTTACAGAAATTTGATTTATAAGGGCAGTGTTTTTTTTTAAATTACAGTGAAAATGTATGAGACAAAATAAATTTCACATATGGTTAAATGTCAATGGAAAAAATGGTAATGGTAAATGGAAAAACTATTTATTTTAAATAGGGAATAAGGATCTCATTGTCAAATACTGGAACAAAAATTAAAAAGTGGAAATTAAATCATAGTAATATTGAAAAATCATCCGCGGGCCGCATAAATTAATTACGCGAGCCGCATGTGTGTTAGATATGCCTGGGTTATTGAGTCATATGAGATACGACCGTTACACATTGTGTGAGATTTGCCGTTAGATAGATAGGGGAATCCCTGGAAGACAGAATATGGAATTGCCCGCCGAAAGATCAGGAATAGTAGGCCTTATTCGGGTCAAGTACTTTATTTATTATTTATTCGTTTACCTTTTACATGCTCCTCCAATACCATTTGCACTAGCCGCCTACCTCTCGCTTGGTTTTCCATTTCACTTGTCAAACAGTACCACTCGGCAGTTTCTTTTCATTGAAATGATACAATGTTGCCAGTTGCCAAAAATCGGATGCCACCCTTCGCGCGTAATATATACACTGGTAATATACACTACCGACAGTAACACCGCGTTACAGAATTGCTTCGAACTATTGTGTATAGAAATATCCATGTAACGGCAAAAATGACTTCCGGCTATTTTTATTTTTTTTCGGTAGACGGCACCTCATAACACACCACGGATTTTTTTTTTAGTGGGTTCAAGGTGGCATCCGTATATTGGATGCCACTTTGCGCTGGATGCCACTTTTACCGCGAATTTTACATGGGGGGATGCCACCTTTAGCCGTATCTATATATATATATATATATATATATATATATTATTACCGACCTATTAATTGATTTCATACCCTCACCCTCTCAGTAATAACAAACAGAAACACAAAGCATAAAACTCATGAATCCTGGCCGACCCCGGTAAACACGTAATGTGATAAAGCCACCCCCTTTCTTTCATTTACAAATCATTAAGAGAGCGGGTGGCCGTTGCAAGGTAATGCAGAAAGTGCTATGCAGTCGATTATAGATGACTTAATTCAAACGAGTGAAACTGAACCAATTTGTGAGATCAAAAATCTGGCTCCTTCTCCCCGGAATTCTGAAAATGTTGAATCCGATGATGAATTATTTGAAAAATTCAATATGGCAATGGGTGAGAATGTTTCTCCAACTGCTCCATTTTCGGAATCTGTGGTAGCCGTGAAACAATACTTAGACCTTCCGCTACTGAACAGAAAACATAATCCGTTAGATTTTTGGAAACTGAATCCAAATTTCTTTCTAGATTTATATAAAATGGCCACGTATGCATTCCTGCTACTTCAGTTCCGTCTGAGAGAGTTTTCTCAAAAGCTGGACAATTAACAAATCAAGACAGAAATATACTTCACCCGAAGAAATTTGACCAAATATTGTTTCTTAATAGTATATTGCGTGATTCTAATTCAGTTATTTCCTAAATTGTAGTAGCGAAAAGTAAGAATTATTATTTATTGTTATATTTATTTTGAATTGTGTTAATTAACTTTTAATTATAATTTTTATGTTATAAGAAATTGTATTTTGGTTTCCGTATATAGATATGTTTGGCTAGCCGACCGCTCGCGATTAAACACGAGCCAACTCGAGTTGCCGCTATTAATATCTCGAGTTATTCGAATACATGTATAACTCGAGAAGACCGAATACATTTATTCAAGTCGGCGCAACACTACTCCTTATCGACAAACTCGAGAAACAATTGAAGCCGGGCTCGCTTGAGCCTTCTGCCTTAATTGTTAACAAACCCCATAAGGGGCCCATGGTTAATTTAAGATCGATATTAATAATTGTTCCTTCGTAGAAGCTTTGTGCCACGACGAATTGCGTAAATGAGTTTTGAACGTATCACTACGTTTTCAATATTATCTCCACCGATTGAACTCCGCAAACAGAGCCGGATTATGGTTGTATGCAGACAATTTAATTGATACACTAAAAAAATCCCATAAGCAGCGGTGTTTTTGTAATTACGACAGCGAAAAACGTTTGCCATAACTTTTCCGGCGACAAAACGAACCCAACGTTTGAAAGCGTCTCGTCCGTGGCATGACAACCAATTTAAATCCAAGTTCAGAAGAAATATGTTGGGAATCGATATAAAAGCAAAACGATATCATAGTCAGTCAAATTCTTTCGACATCATTTAGAGAGGGTGACTCCAGGGGGGATGGGGGCAAGCGCCCCCATTGCCCGTTACTGCGGGCGCCCACGGTTATATGTGTCTGGATGTGGATGGTTCCCGATGTTGCAAATTTCTTTCAGCATAAGCCTCGTTTCCATCTGCTGAATCTTTATTTACTTTGGGTTGAAAATATGATGCGATGCGAGGGACTTTTGCTAATTGTTTGCTCAAATTTGTTGGGGCAATTTCTTTGTTTTTTTCTCTTACTAGAGCAGCTGAGTACTTTTTTACGGCCTGGTTTGTCCATTTCTGCCCTAAAGTTAAACACTATACCATAGATCTATTCTGACGTGTTTACGAGTGTAACTTACCAATAATAAATATCCCTACAAATATATTTTGCTGCACAAATTAATGCAGAATGACAATGAATCAAACTTCTCATTGCTTTCACACTTGAAAGCACTTCACATTGCTGTCGGTATTTTTGCAGAAAACTTATCACGAATCAACAACGTAACTACGAACTTTCTCAAGTACCTACGTGTGTTTATAGCAGGGACTGAAAACGGAACGAGAACGAAAACAGAGTGCATTATACAAAGTGTCCAAAATTTAGTTTAAAACTTTTCATTTCATTTTTTTAATTTTATATTGGAGCCCCTGTATATTTTTATGTCCATGTGGAATTAAAAGAGAAACATTTTTCCTAATTACAACTCTATCGCAATTTCTAACACATTAAAAGTTATGTGCAGAAAACTCGATTTATCAACAATTCCAAAGGCCATTTTAATTAATCAAAATCGAAGGTGGGTTTGAAAAACAATTTATTGACATTAAAGTTTAACAAAGTGACAAGAGCCAGTGTTGACTGTAGTAATATAAAAGTTTAAAACTTTTTTACCTAAGGTCTTTATGCCCAAAACACCAAAATTATTCTTTATTCGATTGCATCATAAGGTAGTATTTTTCGGTATGCAAATCTGGACGAAAACGTCGTCATTTTGTTGCTAGTTGCTAGTTAACGGTCTTTTTCGTCCTAAGCCGAAATAGATATTTTTGCATTAAGGGAGATATGGATGTTTTTTTCTTGAGGTTGACAGGATTATAAACCGAGGGCCTTTGGCCCGAGGTTTGTAAGTCAACCGGGGGTAAAAAACATCCATATCTTCCGTGGTGCATACAATATTTTATTTTTTAGAAACATGATATTATTTATTTTCGTCATGGATACAATCTATGAAAAGCAACTCATATCTCCCTAGGGAGATGTCAATTTTTTTCACTCTCAATCACATATTTTTCTCCTTCAACCTTATGACCACTTGACAAATAGATCGTACAATTGACAAATTTTCCATTCAAGACGGTACTTGAAGATGAGCAATTTTGCGTCTGCTCATGGCCTCCACTGCCACTAGCAGATGTCGACGATCTTACTTTTTCAGTCTCTTCCAGTCCAGCAATCACGCCAAGTAGCCTTCCGCTACTGTAGAGCTTTTCCATCCACCCAGACGCTTCCGATTGATCATACTTACTCCTCCATCTGCTGCCAAAGTTGCAGATGTTCGTCTTAAACAGTGACCTGTGAAAGATTTCGGATTCGGCAAACCCAAGTAGACAGCAATTTTTGACGGAATGCTGCCAAATGTGTTTTTTCCAACAGGTTGCACTATACATTTTCTGTTTCTGAACGATAAAGAAAACCTTGAGACTCCTGCAGGACGCAAACACATGTATTCTCTGATAAGCGACAACGCATTCAGTCTCTCCTCTTCAACTATAGTGAAGGATCTCTTTGCCAATGTTTTAGTGTCCGGAATCTACACCACAATTACTGAACCCCTGTCACTGATGTCTCCATTTTGCATTTTGACCAATTCGTCAGTTCTGCAAGCGCCAAACATACCCATAATTACTACCACTTTAAACATCAAATTAGTGTCATTCGGTGCTTCTCGTAAAAACATATCAACCTGTTCACGCGTCAAGACCTCAGACTTCTTGGGTTCATATCCTTTGTTTTTTCTTTTAAGGAATGTTTCCAATTCGTGGTAATTTGAAATATCAATGCCATCTCTCAATAATAACATAGATTTAATCATCGAAAGCTTGCTCCACAACGTATTCGGACTAAACGAATTTGACAAATCTTGAAAATATGCCAACATTACAGGTGCACTTATAACTGTGACAACATTTTTTAACATCCACTCATGCAATCGATCATATTCTTTTGCGTATAAATGTTCCGACTTTTGGGGTACCAATAATTCACGGGCTTTTTTGGCTTTTTCATTTACATTTTGAGGAATAATACCTTCTGCCATTTTTATTATGACTTTTATATACTGTCAAACAACTCATAGCAACCTCGGAAATAAACATTGTGGATCGATACAATACCTAAATTTTTTACCAATATGTTTCTAAAAAATAAAATATTTTTCGCCAGCAACAATAAAAAAGTCAATGGTTGATTAATTTGTGGCATAACATGGCTCTTACCATAGAATAGTGAGACCATACAGTCGAAGATTTCATTTGTTGAAACAAATTTGAGAAATATGTTAGTAAAACAATCTCAAACGAGTTTTCTGCAAACATCTTTTAATGTGTTAGGAATTGAGATAGGGTTGTAATTAGGAAAAATGGTTGTCTTTTAATTCCGCATCGAATTACATAAAAATATACTGGGGTTCCAATTTAAAATAAGAAAAATAAAGTGCTTTCAAGTTTGAAAAGTTTGACACTACATTTTGGACACTCTGTAAATGCATATCAATAAAACTTGGTTAAGGCAACTGTCAGACCTTATTTAATGAGTATCGTCGATGGTTTTTTAACGAGGCACTATTTTTATCCCTTATTAATTTTCTTAACTAATGGTGCAAAACAGATTTTTTCAGTTTTTATTTTTTTGTGCTAATATCACTGAACCGATTTCAATCAAATTTTATAGGTATGTAGGCATCCATAGAGGGCACCCAAATAAGTAACAAAAGATATACCATGCAATCTAAAAATATACATCATGATGACGTCATACAATTTTGGGACACCCTGTATAATCAAAAATATTTTCCTGAAATACACCCCAAAATGCAAGTAAAGTCTGCAAAATATAAAAATCCTAACTCAATTAGTAACTGAGTTATAGAAGACGGGAGGTTATATAACGGACCCTGTATATTCGTGTGTACCACTGTCTACATTTACGGGGGAAACAAGTCGTACGATTGCAATCATTTTAAATGGTGTGAGGAGCCCTTCTTTGAGTACAGTTTGTATGTGAACACACACAAAGGTATATTTTGACGCGCGATCATAGTGACGAAGTCAGAAGTCATTATTTTACGGGCCATCGGCCGTGAGCCTCTCCGCTAAAAGTCCGCTAAACATCCGTGCGTGGACCTTAGCGCGACCATAATTTTTTATAATTTATGATGTTTGGCTCATGATTTGTTTGTTTTGTTTTTATTTAGTGTAATAGTCTAACGCAGGGTTTCCCAAACTGTGGGTCGCGACCCACTGGTAGGTCGCGAGTCGAATTTTGGTGGATCGCGACAAGATCTTGAAAGCATATATGTATATGATTTATCGTATTTTCATATTTTTAAGATTCAAAAATTAAAATTCATTAGATAGGGCGAATGTTTAAAAGTTTGGGAACCCCTGGTCTAACGGGAATTCTTCACATCATATTATTTTAGGTGTTATGTGAGTTAGTACATTAACAATAACATTAATAAAATAAGATACAGATTTATAGATTTAATGTAATTTATTTACTTTAATTGATTATGCAACGATAATTAATTATGATCATACTTTTTTCATATGTAAATTTTTTTTATTATTGAAAGTATTCATTTGTTTATGATAAAAGATATTCTTTTAACAAGTTCACGTCTTAAAAAGAACTCTTTCTTCTCAAAAGAAAAAGAATTATCACGTTTATGCCCGTGTAATTCTATTGATCCAATATTAATTCATCGCTACAACGCTATTAAATCATGTTTATTTATACAAAAAAAAGTTTTCCACTTGCTGTTCCGTGGAATTCTGTGATACATAACTTCTCATTCCCTTGATCGCCGTCTTGCCCAATATCGACATTAGTAATCTACAAATAATAATTTGTTATGAATTATGCCGAGTCAGATCCAGATCCAGATCCAGTTAGTAACAATCGCCCACGTCGCACATTCAGGACTTCACAACTTTAAACTTATCATAATTTCTCTTGTAAATGATTTAAATTGAATCCAGAAGTAGATTCAGCCGCAATAGCTCGGCAATTCTATGAGATTAATTAATATTCCCCAAATCATCACCCATATTAGAGCAGGGGCTACAACATGGTTGTATTGTTGTCCTGTTATGGTTGCCCTGTATGCTGTCCTGTACATTTTTGCTTGAGCCGGGACCCCAAAAGCATCAGAGGAACCACACAAGAAATACTCTCATAAAACTAGACAAATAAAAAAAATTGAAAATAGTAGAATGTAATTAAAAAAATATATATTTATCCTGGCGTAATTAAAAAAAAACTAATAAAGTGCGTAAAGCAGTAAACCTCGAAAGTGATAAAACGTAAATTTTACAGGAGGCAAAAATAAACTCTATTATTACTTTGGAAACTTAATGTAACGACCTAAGTTTCTATCCTTTAAGGTACTTGTCGATATTAGTGAATTCGTTCCTTTCTTACGTGCACTGTGATGCCGGGTAACCCGATTGGATATTAATAAGTATGATTTTTGAGTTTTAACTAATTTTTTTTCGAGGTCTTGCCCAAACGACGGGTAGTGGCAATGTGTATTACAAAAACATTTCCGATCGCCAATTCTCTGGTCTTATCCTAAATTAAACATTAAAGTAAATTAAACATTAAAGTACAAGTTTTGAATACGCATAATATTGGGTTAATACATGTTATTACTGCGAATGGGCAGATTAGACCGGACTTTAATTTTATTTGCATTAGATAAAGATAAACCGAAAACACTATTAGGGGTTCCCAAAATTATCTGTATTTTTCACTCACTTAAATAACATAATTTATATTTATAAATTATTAAGAGGGTACATTACATTAATTACGCCTTATTACCATTAATTAAAAATGTTAATATTTCAGTTTGATAAAAAAAAAATACTTTGAAATATTTTCCTGACATTTCTAAAAGCATGCGGGAAAATTTAGTATTTTCGGACGGTCGAACATTAAATATAATTTTGGCTAAAAATGTTAGTTATGAGCTCCTGAGTTGACGCCCTCATAATGCTTTGAGTCAAATTTGTTAGCCGAATTGGAACTTTTATAATGCAAATGCAAAACCAGACTGTCGAGCCCTCGAGGGGGTGGAGTGGGCGAATCTTATTTAACTGAATGTATGGATATTTTTTGCCAAAACAAGGCAAACTTTTTTCGCTATTATTTTTTTCGAAGTGTACGGACTAACCAGGCCTCTCAAAAATCGGGCCCTAGGCATTTGTCTCATTTGTCTATGCTATTATCCGGCCCTAGGTGCATTTACGTATAAATAATAGTTGTTATTTCATTTGCCAGCTAGAGCTCACGTCTCGTCGCGTCACTGTTGTTTCACGTGTTTTTTCTTAACGGCTATTGAAAAAGTGCAAGTGTCGAATTATTCACATAGTTATATATTCCGGACCTACGTGTTGTAGATCATTACTTTAAGCGAGAAGTGATAAGCAGTTTTTCTTGAAAGTTACGTGATTGTGATTAATACAAAATGGTAAGTAATTTTTTTGTTTGTTATGGTTTCGTTGATATTGTAAGGGCCCAATATGACCAAAATATAAATATTTAGTAAGAATTAATTAAATATAAAACCACGAAAAATAAATGATATTATTTGGGATAATTGAAGTAAATTTGAATCATTTAATATGTCAGGTGAAAATGATATGCAAGTGTGCATATTCAGTTTAAAGGTTCTCGAAGAACGTGACTGATAAATAACACTTGAGATGAGGGTCGACACTCGGTTATGGGAATTCCCAACGAATTGTATATAAATATTATGAAGTGGGTGGTAGGAGTTTCTTGGGGACAACGATAATAAATACAATGATTGCATTTAGTGAACGCGGACAATATTTTTGTTTAGACTAAACGACTTAAGCGACATGTGTCGGTTCAGCTTATGAGATGTCATGCACGTGAGAATTATAATTATTATTACAAGTGCGAGATTGTTTAATTTCTGTCGGATGTGCGTAGAAGGGCATGATTCGGGGGAATCCCGGAAAGGTAATAATATAGGATTATAGGAGAAGTCCAGTCGGAATTATAGAGAGGAAAATAGTGGGAATGATTTCTATAAACATGCGCGATTTTGACATAATCGGGCTCCACATAAGCATCCACAGTCGACGCAAGTATTAGTAAATAGTATGTATATTAAAATATCAGTTGCAGAAGGTATCTATTCAAGCACGAATTTGAAATTTCGAAACGAGCTGCGTAGCAGCGAGTTGAGGAACAAATGAGTGCTTGAATGACCTTCTGCAACGAGTTCTGCAAGTTTTATACTATTTTTTCTATTTTGCCGCATCATACAATTTTATAAATTAAAACATGAAAATTTTAAATCTAGGGGATTTTGCAGTGGTTGGTGACATTTATGTGGCGTAAATTGTCGGATGATATATTACATGGTGTCACCATAAATTCTCAAGACAAATCGCTTGTAACTGTTAATGTATATAATAATAGTACTTTCCACGGTAATTATTTAAATTAAACATCGTTTTCATTAATTTGCTGTTCTGTGTGAAATTTAATTTTGATGTATGTCAGTTGACAGTTCAACGTCAACCGTCAACGCTACCACTACCAACATCAATGCAGTAGATTTTACTAGTCTATTCTAGCACACCAACCGCTTATTCTAACACTCAAATTACATCATTTGGGTGCTAGAATCGACTTATTCTAAGTTAAATAAAAGTTACATTCTGAATAATGATAAAAATGTTACTACGAAATTTTATTAAATACTGCGAAAGATAAAATAAACATAATAAAAATGTTAATACGAAATTTTATTAAATAGTGGGAAAGATAAAATGAACATAATAATGAAAATGTTACTACGAAATTTTATTAAATACTGCGAAAGATAAATTAAACATAACAAAATTGTTACCACAAAATTTGATTTAATACTGGGAAAGATAAAATGAACATAATAAAAATGTTCCTACGAAATTTTATTAAGTACTGGGAAACATAAAATAAACATAATAATAATAAAAATGTTACTATGAAATTTTATTAAATACTGGGAAAGATAAAATGAACATAATAAAAATGTTACTACGAAATTTTATTAAGTACTGGGAAAGATAAAATAAACCTAATGAACATGTTACTACGAAATTTTATTAAATTGTCGGAAAGATAAAATGAACTTAGTAAAGGTATTAGGAATTCAAAGAATGTATTATTAAAAATATCAATAAGATCAATACATTTAGAAAAGTAACAAAAATAATACTCATCAGGGAATAAGTATAAAAATTAAAAGAATAAATTCGATAACATCTTGGTAAACAAGGTAGATAGTATAATAATGATCATGGGCAATGAAGTAGAAATTAAATCAATTAGAGTAAATTTAGTCACGAGTTAATTTCAATATTAAAAGGGTAATAAATTCAGAAAAGGTAATGAGTACAAATTAAATATAAATGAATCAAATTATATATTAAATTCAGGTTAATTCAGGTCAATATTAAAATGGTCATACATTCAGAAAGGTAATGAGTAAAATTTAAATAATAAATTAAAATAAATAATATTAATTCAGATAGATAATAAATGGTCGTAAGTTCATAAATTGTTAACAAAAACTGTATTTCAAAACCTAGTTGCAAAATAGATAGAAATAGTAGATGCAAAATGGCACTGGAAGGCACAAACATATTGCATGAAGTGGTGACATACATTGAGTGTTTTTTTTAGAATTGGTCAATGTGTGAAGTCATTGACGTCACTAGAAATATCCAACTGATGTGACTGACTATGTTGATGGATACATTTCTGTTAACATTTTCCATGCTGTGGGAACATACAACAAAGAAATCACCATGGGCACGGAGGTGTCGATTTCTTTGATGTGTAACCTGCTGAAATGCATCGTTTATCCAAAAACAACTAATACTTCTTTGAGTAATTTTTTTAGTAAATAAAGTAATATATTATGGATAAATAAAGAAAGTCATTAAATTCAAATTTGGTGTGTAATTGTATTGAAAAAATCCTTTAAAGTGAATAAATTACACTCAATATATAAATCTGTGTCTTTATTTTATTAATGTTATTCTTACTAATCCACATATTACCTCTAAAAGAATTTGAAGTGATCACGACAATGATTTAAAATCAAACACAACATAAAGAAGTACTTCCATTATACGAATCACATAAAATTAAAATAAAATTAATAAATCATGAGCCAAAATAAATTTCATAAATTATAAAAAAAAAAAATATCTAAATAATCAAATAATTGGGTATGTCGAAACCTTACAATGCATACCAATTTTTTTATATTATATTTGTATTACTCAAATCTGCTAATATTCATACTGGTACGAGTACGTACTGGTAGAAATTAATTAACTATTTCTTGTTTATTACATTTTTTATTAGATCTTTTAATTTTTTATCTAACTAGTTTCGGGTTATCATTCGGAAGTCATCTTCTGAGATATTTTTCTACAAATTATAAAGATTTCAACATTTAAAATAAAGTATTTATTATTACAATAAACGTGAATAACAAAGAAGTATGTTAATGTTGTATCCACCTCACTGACATACCTACATATATACATGTATATATATATAAATACACGTTTGATCATAACTCAATTATTGTACAAGTAATAAGTATTGCAGTACACATTAACTATATCTAGCGGACCCACGAACGCATTATCTTGAAAGAGAATAAACATAATATCCGGTCTTTGCAACCCTGGTATCTAAGTTAAATAGTTAAATGTTATGCCATGTTATTACTTCAAATAATTTCAAAGAATGTATTTGTTAAATATTTTCGAGTTGTGCCGTAAACAGTTCCCAGAAATGTTGTGTCCCAACGTCCATCACAGATAATTATATTTGCACACAAATAGAGGATAACAGCGACGGCACTCTCGGACAAGACAGCGAGGGCAGGCGGGATGAGAGTCTGGCAGGGGCTGTGGTAAGAGCGTCAGAAGTCCTCTTTCCTAACTGGCATTACGTTCTGCCATACTTGTAGAAAATTAATAATAAAGTTTGAGCTAAAGATTTGTGTATTAATCAGCGAGAAGTCTCCGGTTACCCGATCTAAGGAGGTGTTCTGTGCCGCAATTCTTCCTATCTTCTACGGAGGAAACCCGACGTTGTGTGGTGTACTACGGCGCACGGAGACAACATATATTTTGGTGGCAGCGGTTTTCGGCGAGGAGTCTATGATTATTCAAGACATCACTACACATCAGGCATCATCTACAGAGAGAAGAAAGCAGCAGCCAACCATGTGGAAATTAATGTAAGTCCGATCATATTGCATTCTGTTTGAGATTCCTAGTGTTGGGCCAGAGCTTTTCTTATCGATATTCTTATATTTAGCATTATTTAATTTTAAAACAAATTAGTACAACTTTTAAAGATATTTCGTGATTTAAATTCAAATTCAAAGATGGCTGATTTAAACGAGCTATCCACAAGACTAAATTTAATCACAACTTTCGACGGTTCTGATCCCAAACAGCTTGAATCATTCCTTTGTGCCTGTGATTTTGTTTTAAAAAATGTAGCAGACGCGGCATTGGATGAATATGTTGAGGATATTTGTGCTCTAAAAATGACTGATCAAAAAGCTCTCAGACTTTTACAAGAAGCCAATGACGACATAACTTGGAACGAGATAAAAACAAAACTAAAAAATTACTACGCAAAAAAGAAAATTCAATCTTTACCCGGGTGCATCCAGGCCATAATGAATATAAGACAAGGATATAACGAAAATGTTAAACATTTCAGTGACAGGTTGCTGGAGTTTCACGAAAATTACAAATTATTGTCCAATTCAAACGATGGCGAGCATTTGGCTATGTCAGCATTCAAAAACGGGTTGTCGAGTGATAAATTACAGTGCATTGCACACAGCTATAATACGAACGAGTTAAAAGATTTAATCAAACAAACAATTAAAGTAGCGTCAGAAACTTGTGACAAAAGAGAAGTTAAGCAAGTCTCTCAATCAGAAACCAGTCAATCTAATTATTGTAACCAAAATAATCATTCAATTTTAGAGTGTAGAGTATTAAAAAGTCACCAAAATTCTCAGATTAGGAATAATCAAAATTCAAGTACACATCAGGTAATTATAATCGAAATGGGTGGAATAATTCATATCAAGGACAAAATTCACAACACAGAGACAATTTTCGTGGAAACCAAAATTTTAGAAATCATAGAAATCAAGATAATTTTAGAAGTAACCAAAACAGTCAACGATTTAATTCTAATTATCGTAATCATTATAATTATGAACAAACTGCCCCGAACGGAAATATAAACTCTAACAACACAAGAATTGCTCATGATACACATAGAAATAACTCATATCTAAACACGTCCCAAACACAGCACATTAACCCTTTTCAGATGACAGCCTCGGGAGAAACCTCATTACGCTAACTAATCCACACCATAACATGTATGCTAATCAAGTGATCCCATTATAAAATAAAACTTCCAATCCCTCAATTAGCTCGCAATCAAATCCTCAAATACCAACACCTGACCAGAATGACTTGCATGAAACCATTCAATCCAGAATTCAAAATTCAAAAGTAACACAATCGCACGCAGTAACTAATGTGCATGCCGTACCATTTTTCTCAACGCAAGAAACTATACCTACCAAGAATGATCTATTAAATACTAAAAACTCCTTTCAAACACAAACACAAGCCCTTGTTGCAAATGACAATATAACTCCTATGACGCCATTAGTTCCAGAATTAGACCCAACTAAATTACCAGAGTTAGACACTCAGAGCCATTATAAACCTTCTTGTACCCATAAATTAAATCTAGGACCAAAAATTATATATCTTGAAATTCTTAAAAATAAAACTAAAACTAATTCTATTTCACTAATCGTTGATACCGGAGCCGAAATTAGTCTCTTAAAAAAAGATTTGTGACGTGCCTGAAGGGCTATCAGCGCGTTAGGCCGCGGAGCGAGTGGAGGCTCCCTTCGAAGCAGCGACGAGGGCCAGGCTCTCGGTGTCGGAGAGTGGGGGGGTTTAAAAAAGGCTCCACGTAATTTTAACCCCGCCACTACTTCGTCACAAAGGAGGGGCTCCACCTTATCTGCGTGGGTTGACGGCAGACAGTCAGCGAAGTTCAGAAATTACGAACTGTCGCAACGGCTGACCACCTGGCGCCCACACCACCAGATTTAAATCTCGCAATGAGAATAGGAAGTTAAACTGAAAAAGAATGCCCGATTGAGAAAACGTGGGGGGTACAAAAAATAACAGGTGTGAATTTTGTGGTGTAAAATATCTGCGTTTATTCACACAAAAGACAGGATACCGTGCCTACGCTTCCTGAAAGAAATACCTCCGTCCGCAACTCTATCACGCTGCGTCCACCAGACTCGGCCGAATCCCGCGCACACGTATCGCGCGATGCGAAGGGCTGTCGGAGCCACCTTTTTCTTACAAAAACGCAAAACACGTACGGCACGAAACACGCAACGCAAATGTACACAAAAGAAAAAAACGATATATCAAAGGAAATTAAAACAATAAAGGAGAACAAAAATTATAGACCTGGCCTGTGTTCCTCGCGGCGACTTCGCTGGCGGTTCTGGGCTCGGCTCTAGGACGCGCTGCGGCCGGCAATCGTCGGGGACGCCGCACAGTGGGACAGCTTTGGCCGCTAGCCGGACAAAAATCCACAGAAAAGCAGAAACATCATCAACGTCGTTAAAACTAGTGCCAGGATTTTAATTATAGTCTAATGCACCCATGGTACAAAGGGTTTCTCTTTAGGAAGAGTTTGCATGCCAGTGTTACACAGAAACGAGTCGCGTGTCGTGAATAATTCTGGCGCCTTAATATCCACGCGTTTTTTTGGTCAACTTGTAGTTACTTTTTAATGTAGAGTCTTGATTATTATACTTGCTTAGTATTTTTTTTTTTAGTAATCAGTTATGTTGTACGACATATACATGCTAAATGATAACCAAATTGTTTCATCTTGTTTATTTTTCCATAAGATATGCAAATAAATAGGCGATATTTTTCATGAAATAGGGTGCACGAATTATGCAGAGTTCGCAGGGGTTAAAATTGTATGGCATAGTTTGCTCTCAACCTTCATCTATCATATGCCATTTCGGTCATCTGCCACCTTTTACCACCTTCGGAGTTAATAGTATGAATGTAGGGCGCGTCCTATCAAAAATGAAACAAAGTCACTTTTCTACTTACATATATTTTTTAATTTTGTTATTAAATTATTCTGAATTGTCAATTTCATTTAAAATTTCATTTAATAACATCACTGTTGATTTTATTTCAAAAACTGACCTACATTCATGCTTTACGCGATTTTTACGTTTGATAATAAAAAAAGGCTCCCTTTCCTACATTTTAAATAATTGAATGTACACTTTGATGTTTTTTTGTCGACTGTAAGTGTTAAAAAGCCAAATACAAGATTTCAGATTTTTGTCCGGCCAAAATCGCTCCTGTCCCACTATGCGCCGTCGCTAAATTTCTGTCCTCAGAACAACTCTGGCAGGGTGGTGTCGTCGCCCCTAGCCGAGAACCTGGCTGGCTGGGTTACTTCAGCCCCTACCCAAAAAACGCCTGTAAAGCACATGGCCTTATTAACAATGGCCGGACACGTGTCTTTACAAAAAAAGAAGTCGGGTTTAACCACTTACTCTGGTGTTTCGAGCGTGTATAGTTGAGCAGTGCCGTACCCCTCCCTTGCCTTGTGCCGGTGTCGTCAATCCCTCATGGGACGGTTAATGGAGGACACGTTTTAAATCCCGGAAACCGGTTAGCGATAGCCCAGAGAAAAACTGTGACCTCGTGACACTTCTGCACTCCAGGGGAGTTTGACTAGCTTCTACCTCATCGCAGCGCCTCGCCGCCGATTTACAAATCACACGCATATCGGAAACACGTCACGTTTAAAAAAACGTGTGCGTAGCGGTTGCCTACGTTGGCGGTCCGTGAGCGCAATTAAAAATTAGGACAGTTTCCGTCGGAGGCAAAACCAGCCCGTTACAAATTGCATAAGCGATAAAAGAACAATTAATGTAGAACAGACAATTTTAATTAGCGGATTTCTAATAATCCAATAAAAACACTTGGAACGTGTATTTTAGAAATAAAAATTAATAACAAAATTTTACCATGTGTATTTCATGTTGTTCCAAGTGAGATAAACGTCACGACCGAAGGAATTATCGGACGAAATTTTATGAGCCATTATAAGACGGATATATATTTTTAGTAACAATAAAATAATAATTGGAAATGACGAAGTTAATATGGAGACCTTATCAAAAACTGAAACAATCAAAATTCCAGCTAGATCAGAGTTACTAGTACAAGTAAATACTTCAAATTTTGAGACATCAGATAGTGTATTTTGTGATAAACAAAGTATTAACGAAAATGTAATGAGTAGTGCTTGCATAACTAATGTTAAAGATAATAAAATTTAAGTTGCTTTATTAAATATTTCCGAAACTGACCAAATCATCAAAATTCCAAAAATAAACGTACACAAAATTGAGAGTTTATTTCCAAATTGTAGTTTCAATCAACAATCTAAATACCATCAAAACATTTATAATATTAAAAATAAATTAAGTAAATCCAATCTAAATGCTGAAGAAATCTCTTCAGTATGTAACGTTTTTGAAGAATATATTGATGTAATTCATATTGAAGGTGAACCACTCACCTGCACTAAAATTATGCAACATGAAATTAATATAATGCCTGATAAAAAACCACCTTACATTAGACCATTTCGTTTACCCCATACACAAAAAGCCATAATCGATAAAGAGATAAATAAATTACTAGACGAAGGTATAATTGAACATAGTTCGTCACCCTATAACGCACCATTGTTACTCGTACCAAAAAAATCAGAAAAAGGTATGCAATTTAGGGTCTTTGTCGATTTCAGAAAACTAAATGATATAACGATATCAGATCCATTTCCATTGCCAAATATCAACGACATCTTAGATCAATTAGGGAAATCCAGATATTTTGAACAATAGATTTAGCTTCGTGATATCATCAAATACCCATGCGACGTGAAGATAAAGAAAAAACAGCGTTTAGTACCGATAAGGGTCACTTCCATTTTACACGAATGCCGTTCGGTTTAAAAAACTCAGGAGCTAGCTTCCAACGTTTGATGAGTGGCATATTGTCAGGTTTACAGGGAATTAAATGTTTAGTTTATGTAGAAGATATAGTTATATTCGCCCATGATTTACTAGAACATGAAAGTAGGTTAAGAGAAGTGTTTGATATATTGAGGAAACCTAGACTAAAAATAAATGTTATTAAATGTATTTTTTTACAAAAAGAATGTCAATTTTTAGGACACATTATATCAGATGAAGGGGTAAAACCTGATCCAAAGAAACTTACAGCCGTTCAAAATTTTAAGTCTCCTTCCAATACAAGGGAAGTTAAATCGTTTTTAGGTCTTACAGGGTATTATAGAAAATTCAAAGCTATAGCAATAATTATTCAGCAATAGTTCAAACTTTTTATGGACACCTGAATATGAATTAGCTTTCCAGAAACTAAAATCAACTTTAATATCTCCACCAATATTAGCTTATCCAGATTTTACAAAACAATTACAACAGACACCAGTAAAAAAGGTATAGGAGCAATTTTATCTCAAGGAGAAATAGGTAACGATAAACCAATTGCTTTTGCTAGTCGCACCCTTAAGAAGGCAGAAACCAATTATTCAACCACGGAACGCCAGATGAAAGCGATCTTGTATGGAATTAATTATTTTCGACCTTACATTTTTGGGAGTAAATTTACAATAGTGACCGATCACAAACCATTAGCACAGGTGTTTAGAGTTAAAGACCCAGGTACAAGACTAACGAAGTATAGGCGAACATTAGCAGAGTACGACTGCACAATAGTGTACAGGCCCGGTAAGGAAATATCTAACGCTGATTTTTTAAGTAGATTGTATGTTACCAATGTGTATGTAGGTAAGGATATTCAAGACAAACACAAAATTAAGGGATTTTTAGAATATGAGGAATATTTAAAAAATAATAATAAAATAATTACTAATTTAAAGGTCATTGAAACAAATAATACTACAAAACAAGAAATGTTAACTAAACCAATTGTAATCTGCATCCCAAAATTTTTAGTTGGTGAAAATCATAATACAAAATTTATTAATAAAACTCACAAGCACCCACTATTTTGTATTATTGATAGAGAATACGAACGTGATAAACATTATTATGAACTAATATTTGCATCTTTAGTAGATCTGAAACAAATATGTACACAAAGAGATATAGAAAATATTGGTATTGTTAAAATAAAAAACAAAGGTTCATTTAGATGGGAAAAAAATAGACTAGTTGTAAGGTATATTTTCGAAAACATAAACGTAACATTATGTAATGAATATGAAGAAACCCACGACTTAACGGAAAATAAAAAAATTGAAATCTTTAAAGAATATCACGATACATACATAGGTGGCCACCAAGGCGCCGTCCGCACATATGAACGTATGAAACAAAAATACAAATGGAGAGGCATGAAGAGTGACATTAAACAGTACATAAAAAATGTGAAAGTTGTCAAAAAAATAAGGCATGCATGAGAACAAAAATGCCAATGGTAATAACTTCCCCAGCAAATAACCCATTTGAGCGCGTTTACCTGGACATAGTAGGGCCATTAGTAGTTTCCGGACAGGGCAATAAATATATAATGACTTTTCAAGATGATCTACCTAAATTTTCGGAGGTGACACCTATACCAGACCAGGAAGGTACGACCATCGCCAAAGCATTCGTTAATAACGTAATCTGTAAACATGGATACCTAAATGCGTACTCACAGATCAAGGAACCAATTTTCTCAGCGAAATGTTCAAAAACGTATGTAAATTATTAAAAATTAAGAAAATACAAACCACAGCTTACCACCCTCAAACAAATGGAAGCCTGGAAAAATCACACAGAACCTTGGCAGAATATCTAAGGCATTATGTAAGCAAAACCCAAACTGATTGGGACCAATTTTTACCAACCGCGACATTCACTTACAATACCACACCTCATTGTTCAACTAGCTACACCCCACACTTTTTATTATACGGATATGACGCAGAATTACCAACATCAATAACAAAAACACCCGAGCCATTGTATAATTATGACGACTACCTAAAAAAATTAAAACACAAAATGGAACACTCGCGGCTTATAGCTAAACAAACAATTTTAAACAGCAAGAACAAATCTAAAAAACAGTACGATAAAAACGTCAACAGCACAAAATTTCAGGAAGGGGAGCAAGTGTTACTAAAAATTGAAGCAGTTAAACGCGGGCTTAGTAGAAAATTATGTAGCCAGTGGGAAGGACCATTCGTTATTATAAAATGAAACCCCCCAGTAAATGTTACAATTAAGAAAGGTAATAAAATCATGCGCGTGCACTGTAATAGAATCAAACACTTTTATATAAGGTCATAGTAAAATGAAACCTATATATCAAATCAAATTCACACAAATCAAACTTGTTTTAATTCAGGAAACTCACACCACATAATTGGGTTACAGAATACTCCTGTTCGTCACCGGAACACTAGCAGCCACATATACGAGCAAGGAAACCACAAGCGACTACAATGTAACGAAACATAACTATAATGCGGGAATATATTTTGAGAGGATAGGCGACATCAGACTAACAAACAAAAACCTTCGTGTAGTCACTTACGTAAATTTCACAGAATTCCAAAATGAAATTTCCTTATTAAATACTTACGCTCTAATAACAAACACTTTATGTAATTTAAAAAACCTTTTAGCTTCTATGAAACGCTCTTGTTCGGCAGCTGTTGAAACATTTTCTACGTCTTTAAACAAAATCCAAGAAGATTTACTTGAGGTAAAAGACATTGTTGGTCACTCTAGAGTACGTAGAGGATGGTTTGACATTGTTGGTAAAGGCGCAAAGATTTTATTCGGCACACTGGACGCCGAAGACGCATCTTATTATGATAAAGCAATAGCTTTATTTCTACATCGTGTTTTCTACATCGTTAATAACGATGTAGAAAACACGGATAAAAAAGTAGAAAATTCAATGATAGAAGAAGCTCATGTAATTAAATCATCACTATTAACAATTAACAAAACTGTAGGATCTCTGGAGAACAATAAAAAAATTCTATCAGAAAACATTAACAAAATTAACTCTTATTTCGGGGACAATAAAGAAATTAACTTTATTAAACTAAATTCCGACATTATCCAACATATGTCAAGATTCAATTTCATTATTAACCAGTTTCAATTAAAAATCGTTGTTTTGACCAACGCGATTCTAGAAGCAAAAAGAGGAATTCTACACCCCTCCATTATAAACCCTCACAAACTGTTAAACGAATTCAGCAATTTAAAACATAAAATCCCTCAGAATTTAGAATTACCAGTACCACTGAACAGAAATTATATTGACCTCCTTATCAAACTAACCGAAATAACAGTGTACTTTGAAAAAGGAAATCTAGTTTATGTAATTGCTACCCCACTTTTAGAAGCACAAACATTTTTTTCTGTACAAAGTAAACCCATTGCCCATGCACGTAATAGGTAACAAATATGCAATAATAAAACCTAAAACTAAATACTTGGCAATTGACGAGTATAAACACAAATATTTACAATTCTCCGAATCAGAATCAAACAGGTGCAAACGTTTGTCAAAATTAAAATCAATCTGTATCCAACATAAAAACGTCTTAGACATATCTCATAATGAAAATGACTGCTTAATTGCTATTTTTGAACAAGTCTCTACGAAAATTCCCAATAGTTGTGAAAAAAGGTTACTAGAATTGGACAATAGTGTTTTCATTCAATTACAAAATAGCAACACTTAGCTTTTTACTGTCTTAAAGCATGAAATAGTCACAATAAGTTGTACTAATAATTCAAATCCTATCGATGTCGAGTTGGAAGGCACTGGTTCATTGACGGTTTCGAGCAGGTGTAGGGGATATGCCCGGACGACCGTTTTTATTCCGCGTGACAACAACGCAGTTAACTCGAGCATGCAGAGCGATTTCATTCCACATTTTAACCTAAACCAAGAGATATGCGAAGAAGTCAGAAGCAAAGAAGTCAACCTTAGTATGGTAGAACTTAACCTACATCCAATATCAACAGACAAGCACACCGATGAACTCAACGTAGCCAGTCATCGCCTCGATGATATCATCCAGAAGGCAACTCAACTAAAAGAAATCACATCATGGAAAACCAGAGTTTTCAGTTTCTGGCCACACCTTCTAGTCACCGTAATAATAATTTACATGTTATATAGACTTTGGAAAAGTCTTCGTTCACCAAATAGGAGAACATGTTGCGGCGTCATCCCAAACCTTTGTATCACGATGGACCAAAGGGTAAATCAACCACCAGTTGCGGTACAGTACAGAGCCAACCATGAAAACATCACTTTCAGAAGGAGTCCAGAACCAGATAACAAAGGAACCCCATACCTTGTAGAGGAGGCTGCACCAACTCCAAAACCAGAATTAAGACGGTCCACACACGTCTTTTCGGCAAATCTCGTGAAAATCGTGATAAGTGATAGTCGTTCATGATACGACTTAGTGCGCGATAATTAATACCACAGCGATTGCGAAGTTAGATGAATCCGCACAAGCTTTTCAACGAACTATACATTCAATAATCCATAATAATATTTTTTCTTGTATATCATTGTTTATTTTATATATATTTTTTTAGCAAATACAATCTCGTATAATGACGATATAGGAATATTTAGTTAGGTTTCCTTTGTATACTTTAGGTCTAGTACTTCTAGGCGCAATCTAAAAGTAAAATAATAATAATAATTTTGCATATTCTTTTTTTTATCGGTACGACGCAGACATGTTGTATCTACCTCACTGACATACCTACATATATGCATGTATATATATAAATACACGTTTGATCATAACTCAATTATTGTACAAGTAATAAGTATTGCAGTACACATTAACTATATCTAGCGGACCCACGAACGCATTATCTTGAAAGAGAATAAACATAATTTCCGGTGTTTGCAACCCTAGTATCTAAGTTAAATGTTATGCCATGTTATTACTTCAAATAATTTCAAAGAATGTACATGTTAAATATTTTTGAGTTGTGCCGTAAACAGTTCCCAGAAATGTTGTGTCCCAACGTCCCAGAGTGCGACGGCACTCTGGGACAAGACAGCGATGGCAGGCTGGATGAGAGTCTGGCAGGGGCTGTGGTAAGAGCGTCAGAAGTCCTCTTTCCTAACTGGTATTACGTTTTGCCATACTTGTAGAAAAATAATAATAAAGTTTGAGCTAAAGATTTGTGTATTAATCAGCGAGAAGTCTCCGGTTACCCGATCCAAGGAGGTGTTCTGTGCCGCAATTCTTCCTATCTTCTACGGAGGAAACCCGACGTTGTGTGGTGTACTACGGCGCACGGAGACACAACATTAAATATGATAAAATTGTTTATTAGAAAAAGTATATATGTATTATTATGTTTGTGTGTATGTGTATTTTAATTTAATTAGATTTTTACTTTTTTTTAAAAGGTTTATTATATGAAACATGTTTGTTGTACGTTGTAATTTGTAGCAAAATATTTGTGAAGATGGCTTGTTCTAAGCCGAAACTAGTCAGCAAAAAAAAAAACAAAAAGATCTTATAAAAAATATAATAAACAAGAAATAGACAATTAATTTCTACCAGTACGTAGTCCGAAGATCAGAAGACTGAAGTAATACAATTTTTTTTTAGGTTTGTTATGGTTTCATCCATTTTATACCAGTTTTATTATACTGGATGCTTCAAAAGTAAGGAAGCACCTCGCTAGAGCCTTTATTTTTATTTTTAGAAAAAACTAGTTTTCAACAAAAGTTTGACAGCTAATTATTCGCTACAATTTGACGATTTTCATTTCTTTTTGCGACGTGACACATTTTTCAAATGGCAACCTACATTTTTCTGTTAATACATTTGATGTCTTTTTAATTCTCTTGACGAATATCTAAAAATACCATGAGGTTGCATAACAACGATTTCGAAAAAATAATCGAGTTTAATGCATGATAACAAAAATGTGAAAACTTAAAAATCGGCTTCGAACTGCTTTGAAAAACAAATCATACAAGTTAAACAAATGCAATTTACTAATGTCAGTTGGTTTTAACTAAATAAGGTTGTAAATTACACTATATTAGAAATTGTTTCTCATTAATTTCTTTCTTTCAATTAATTTCACATTGATTCAACATTTTTTTCAACATTTTGTAATACAGTTTAATTGACAACCTTATTTAATAAATACTAACTGACATTACTAAATCGCATTTGTTTAACTTATATCATTTGTTTTTCTAGACAGTCTTTAAGTTTTCACTTTTTTGTCATCATGCATTAAATTCGTTTTTCTTCAGGGGCGTAGCTACCGCTGTATCAGCTGTATCAATGATACAGGGCCCCCAAGCTCTAGGGGCCCCGTAGCTACAGGGGCCCCCGAGCTGTAGGGGCAGTGGCGAAACTACAATGAGCCAGACGAGGCTACCGCCTCACAGTGGTCGGAATTTCCTAAAAATTGGGATTTAATCTAAGGAACCTTCCAAAAATCTCACAACCTTGTATGTAGGTATATTTCGGACTTTGAAATAAGATTCTGAGGTAACGTTTGAGAAATTCTAAAAATACAAAATGGCCGATCAATATTGCGCACAAAAATTTAAAATTCATGTCCAATTTGAATTCTGTGTTGGCAATAATTTCGAAAAAATATTGTTTACCTAGCTATTAACATTATTTAACACAATTTATAGATTTTATTCGAAAGAATAGATAAAAAATGAATTTTTACCAATGTTTTCTGAAAATGTCCAGTTTTACTATTTTTTGTTTTTTATTTGGTCTTACTTCCCTATCTTATGAAAATTAAGATATTTATTGTTGTTCAATAAATGTTAGCGTCACTTTTATCAGTAACTGTCCAAGCATTTATCGATTATACAAAAAAATGCACGTTTTATCAAGAAAAATGCATTTTTTTTATAGTGTGTAACTTTTACCGGGGCAGCCCAGGGCAGCTGTTTGCGTTGGAAAAAAAGTCTGTGTACTTTATATTTTTCAGATCCTTAGAAATTTCTGGGGGCACGAGGGGGGCAATTTTTTTTTCGCTGCTAAACTTTATGCTAGAAATAAGGTAATATTACATAAATTTCATAAACTATTGTATTTTACTCAACTATTTGTACTCTTCTATGAGTATTTAGTATTATTTAATAATTACTCAATTGCAAAAAAAATATTGTCTTATACAGGGCGTCTCCTAAAAAACGCCGCTAACCATAACTCCTTTAGTTATTGTCCGATTTCAATAAAACCAGTTTTAGACGATTTGCCTCTTGCAGAGCTCAATTGACTTTATTTTCAACAAGATGGAGCAACACCGCATAATCCCAGAATAAAAATTAACTGTTTAACGAAAAATTTGGCGAAAACTGGCTTGGAACGTATGGTCCAATTCGGTGGCCTGCGAATTTGCCCGATCTAACACCACTGGACTTTTGGCTTTGGGGTTATGTTCAAGATCATGTTTATGTAACACATCCAGCTAGTGAAGAAATTCTAAGGCAAAGAATTATAAACTGTTGCCGAGAAATATCTCCAAATTGTATATTAAATGCAACTTATTATTGAAATCGGCCAATAACTAAAGGAGTTATGGTTAGCGGTGTTTTTTAGGAGACACCCTGTATAAGACAATTTTTTTTTTGCAATTGAGTAATTGTTAAATAAAACTAAATACTCATAAAAGTGCAAATAGTTGAGTAAAATACAGTAGTTTATGAAATTTATGTAATATTACCTTATATCTAGCATAAAGTTTAGCAGCGAAAAAAAAATATTGCCCCCCTCGTGCCCCCAGAAATTTCTAAGGATCTAAAAAATATAAAGTACACAGACTTTTTTTCCAAAGCATACAGCTGCCCCGAGCTGCCCCGGTGAAAGTTACAGCCTATATATAAAAAATGCATTTTTCTTGATAAAACGTGCATTTTTTTGTATAATCGATAAATGCTTGGACAATTGTTAAGCTAGTTCTTTTTCCAATCGTAGCCTTAACTTGACGTCATATTTAATACATAAATTTTCGCCATTTTAACTATTAATAATAATAATCACTTACATAATATACTGTATTTTCATGGGTCAGGATCCGCAGGCTATATATTGAACTCGGTCCGAGGATGGCATTGGCTCCAAATGATTTCCCCACATATAAAGAGTATTCTTTTAGTATTATATATTAACTATAATTGGAAGGACTTACCGGGGGAGCATCTCCCCTTTCCCCCGCCAAATGATCTCTCGCCAACTGGATTCCCAGCAGTCTCGGCTTCGACCATTATTCTCTACGACTATTGAAATTCACCTTCATGTGCAAAGCAGTGACATACACCTCTTAATACCTAATTCCTTATTTCAATTACTAGGACGAACCTCTCCGTGATGTACTTTTACAGGAACGCATCCCGCCTTTATGTGCACGTAGCATATTTGCAAAGGACCCAGGAACGAATCCCGCCTTTATGTGCACGTAGTATATTTGCAAAGGACCCAGGAACGAATCCCGCTTTTATGTGCACGTAGCATCTTTGCAAAGCACCCAGGATCGAATCCCGCCTTTATGTGCACGTAGTATATTTGCAAAGGACCCAGGAACGAATCCCACCTTTATGTGCACGTAGCATATTTGCAAAGGACCCAGGAACGAATCCCGCCTTTATGTAATCATGACGACACACATATGTCAGAACACCTCAATCTGATATACATATTGTAGTTTAGGTACTGACCTTTAATCCATTCCAACACCTAATCCATAACCGTCCACATTGCAACGCACAACAAAACATTAGATCACACATGCTTTCCCCACAATCAGCACCCAACTTGCATCCACACTCCATAAAAGCACGTAACTCAATGTGTCCTTCGTTACTCGTTCTTAAGCTGAGCGTCTCGCTCCGGCAAACAAACACGTCCCGCCTCCAATATTAATAATCAATTATTAGTCAATAATACAATTTGATACCTAACATTCGGCCATCCTGAAAATCATCACGTCCCGGGATGAACTACTACTCTCAACCTGAACCAATCTAAATATAATATCTACGCCCATCACGAAACTTACTAGCCACGTCCTCACATAAAGAACCATTTTTATTTTATGCCCAAACTGATGCTCCTTACTCATTACCTCGAATAGTTGTCTTTAGGCTGCTTGCGGAGCTAATGGTATTGTGTGCTCCTGGTCTGCTATTGTCTCTCCAAGAGCTGTACTTTTATCTTCTTGAAGGCTGCCAGTTTTGCCGATTTTATGCTATTGGAGAATCTGTTGTATTGGTTGATAATTCTGCCGGTAAACTCCAATTTCTAACCCTTCTATAGGTATTGTTGAGTCCCGATGCTATTTCATTCGCTTGCATTGTAGTTGTATATATCCTCGCCAATCTCCAACCTAATGCTCGTTACCTAATGCTACTACTTACGAGGCTATGCTCTATTTTGTGCAGTTACACAAAACTCCGCACGGATATACAGGGTCCTGCAACAGTGCGTCGGGCTTTCCTACCGCGTTTCCCGTAAAAGATAGATAAAAATGTTTCGTACAAAAAGTTAATGGTTTAAAAATATTTATGCCGTAAAATTATTTTCAATTATACAGGGTGTCCCAATTTTGCGGAATAACAAAAACAAACATGTTTTTAAATGGAACACCCTGTATTTATTCAAGCTTTCTGATGACATTTCTCAACCTCTACATTGTTGTCTATTTAGGTTTGGATTATGTTACAGTGTTGCCAATTTACAATTTTTTTCTCCAAATATCATGCATAAGCAAGCTCAACTAAAAAATCGTAGCGACCTCGTTTTTTGAAGGTAAGAATAAGTTTTAGCAATATTCCCAGTGTGGTTAATAAGCAACATGTTGGTAATGAGCAATTTTAATTTAGTAATACAGGGTGTTCCGAAAAAATGCCAAACTTTACAAATTTCAAAGCGGTATAACCCATTTTTTTTTAAATAGAGTGCTCCCTATTTTATGTCGATATTCGATAGGTCTTTTTCTTCCCTTCAATTTGATGGGGCATATCTTATGTCTGAACCCCATAGTTGTTGAGATATTAATTATTTTTTACAGAAGTAAAGATTTAATTACATTTCTATGCACTTAAATAGGTCATGCTGAGACAAAACAACTGTCAACATGTAAGTAAGAATTAATGTGAGATGAACGAAAATAGTAAAATAGTAGATAGTACTTCTGTAATACGATTAATTATTTTATTCCAAAACTATGAGAGAGAACAAAATTATTAATACAAAAGAGAAACGATACTACAGTAATGTTCAAAATGTATTTGTTCATCTCACATTGATTCTTACTTACATTTTGACAGTTGTTTTGTCTCAGCATGGCCTACTTCGCTGCATAGAAATGTAATTAAATGGTTACTTTTGTGAAAAATATTGAATATCTCCATTTGGGTGTTCTATTTTAAAAAAATGTATGTTTTTGTTATTCCACAAAATTGGGACACCCTGTATGTTTGAAAATAATTTTACAGCATAAAGATTTTTAAGCTAATAACTTTATGTATGAAACATTTTTTTCTATCTCTCACGGCAAGGGCGCTAGGAAAGCCCGACGCACTGTTGCTGGACCCTGTATGTCGGTGTATGTATAGTTGTCTAAAGAGCTATTAAGACTTTTGCTGTAGGGGCAAGATTAAGGCAACTTTCCACGCACAAAACCCCGAGAATTTTGCTTTGTTGTATCTTGCATTAGCATAGCTTTAGCTGCTCGTTAGATAGTTTATGCTTGTGCCGATGAGCGATACACTAATCCTCTCAGACACCCTAGGATGTATGCCTTAATTTTGCTCACCTTGTAGATTGTTTTTAAATCTCTTGCAGTTTGTCCATCTATGTGCTCGGCTTCTATTCCACTCTATGCTTCTGCTCTGTAGAGTATACTACTTGTTATAACTGTGTGGTATATGTTTCCCCCCACCCCTTTTTAATACAGACGCTATACACGATGCTATTTACTTCTCAACATACTTGCGCATTTCTGAAAACCAGTACACTGCAAGTATATTCTCCATAGAAAAATGTCGAAACTCATCGTGATTACCCCTCACAATTTCTCTTCGCATACTTCTTAGTACAACCCAAAATTGTTTACCATCTACCATCTACAACTTTATAAAAACGATCGTCAGTCATCTTGTACTCCTTGTGGATTTTTCTTTCGTAATCATTCTTTAGTGCCTATTTTTACATTTTTGTTAATACATGTACTTTTCGGTCGGTTAACTGACAAGATAGCACCCAATTGGCGACATCTATTTGAAACACAAACTGTTCTCTACAAAACTTTGTTCTGCAACAGAGTTTCTACTTAGACTATCTACATGTGCCATGTTTTTCCCAAGACGATGATTTACTTCAAAAGTAAACTCCTGCAACTGCAACCACCATCTTGCAATTTTAGAGACTAAGTCCTTCTTGTCTGCGGCTGCCTTTACTGCACTGCAGTCGGTAACGACTTCAAATGGCTTTCCGATGAAATAGACTCGATATATTTTGATATTTTGAGTGTCTCTACGACCGCTAGAGTCTCTAATTCGTATGAATGCGAACGCTTTTCTGCAGCAAACAATTGTCGGCTAATATAACATATTGGCTTTAATATAGTTGGTTCAATTTTCTGTATAAAATTCTGGCAATACCCTGTTGACATGTATCTGTATGAACTTCTATTTCTGCTGCAGGATCATACATTGCCAATGCGCGACGTTCCACTAATCTTTTTTTTTTGTATTCTTCAAAAGATTTTACTTCATCTGTACTTCATTCCCACGCTTCTGATTTGTGCAGCAACATCGTAAGAGGTTTGGCAATTCTTGAATAATGTTTCAGAAACAGTCTGAAAAATCCAGTAATTCCCAGAAATTGCCGTACATTATGAACTGTTGTCGGTGTTTTAATTTGTTTACAATGGGTTATTTCAGTGTTTTTTATTAGGATGTTTGTTTTACGTTAACTCTGCTCTGTACAAATTTTTCTCATCTGTAACTCTTCACAAGATATCCTGTCAAATATTTATTTTCTATCTTAACGAAATATAATTTTTATTTATTTCTACCATAAATATTAAAATAACCCATTACATGATATTTTAATTCATCCGCACACTATTCATGACGTATTTGTTTACTGTAACAGTCAATCCAATTCACCAACATATGTTTTGTGACTACAAAAATCATGTAATTTACTAAGTTATAATTAATATTTCCAGATTAAGCAGATTATTTTAAGTAACAAACTGCACATCGGATGAGCAAACCTATATTCTCACGAATTATAAAGAAACTCCTTGAAAACGTCACTTCATCTTACAGTTGGTCATAGTTTGCACCTCGCGTATGTTTATGTAACATTCCAATTTCGGAAATATTTCACCAAACACATCTCAACATATGTGTTATTTCACAAGATTCCACTTATGACAGTGACGCTAATCAATAATGTTCAATATCCTTACGAACATTGTTGCCAAAACCATACTCCCTTGCATAATTATTTTTCTACAAATACGTACTGCTAATGATATTAATCTTATCTCCTTAATTTCGAATATCTTGCTTCTTCCGTTCCGGTGATTGGCAATTAACAAGGCGATTTTTACTTTATTTGCAGTTACCGTGTACGTACGAATTTATTTGTCTTACGATAAAACAATAGTAATTGTATCCATTATTTCTGGTGTCAATATATTCCTGTTTATATTACCTGCGAACGCATTCCTCGTACGCTCGCACTTAAGTGCTCTGGGCCATCAATCCCATATTTCTAACCTTATCTTCCCATAATTAACACTTCAAATTATGGGTCCCTTCGCGGTCAACGATCCTTGCTCACAACAAAAACATCTCAGCGTCACGTATCAAATTACACTTAAGTTGCCTGTGCGTATTTCGTGTTACGGAACAACATATTTTCATTTATTTCATCTCCATTTTTAAATTCGCACTTCCCTTATAAAAATACCAAATTTTATAATAATGTAATCAAAAACCCGTTGCACGGAATCGTATTATTTAACGTAATTTGTATGTTTCCACGTTACAATGTCAAGTTCGCCTCTAATTCGCCGGTCCAAATTCATACCAATTGCTTTGAAGATACGCTCTATTCTCCTTTAAAGTACTTATGGCAGTATTCCAATCTTTGGTTGTAACTCATTTATATCTCACAAAACTCCTCACACATTGCAATAGTTGGCATCATAGCTTTCAATTACATTTGTTTTAACAGTTTAACACCAATTCGTACCACAATCAGTCAAATCTCAATCAATTCCAGTATAATACGCTGCGTCATTCTGTCTACTTTGTATACCATATTTCACTGATGTGCATACTTCACATTAACATCCAGTGCATTTTGTTTTCATTTACTTAATATAATTTGTACAGAAATAAATCAACCTCGCAGCAGCAATAAGTCGTGATCTGTTTCACACCATCCAACACCATCGATGTTCTCATGTTTATATTTTAATCCGTATGTGCGCTCTCGTTGTTCAAAATGCTGTATAGACGTAACTATATCGAACAATCATCCACTTTCATTTTAATTTCTTGTAACATTTTCAACCTCCGAATCCAACACTCCGAATATTTTTCATTCGCTTAAATAGTTTTCGTTACTTATATCCTTTGTAGCAACTTGCATTGTTACACACCAGATTATTAATTATACTGGGTACTGCAACAGTTCGTCGGGCTTTCCTAGCGCGTTTCCCGTGAGAGATAGACAAAAATGTTTCGTACAAAAAGTTATTGGTTTAAAAATCTTTATGCCGTAAAATTATTTTCAAATATACTAGGTGTCCCAATTTTGCGGAATATCAAAAACAAACATTTTTTTAAATGGAACACCCTGTATTTATTCAAGGTTTCTGATGACATTTTTCAACCTCTACATTGTTGTCTATTTAGTTTTGGATTATGTTACAGTGTTGCCAATTTATTTATTTTTTCTCCTAATACCATGCATAAGCAAACTCAACTTTAAAAAATCGTAGCGACCTCGTTTTTTGAAGGTAAGAATAAGTTTTAGCAATATTCTCAGTGTGGTTAATAAGCAACATGTTGGTAATGAGCAATTTGAATTTAGTAATACAGGGTGTTCAGAAAAAAATGTCCAACTTTACAAATTTCAAAGCGGTATAACCCATTTTTTTTGTAATGGAATGCCCCCTATTTTATGTCATTATTCGATAGGTCTTTTTCTTCTCTTCAATTTGATGGGGCACATCTTATATCTGAACTCCATAGTTGTTGAGATATTAAATATTTTTCACAAAAATCACCATTAAATTACATTTCTATGCACTGAAATAGGTCATGCTGAGACAAAACAACTGTCAAAATGTAAGTAAGAATCAATGTGAGATGAACAAAAATTGTAAAATAGTCGATAGTACTTCTGCAATTCGAATAATTATTTTATTCCAAAACCATGAGTGATAACAAAATTATTAATACAAAAGAGAAGCGATCCTACAGCAATGTTCAAAATGTTTTTGTTCATCTCACATTGATTCTTACTTACATTTTGGCAGTTGTTTTGTCTCAGCATGACCTACTTCAGTACATAGAAATGTAATTAAATGGTTACTTTTGTGAAAAATATTGAATATCTCAACAACTATAGGGTTCAGACATAAGATATACAGCATCAGGTTAAAGAGAAGAAAAAGACCTACCGAATAATGATATAAAATATGGGGCATTCCATTTTAAAAAAATGGGTTATACCGCTTTGAAATTTGCAAAGTTTGACATTTTTTTCTGGACACCCTGTATTACTAAATTTAAATTTCTCATTACAAAAAGGTTGCTTATTAACCACACTGCGACTATTGCTAAAACTTATTCTTACCTTCAAAAAATGAGGTCGTTACGAATTTTTAAAGTTGAGCTTGCTCATGCATGATATTTTGAAGAAAAAAAATGGAAGTTGGTAACACTGTAACATAATCCAAAAATAAATAGACAACATTGTAGAGTTTGAAATATGTCATCAGAAAACTTGAATGAATACAGGGAGTTCTATTTAAAACAATGTTTGATTTTGTTATTCCGCAAAATTTGGACACCCTGTATATTTGAAAATAATTTTATGGCATAAAGATTTTTAAACCAATAACTTTTTGTACAAAACATTTTTTTCTTTCACGGGAAACGCGCTAGGAAAGCCCGACGCACTGTTGCAGGCCCCTGTATACATACATTTCCTTCATTTTGGGCATTCTTATCGTTTGTAAATCAATCATCCAATTCACCAAATCATGTCATTACACGACTACCTGTAATTCTGATTAATCGCATCGTACCATTGTAGGCATTTAAAAATTTCTTCCAGCCGCTTACAATTTAACGCCGTCCGAGATTAGTCATTAACTCTTCTGTAAATTGTTTCCTATTTATTTTTAAGAGCTCTCCGGATCGGCACGCAGTTACCAAAACAAACCCTTGAGATAATCTCATGTGGATGTCTCCACATTCAGGCGAGGTTAATATTTTCAAACAAAATTAACATTCAGCGTTCCGAATTATTTCCAACCAGCACAATGCAATTTATTCTGGCCGGACATTTATTACGCCACAAGTTCATAATTACATTCAACATTATTTGCATTGTGCATCCTATTAACTAATTACGTATCTTGCTTAATCTCTAAGCAGTATACCAGAATGACTTAATTTCAGAAAGTATTTAAATAATTTTTACACATCCACCCAATTTATCTTAATTAAATTTCAATCGAAGTCACAGCAATGTGTATTTATTTACTTTTTCCTCCGTCTCGAAACAAACTCTAGCCTCTAGGTCCATGACTGTGAATCCTGTATATATTTCTCCGGAACGATAACATAAACAGTACTTGTATACAGTGAGGTCGACCACATATTCCAAACGATTTAATTAATATCAACTCGTTCGTTTTAATATTCCGATACATATTGTTAAAAATTATTTCCAACTTCACTTAACCAATCTTAATTCGTATCATTTTCTCTCTTCCTCCTTATTAATCACCTGTCCAATTTTACATGAATAAAATTATTTTAATTCTCATTGTTCAACCTTAATTTTTGCACGTGCTAATCCCAGCCAATCACAACTTCAGATCGTTCAATCGTTCAGATCCCACTTCTGATGTTGTTAAGCTAGTTCTTTTTCCAATCGTAGCCTTAACTTGACGCCATATTTAATACATAAATTTTCGCCATTTTAACTATTATTAATAATAATCACTTACATAATATACTGTATTTTCATTGGTCAGGATCCGCAGGCTATATATTGAACTCGATCCGAAGATGGCATTGGCTCCAAATGATTTTCCCAAATATACAGAGTATTCTTTTAGTATTATATATTAACTATAATTGGAAGGACTTTCCGGGGGAACATCTCCCCTTTCCCCCTCCAAATGATCTCTCGCCAACTGGATTCCCAGCAGTCTCGGCATCGACCATTATTCTTTACGACTATTGTAATTCACCTTCATGTGCAAAGCACTGACATACACCTCTTAATACCTAATTCCTTATTTCAATTACTAGGACGAACCTGTCCGTGATGTACATTTACAGGAACGCATCCCGCCTTTATGTGCACGTAGTATATTTGCAAAGGACCCAGGAACGAATCCCACCTTTATGTGCACGTAGTATATTTGCAAAGGACCCAGGAACGAATTCCGCCTTTATGTGCACGTAGCATATTTACAAAGGACGCAGGAACGAATCCCGCCTTTATGTGCACGTAGCATATTTGCTAAGGACCTAGGAACGAATCCCGCCTTTATGTGCACGTAGCATATCTGCAAAGGACCCAGGAACGAATCCCGCCTTTATGTGCACGTAGTATGTTTGCAAAGGACCCAGGAACGAATCCCGCCTTTATGTGCACGTAGCATATTTGCAAAGGACCCAGGAACGAATCCCGCCTTTATATGCACGTAGTATATTTGCAAAGGACCCAGGAACGAATCCCGCCTTTGTGTACACGTAGTATATTTGCAAAGGACCCAGGAACGAATCCCGCCTTTATGTGCACGTAGTATATTTGCAAAGGCCCAGGATCGAATCCCGCCTTTATGTGCACGAAGTATATTTGCAAAGGATCCAGGAACGAATCCCGCCTTTATGTGCACGTAGTATATTTGCAAAGGACCCAGGAACGAATCCCGCCTTTATGTGCACGTAGCATATTTACAAAGGACCCAGGAACGAATCCCGCCTTTATGTGCACGTAGCATCTTTGCAAAGGACCCAGGAACGAATCCCGCCTTTATGTGCACGTAGCATATTTGCAAAAGACCCAGGAACGAATCCCGCCTTTATGTGCACGTAGTATATTTGCAAAGGACCCAGGAACGAATCCCGCCTTATGTGCACGTAGCATATTTGCAAAGGACCCAGGAACGAATCTCGCCTTTGTGTGCACGTAGTATATTTGCAAAGGACCCAGGAACGAATCCCGCCTTTATGTAATCATGAGGACACACCTATGTCGGAACACCTCAATCTGATATACATATTGTAGTTTAGGTACTGACCTTTAATCCAACACCTAATCCATAACCGTCCACATTGCAACGCACACCAAAACATTAGATCACACATGCTTTCCCCACAATCAGCACCCAACTTGCATCCACACTCCATAAAAGCACGTAACTCAATGTGCCCTTCGTTACTCGTTCTTAAGCTGAGCGTCTCGCTCCGGTTTATATAAACAAAAACCTCCCGGCTCCAATATTAATAATCAATTATTAGTCAATAATAAAATTTGATACCTAACACAATTACTGATAAAAGTGACGCTAAAATTTATTGAACAACAATAAATATCTTAATTTTCACAAGACAGTGAAGTAAGACCAAATAAAAAACAAAAAATAGTAAAAATAGACATTTTCAGAAAACATTGGTAAAAATTCATTTTTTATGTATTGCTTCGAATAAAATCTATAAATTGTGTTAAATATTGTTAATAGCTTGGTAAACAATTTTTTTTCGAAATTATTGTCAACACAGAATTCAAATTTGACATGAATTTTAGATTTTTGTGCGCCATATTTGATCGGTTATTTTGTATTTTCAGATTTTCTCACACGTTATCTTATTTCTAAGTCCGAAATACACCTACATACAAGGTTTTGAGATTTTTTGAAGGTTACTTAGATTAAATCCCAATTTTTACCGACCACTGTGTGCCTCCGGGCCCAGGGGCCCCGAGAGAAGGAGTATTTAGTGAAAGTCTACTGCAGAAAGACTTGGGCCCCAATTATTATACAGGGTGAGTCTTTTCGGATGTATAGCATGGGGATCTCGGAAACTAGCGGAGATAGAGTTACGATTAAATGGGGAAAGAATTGTAGTTTTAAGAGTTCAATTTCATGAGCTTTTTGTTTTTTTGAAAAATTGCATGGCTACTAGATATCTCGAAAAAAAAAAGTTATTTTGTTCGAAGCATATTGCTCTGTTATTATTGACTTTAGAAAAAATGTGTAAACGAAAAAGTAATAGGAAATTATATGCTCAATCATACAGTCTAACCGATTATTTTATTTAAGCTATAATTTTTGAGTTATGACACAAACTGGTGTTTTTTCTAATGGAAACCATAGTCGGCCATGACTTTATAAAAAAGGCCTCTTTTCAACGATTCTAATGATATATCATATTACATAGGTATTTTTATAAATAATTAAATTATGGGAATTTTTTTCTTTTCCGTTTATAACTATTCGAAGTAGTACGCTAAACAATTGATAGATACAAACGATAATTATAGAGGTGGCCGAACTCCCGATCTCTCTATTTTAGATTTTTATTTATGGGGAATGGTAAAAGATAGAGTGTATCAAACATCGTACGTCACAGTAGATGACCTTAGAGAAGCTGTACTTACAAGTTACAAGTTTTTGCTAATATTGATGGACGCTCCGTTAGAAAAGCAACAAATTCTGTTTTAAAAAGGTGTGCATTAATCGTAATGGTTAACCTTTTGAACATATTTAGTCTTAAATACTTTCCTAATTTTAATTACGTTGTTATGGTACTACTTTAGTTACGTTCTAATGTGCTTGTATTGTTTCTCAATTTATCGTCTGTCATTCCCTGTTTAGTAGTTTTGTACCTATGTTATTTTGTTTTATCAGAAATAATTTTTATATAAAATTGTAACTCCAACGAAATAAACATTTTACACCAAAATAATAATGTTTATAATTTCGAAATGAAAATAATTTTTTTAATAACTAACTTGAATTTTATTATTTAACGCGTTGCGCATCTATCAATTGTTTCCATAGCCTACTTCTTGAATAGTTCGAATATGAAAAGTAAAAAATAACGATAATTTAATTATTTATAAAAATAACTATATCGGGTGGTATTCATTAGAATAGTTGAAAAAGCGCCCGTTTTATAAAGTCATGACCAACTATGGTTTCTATTAGAAAAAACTCAACTTTGTCTCATAACTCAAAAATTATAGGTTTAATAAAATAATCGGTTAGATTGTATTATTAAGCGCATAATTACGTACAACTTTTTCCTTTACACATTTTTTCTAAAGTCACTAATAACAGATCCCTAGGCACCGAACCAAATAACAAAAAATATATATTTTCTACATATCTAGTTAGCCATGCAATTTTTTCAAAAAACAAAAAGCTCATAAAATTGATCTCGTAAAACTGCAATTCTTTCCCCATTCAATCGTTCCTCTATCTCCGCTAGTTTCCGAGATCCCCATACTAAACATCCGAAAAAACTCACCCTGTATATATCTACATATTATATAAAGAGGCCCCAAATGTAAATGTTCTCTTTCGGGGCCACAATCTGCAGTAAGGCCACTGTATAGGCGTAAGCAAAACATCGTCACATTTTGTGCATATATTATTATAACTAAACGAATAAAATTTAGTGTAATTAAACTGAAATAAATAAGCAGTTGTTTATACTTTTAACTTTTAAGTCATATTGATAAAATCCCAGTGAATGCATATAAAAAGACTCCGCAACAGCTCTAAATTATTCCGTCTAGGGGATGTCCAATAGAGGCCATTCAATGTGCTTTTGTAAACACCCGAAATTCACACTACTATTATGAAACAACTCTCATGCTCAACACTAGATTTATTCATTTATCGAAAATGAATAAATCTTATTTTTATAATAATATAATTATAATATCTTATTTTTGCAGATTTATCGAAAAATGTGCGTCAAAAGTTTTGGAAATTAATAATGCTCCTTTTTTGTCAACACAAGACCTCTCAAAAATTGACCAACTTTCAGTAGTTTTTAGATATATTTCAATAATCGAACATAATGATGTACCTATAAAAATCAAAATCTGCGAGTCCTTTTTGGGGTTTAGATCTGTAGTTGTTTGAACTGCAGTAAGACTTCAAACTGAAATTTTAAATACAATTGAAAACTATAACATTGCTTTGTCTAAATGTATAGGGCAGGGTTACAATGCTTCCAATGTAATATCAGGTGAATATGGAGGGGTACAGACCCTTAATAAAAAAGATGCACCAAATGCTGATTACGCTCATTAAATTAAATTTTAAATGATGCTGCTAAACATATTTCCAATGTGTGACAATTTGGAAATTATATATACTTTTTTTTTAGTAATAACATAAAACGGTGGGCAACGTTGAGTAATGGTGCATCCCAAAAAAATATAAAATTACTCTTAAACAAGTATGCCCTACTAGATGGTCGTCAAGAAATGATACTTTATTCGGTATAAAAACAATTATCTAGTAGTTATCAAAGCTTTATATCAACTAATAGTATATTGTGCATCAAGGGTGGAAAATTGGCTTTAGCAGGCCTCGGTGTTGGCCAAGATTGTTATTTTTAATTTTCTTAAAAAGGGCCCCATCGGAAAGTTTGATACAGGGCCCCCACTGGGCTAGCTACGCTACTGTTATTCTTAGAATTTTTTGTTGATATTGATAAAGAGAAAAAAAATCTATAAAAATTTGTTAATCGTCGATTATGTCATTGTCACAAAACGAAACGTATTCAATATGTATAATAATATTATAAAAATATAATAACAACTGTAAGTATGATTAGGTATGTGTAAGTGTTTTTTTTTTCATTTAAGGAATCCCAGAAAAGAAAAAAACGTCTATTGCAAAATTTCGACAAAAAAAATAAACAACAAGAAAGGGAGAAAATGGCGAATACTTTACAAGAGGTTTGTGTAAAAACACGTCGACATAGTTGAGAATACTGACGATGCGTCATTTGATGAAGGTACCGAAGACTTTGTCATTGATGCTACATCACCATCCCCGTCAACGTCATCGCGACCATCGAAAGAAAATATGGAAACCGAAAAAGTAACACACATCCAAGACGATTCAGATGTAGATACTGAAACTGAGGCTCAACCAGAAATTGTTAAAAGCGGACCCCACTCCTCCCATTTCGAACAAAATAAAATAGTGGCAGTTGCAAGAATATCCCGTTAACCAGGACGGAAGAAGGTTTTCTAAGAAATATTTTTCCAGACAACTTTCCAATGGGGAACAATCTGTAAGAGAGTGGCTTATTTATTCAAAATTTAAAAAATCAATATTTTGCTTCTGTCGCAAAATTTTTGGAAAATCTTCAAGTTGCTTTTCTGATTTAAAAGGGTTCTACGATTGGCAACATTTATCTTTAGCTTTAAAACTACATGAAAGTAGCATCATACATAATTATTCCAGAAAAACTTGGATTAACTTAAACAAAATGGTAAAATCGAAAATGACCATCAATAATAAACAATTGCGACTGTTAGAAACAGAAAAAAAATATTGGCATGGTGTTTTAGAAGGAATTGTTGCAGTAATTTAGTATTTATCTAGGCAATGTCTTGCGTTTCAAGGTTGTTCTAAAAGACTTTTTAATCACTATAATGGCAATTTTCTAAAAGCAATTGAGATGATTTCCACATTTGACCCAGTTATGCGGGAGCATATTAATCGTATAAAAAAATCTTAAAAACTCCTACCAAGAATGCCACATTATTTAGGAAGTCAAATTCAGACAAAGCTAATAGATTGACTATCTTCTAAGTTAAAAGAACTCTATTTTAAAAATAATCCAAACTGCAAAATATTTTTCTATAATTTTAGGTTGCACGCCAGATGTAAATCATACTAAACAAATAAGTGTTGTTTTAAGATATGTGGTGTTAAATAACATTTACGCTCTAAACATTTCTAACATTTCTAAAAATGTTGAAATAAATGAATAAGTTTTATTGCATTTTATCCAATATCAGATACAACTAGTGACGGTTTATGTCAATTTGTATTTGATTTGCTACGACAATGGCGCCAATATGCGCGGAAAACATATTGGTTTGCAGAAACGCATTACTGATATTAATCCTACAGCATTTTTTGTACCATGCTTTGCACATAGCCTTAACTTAGTTAACTTTTTTAGTATTGTTCAAGAATTATGTCTTCTTTTCGGCTTCTACAAAAAATTATAAAAAAACATTTACCCGAATTAAACCTAAAGCCATTAAGTGTTACAAGGTGGTCAAGTAGAATTGATACAATAAAACCTTTACGACTTAATTTAGAAGCGATATATAATGCCCTTTTAGAAATTGCAAACGAGTCTAGTTGTAATTGCGAATCAACACATAAAGCAGGCTCGTTACTCACACACATTCAAAATTTTAAATTTATAACTTCTACTATTATTTGGTACGACGCGACGGTTTGCTTAATATCAATATTTTAAGTAAAATGTTACAAAATCCATCGAATAATATTAAAACGTCCTTAGATTATTTAGCTAACTTAGTAGACTATTTTAAAAATTATCGTAGTGACAGGGCTGCCGTTAGATACAGGCAGGACAGGCGACTGCCTGAGGCGCAAAATCAATGGGCGCTTATTTTTTTTTTTTTAATTTGTATTCATAAAGACGTCATTAACGTCGTTATAACAAACAATCTAAACAACCGTTTATGTGCAATGCTACAATATTTTATAGCAACGGACGTTAAATTTTTTGTTTTATAGCAACGGACGTTAAAAACCGCCACAGCGGACTTTTCTGTTTAACGAGATAGAGAGAATGAGATACGAGAGGACGATATAACTAGAAGAACGAGATTGCGAATTAATTATTATTTAGTTAATACAAATCTAGTATTGAATTTATACATAGCAATATTAGAACTTACTTACTAATATCCACTTTTTCCTTTACTTTTAGCACTTTCTTCAACATTGAAAAATATGACCAAAGACTAGATGGTTTGACTTGTTTCGATTTCTCATTTAAGTAAGCCATAAGGACTTGTTCCGAAGTTTTTCGAACAGACATTTTGTTGCGCCAATCGCAAAACAACTTATACGTTTTTTCGTAAATGGCAGCCGACTTCACGGGCATCAATCGACTTTGTGCTTGTGCAGCTTGCTCGATAACTTCTGGTGGCAAATCATAATCTTCTTCGATATTATCTTCGATATCTGACATTTTGTCAAATTTAATTTGTCAACAACAACACTGTTGTTATGGTTGGAAATAACATATTTCAATATTATTTTCAAATCAATATGTGTACAAATTAAAAAAAAAGTTGTATGTTACACGTACGCTAAATGGTCTTATGGACTTGGCCGGTTAAATGGCTCGGCTAACGCCTCGCCATTTAATCTTCCGGCCGCGTCCATAAACACCTATTTAGCGTACTTGTAACATAAATAACTATTATGATCGTTTTTTTTTCAATAATTATGGATTCTACTTCTGATATTAGTCACAACGGAACAATTGACATTAGTTATTCGTTTTGTCAATATTGATTCAAATAATATGGATTTGGAGCACTTTTTAGGATTCGTGGAAGTGAAGGATACATCAGGATTATGACTATCAACAACATTTTGGGATCAAATAAAAATTTTAGGATTGAACTTATAGAATTGCAGAGGCTAAGGGTACGATAATGGGGCCAATATGAAAGGCAAGCATAATGGTCTGCAAAATTCAAATTTTGAATTTAAACCCACGTGCACAGGGAAACAAAATGAGATTTGATGCCAAATCGTTGTTAGGAAAAATAAAGAATTACAATTTTATCTGTACTGTGATTCTTTGGTAAAACATCTTACTGGAAGTAAATCGTGTCGGTCTTTTGATGCAAAGTCCAAAATTTTCTATTTTGGCCGCAGCTGATGCAATAAAATCAGTAGGCGAACAATAAAAAAAAAAAGGAGTAATGATGCATATGACAATCTCTTCATTGAACCCCGAGAAATAGCAAAGACAATTCAAGTTGAACCCCGAGAAATAGCAAAGTCAATTCAAGTTGAACCCCAATTTGAAGAAGTAAGATTTAGAAAACGAAAGAAACAATTTGATTACGAAACAGAGGATGAACACAGCGAAAATGCTTCTCTAAAATTGAAAGTAGATGTATATTACAGTTTATTGGATGTGACAATGAATTCAATTCAAGTGAAATTTGAACAATATTATTCCAATACAATATTTGGATACCAATACTTTTGGATTTTTATACAATATTTCAAAATTACAAATATATAAAAAACAAGACATCTTAAAACACTGCCAAGATTTGGAATTGGATTTTTAACCGATGTGTGCCTAAAGATATTGACGCAATTCAACTTTTGGAGGAATTAATTTTCATTTCAAATATTGTTAAAGATAGTGATGATTTGAATGATATTCTAAAATATATAACAAATAATTGGTACTTGTGCCGATTTACCTAAATTTATACAGGGTCCTGCAACAGTGCGTCGGGCTTTGCTAGCGCCTTTCTCGTGAGAGATAGAAAAAAATATTTCGTACAAAAAGTTAGTGGTTTAAAAATCTTTATGCCGTAAAATTATTTTCAAATGTACACGGTGTCTCAATTTCGCAGAATAACATAAACAAATATTTTTTTAAATGGAACACCCTGTATTTATTCAAGTTTTCTGATGACATTTTTCAACCTCTACATTGTTGTCTATTTAGTTTTGGATTATGTTACAGTGTTACCAACTTACATATTTTTTTTCAAAATATCATGCATAAGCAAGCTCAACTTTAAAATGTCGGAACGACATCATGACGACAGGTTAGAATAAGTTTTTGCAACAATCGCAGTGTGGTTAATAAGCAACTTTTTTGTATAGAGAAATTAGAATTTAGTAATACAGGGTGTCCAGAAAAAAATGCCAAACTTTGCAAATTTCAAAGCGGTATAACCCATTTTTTTAAATGGAATGCCCCTATTTTATGTAATTATTCGATAGGTCTTTTTCTTCTCTTTAATGTGATGGTGCATATTTTATGTCTGAACCCTATAGTTGTTGAGATATTCAATATTTTTCACAAAAGTAACCATTTAATTACATTTCTACATTTCTATGCACAGAAGTAGGTCATGCTGAGACAAAACAACTGCCAAAATGTAAGTAAGAATCAATGCGAGATGAACAAAAACATTTTGAAAATTGCTGTAGGATTGTTTCTCTTTTGTATTAATAATTTTGTTATCTCTCATTGTTTTGGAATAAAATAATTTATCGTATTGCAGAAGTACTATTTACTATTTTATAATTTTCTTTCATCTCACATTGATTCTTACTTATATTTTGACATTAGTTTTGTCATCACATGACCTATTTCAGTGCGTAGAAATGTAATTAAATGATGACTTTTGTGAAAAATATTGAATATCTCAACAACTATGGGGTTCAGACATAAGATACGCACCATCAAATTGAAGAGAAGAAAAACATCTATTGAATAATGATATAAAATAGGGGCCATTCCATTAAAAAAAAGGGTTATACCGCTTTGAACTTTGACATTTTCTGAACACCCTGTATTACTAAATTCAAATTGCTCATTACCAACATGTTGCTTATTAACCACACTGAGAATATTGCTAAAACTTATTCTTACCTACAAAAAACAAGGTCGCTACGATTTTTTAAAGTTGAGTCTGCTTATGGCAACACTGTAACATAATCAAAAACTAAATAGACAACAATGTAGAGGTTGAAAAATGTCATCATAAACCTTGAATAAATACAGGGTGTTCCATTTAAAAAAATAATTGAAAATCATTTTACGGCATAAATATTTTTAAACCAACAACTTTTTGTACGAAACATTGTTATCTATCTCTTACGGGAAACGCGCTGGGAAAGCCCGACGCACTGTTGCAGGACCCTGTATATTCAATTAAAAATCGAGGTTGCAAAACTTGTCTATGATCAACAATGGCCCAGGAAAGACTGTCCTCTTTGGCCATTCTCGCTATTAAAAACGAAATAGCAAGATCGCAATAGATAAAGATGATATTTTGAAAGATTTTGCCGCTGTAAAAGCTTTATATCGATGTATCTGTTCAATTATTCAATTATTAAATATTTGTTATTACCAACAAATAAAAATAAATATATAATAATATATAAAATTTATTTTCAATAAATATTATATAAATTATGCGATAAATTCGTTTTACTACCCAGCACAACATCCCATATTTTGTATCTGTGTTGGATTTAGGAGCTATCGATCGAATATCGAAAATGAAAAGATTTTATTTTTAATTTTGATATAAAATTTCAGTGGGCACAATCTTTGATTCTTGCCTGCAGAAAGTCTAGAAGCGGCTATGCGTAGGGATGGTAACTTTGAAGACATTTTAAAAAATGCTACAAATATAGCTTTAAATTTGGGTTTAGAAACATTTCCACCGCTTCAAAATACCCGTAGACGGATCAAACCAAAACTTTTCAACTACGAACATGTCAATGAACCAGTAGTACGAGCCCAGGCTCATAATAGTTCGGCCTGTTTACATTTTCAAGCAGAGGCCTTACAAATTATAAAATTTACACATTTCGACATAGACATAGACATTTCGACAAAATTGTTTCGACTATATTACAATATATACTTTAACCTTACAAAAGCTGAATATTTTATCCGAATAACATAATAAACAAAATTAATATAACAAAAACTTTAGTGAACGGACAGCTCATAATAGTTCGGCCGATATTTAATATTGGGTTACATCGCCATGGAATTAATGCGCTACTGTTAAAATAGTTGTATACGTGCTGTGAGACACAATAATAGTAGGTAATACACTGGGTTTTTACGTTAATATTCAAGTAAAATGCCTTGTGGTAAACATTTAAGTAAAGATTTGCGCTTGTCCATCATTAATGCCCATAAAAAGGCATTTCGGTATGTCGTATATCTGTTTCGCATTCAGTTCTGCGTTCTATAGTGCAAGATATTATTATTTTGTATAAAATAACCGGTGAAGTCGTACAAAAAACCAAAACCGACAGGCCATCTACAATTACAGAAGCAAATAAACAATCTAACTATGCTATGGAGGGAAAGTATAGCAAAATAAGTTTCGATGGTCACAACGAAGCGAACTATTCGGAAAATAGGATACAAGTTCTATAAGGTAATATTTCTTGATTTTTTGGACTAAAAATAGTTAACAGGTAATTTGACTTTTTCAATACGCAAAAGAAAAAGCTTTATTAACTAAATTACAAAATAAAAAATAGACTAAAATGGGGTAGAGAACATCTAGACTGGACTCAAAGACAATGGCATAGTGTAATTTGGAGTGATCAATCAAAATTTGACGTTTGTGTAGGTGACACGCGAAAACGAGTTTTGTGTACATCTTCAGAGGCTTGTCATAATGATTGTTTAGTTAAAAAACTCAAGTTCCCAGCCTCTGTTATGCTTTGGGGCTATATGCCTGCAAGTGGTGTAGGGAAATTACATTTCATTGACGGCATAGTTAATTCACAAAAGTACAGGGACATTCTAGAAGAAAGTTTTTTGCATTGAATTTTAAATTGTGAATCATCCGAAGGTATTTTCCAACAGGATGGTGCACCATGCCATACGGCGAAAATTATTCAAACATAGTTCAAACATCATGAAATACCAGTATTAAAATGGACATCTTCTAGTCCAGATTTATCTTCAATCGATACTCTTTGGCATAATTTGAAAAAAAATCTTCGAAAAAATCCGGCGTGTTCTATCCCCGAACTAAAAGCTACCTTGCGGAATATATAGGACACTCCTCTACTAGAAGAATGTATAGAGCTTGTGGATACAATGCCCAGTAGAATTGAAGCTGTTATTGCTAACAAAGGCGATCTAACCCAATATACGTAAAATATCGGCCGAACTATTATGAGCTATTCGTTCACTAAAGTTTTTGTTATATTAATTTTGTTCATTATGTTATTCGGATAAAATATTCAGCTTTTGTAAGGTTAAAGTATGTATTTTAATATAATCGAAACGATTTTGTCGAAATGTCTCATCATTTGTATAAGTTTTATGATTTGTTTAAGCTTCTGTTTCAAAATGCAAACCGGCCGAACTATTATGAGCCTGGGATCGTAAATCCAAAATAAAACTTTAAATATTTTTTTAACACCATAATTGACCAAAGCCTGAGTTCATTAGAAAACAGATTTGAGTTAATGTCGAGTTTTAATGATTTTTTTTTGATTATTTTGTGATATTTTCAATTTGTCTGAGAAAAATATTTTAAAGCACTGCAAAGATTTACATCTAAAATAACGGACGAAACAAGAAAAGAATCGGACATTGATGGTAACGATTTATTCAATGAAATAAAAGCGCTTAAACTTTTTTCATTATCTAATGAATGTCAAAATCCCTCCGATGTTCTACAATATATATTAGAAAACAATTTAATGTCTACATTTCCCAACTTGTCTATTTCTTTAAGAATTCTTCTTACTCTGCCAGTGTCAGTGGCATCAGGTGAACATTCATTTTCTAAACTGGAACTGATTAAAAATTATTTAAGATCTACCATGTCGCAAGAAAAGTTATCAGGATTAGCTTTGTTACCTATAGAACATGAGCTTTTCGACACCATTAATACAGAGTGTTCTAAAAGATTTTGCTGCATTAAAAAGTCGAAAAGTTCAATTTCTATAACTATACGTGTATCAAAATATTTCGTGTAATCTATTCATTTATTTTCTTTTAAAATTAGTTAAAAACTTCTTAATAAGCTACTATCTTACAGTAAAAAAAATGTTTTGTTTCTATAGTAATTTAATATCTAAAAGTTGTATTTTGTTTTAAATGTGTTTTAGGTTCTTTTTGTGTTTTGTTTGCGGAGTTTTAACTATTAAGTATTGTTCTTTATTGCATATTATGATTATCATATCTAAATAACTAAATAATTAAATTGAAAGCAAATTGTTTGGTTTGATTATAAACATTTATGATTTTTATATATTAAGCAGTTTGTTTTACTGATATCGCTTAAAAATGGTTATTTTCAAAAATCAATTCATCATTCTAATTTTTTGTTAATATTGTTAAAGATCAACCGTACCGCTTTTATATATGATACATTTTGAGTTGTGTTACTTTTCCAAGTGACGTGCGATATAGTATATTAAAAAAAATATTCCATGACATAAACAAAGACAAAATTTGACAAAGACATAGAGTATACATGGTAACTATAAATTAATGCTATGTATATGATTGTACTTTTCAAACTTTTGAAATAAGATTAGGAGCGGTTAACGCTCACTAACACTTGCGTGTTTAACTCTACTTTTTCATAAGCAACGAAATTCCTCCAAGCAATATATGCACACTGCTTCATATAAAATCGTACCAAAATCAACCTTTACATTACTATCGGCATAATTAATTATTTTTATGTTAGCCAACCAAATATCATTTAGCATGTCGGGAGTTTTCCGAGTACACGATACGTTTAATATATTATATTAAAAAGTTTGGAAATCTATCCTGATTTATTAGTTTAAGGTGAAATTGGGAAAACACTATCGTGTTCAATTCAGCCGTCTTCAGCACGCCCAAATAGTAAAGTAGGTAGTTAAAAGAATTCTTTCCCATTATCACCTTCAATTTAATTTATCATTTGATTTTATTCTAAATTAATTTATGCTTGGTTAAAAATATTAAGTGGAATACTTTATACGCGTCTTGCACGCGAAATGCGCTGTTTCGGTGATCAGATTGTAACGATCCGATATTATTTTTATATAATGTTTTTATTATACGTCGTTTTTATCGTGAAATTATTATATAATTTCTTGATTATTTTTGCTCGTGACTTGTGATCGTATTTTGTACTTACACGTCGTGACGTTTGATTAACTACCATGAGGTAGTACTCTCAGGGTACTTTGCTTATTGTACCCGTATTGTAACGTGTTAATTAACGTACACAAATAATGGATTAATATAAGAAAGCACAGATTTATGGATTTGTTTTGTTTATTTAATTATAGACACACTGAAATTGTAACATACAGGGAAATAAAACACAGGTTGACGATGATGTAAATTGATTTATATAAATGTAACATACGGGGAAATTAAACACCGGTTAACGATTATGACATGAATTGATATGTTTTCTAGATTTCGCTAACCTTATAATGAATTTGTAAATTATCTTATTTATTAAATTAATATTTTGAAAATGGTTATGACTACGAAGTTTATTTACGTGTGTTTGTTATACATGCACGTGTTTCTCTAGTTTCTTAGATCATTTATTACCATGCTCTTTCACTCCATTTAACTACGGGAAAGTGATATGATATGATCAAAAATAGGACTCTTTAAAGATGTTGAAATATCCTCAATAACGTACCCATGATTACTAAAGGTATCTCGCGATCTTGCCAAATCACATGGTTGTGTCGGTATCCACACAATAATGTAATTATTGGAGCCCCATTGTCTACGTTGATTGAGGTTAATTAGTAATTCTACCAACGACCACAGCAAGTGCCCCTGTCACAAGTAGTCATCACCGTCAGACGTGTTACAAATTGTGTCAAATAACAGCTTCTGCTACCTCAATCGGAAATGTTTATGTAATGTTATAATATATCATTATTAGGAACATTGGAGGTTATTAATAACTTCTCTTGTGATTAGACCAAGCTTCATTTTCTCGTTTATTATTCTCTCTGGTTATTCGGGGTTTTAATAATTCCACTTATTTCTTGTTTGCAATCTTTAACCACATATTATCATTATGTTTTCAAATTATTAAGATTTAATCTAGCTTATTCTATTTCTATGATTCTAAATTATTCTGCCCAATAATATGTGCGGTATGTGCTTATTTTATGATTTGAAATAAATAAGCCAGTATCTGTATCCATTACGTTTTAAATTATTACGATTTAATCCAACTTATTTTATTTATACGATTATAAATTACTCTGCCCAATAATATGTACGTTATGTGCTCATTTTATGATTGTGAAATAAAAAAGCCATTATTTTTATGAATTATGTTGATTTGAATATGACAGTGTATGTCGGAGGGTAACACTGAATGCCTTGATTAGTTATTATAGCTATGGTGAATACAGCCACGTTAATTTGCAATCGCGGGCGCGATCTAGGAGTTTATACGTGTAGATGCTTATGATGCTGACAACGATTTGATTCTAGTACGCGAAGTGCGCCTGTAGGGCGTCAATTACACCTGAGATTGCTTCCTCTAGTGATTTTACGAATCCTCTAGTGATTTACGAATGTTTACGACACGAAGGGCGTGCGAGACGCCTTTGTTTACTTATAGGAATAGGTAATCGGTGTTTGGTTGATTGAAAGGAATGAGCACTCCCGTGAATTTATAATGATACTGTTTTACCAACTTGACACTATAGATAATGATAAAATGTTAAGTTATTCTGTACCTAGAATTGTACGTTTTTCGATTTATTCAATTAAGCTATACTTCGCGTTTTACAACGTTATGCAATCGTTCGTTTTAATATAAGCCGACGTGAATTTATACTCTCCAACCGCTAATGTCGTGTGCGTTGCCGATGGCAGACGCGACTTTCTTACTGATCACGCTCGTCCGTGGCTTACGCTAGTTATATGAACCCCAAATGCAGAATCATCAAAAATGAGCAAGGCCAAGGACACCACACGCCTCTCCTGACATGCGGCATTATCTTTAGTATATAATGAAACACTGTATAAAAATAGGACATATAGAATAGAATAACAATAGAGTTATAACGTATAATTTCATTAATAATTAATCTTAAAATTAAATGATTCAAATTGAAAAATATTAACTGAAATAAACTATTTTTTAACCAAAATCTCGATACGGTCAACGTAAATAGTGCAGTCTTGGTAGGATTGTCGAAACGGAAAGACAAAAATTGCTAAATTCTGTTCCGATTCATCGATTAATTCGACAAGATCCAAAAACATCAGACCACCATCGAGAGGAGGTCAAGAAAATAAGAAAACTCATCGAGGGAACATCGAAGAAGTCCAACATGGACACCTTCAGTACCCACCGACGAGAGGGATCGCCAGAAGAGTCCAACTTCGACTTTCAGGAACCCGCAGTTAAGAAAAAAACATGAAAATCGCTTTAGCAATGTAAGTTCAATCCTTAATTATTAAAATCCTTCCACACGAAGTTTGATTTTCTATAATAAAAAATAAATAAATGAAAAAATAAATAATACTTAATTCTTAAATAATTAATGAGTATCAATATTGATACAATCACAAACAGAATCAACAGAATTAGTTTGAATTCAAACAATAATTCAGATAGCGACAGTGACAGTAATAGTTCAGATTCAATGGCTGTAAATCCACCTGTAAATGCACCAATATTAAACTGCTGATTTAATTGGCACAAAAACAGAATTAAATAATTGGCAATTGATAAAAGATGCACTAAATCAAACATTTGCTCAACAAAGAAGTACAGATTGCCTTATTCAAGACCTAATTTCAATGAAACCATTTAAAAACGTGACTCCTATTCAATTTGGAATGCGAATACAAGATTTTAGAAGTTTACTATTTTCTAAATTAAATACCACAATTCAAAATGCACAAAAGAAAATAATCAAAAGCAGTCATAATGATGATTTCGCTTTAAAAACATTCATTAACGGTCTACCGTACCAATTTCAACTTGTTATTAGACTGAGGAACCCAGTTATGTTATTGAAGAGGAAAATTTTAAATATATTAACACAGGAAATAACCTGAATCTTAGACAATCTACTTACAAACCACAAAACCATGTTAACCAAAATTTTGTTAAACCAAATTTTAACCCAGTTAAAAATTTTCAACCAAATTTTAACTCTAATAAAAACATTCAACCAGTATTTAATCCAGTTAGAAATTTTCAACCTAATATTAAAAATACATCTACGTCTAATTATCAACAAAGACAGAATTTTCAGAATTATCAACAAAAACCATACCAGAATAATTTTGGAATGAATCAAAATACACAATTTGTACAAAAACCACAGTTTAATCAACCGTGTAACAGATTTTTCAATAATCAAAAACCATATAAATTTAATCAAAGCTCAACAAACAGACAATATTTACAGAGAAGTTTCGTACCAGAACCAATGGATACAAGTTCCAATAATGTAAGAGTGAATAATGTAATATCACAATCTGTAAACAATGATGAAAATTTCAATGATCCCAATTATCCTGCATTTTATGATCAATATCACAATGAAAATCATTATGAAAATTCGTATAATGAACCGCTTAATCAACAAGAACTAGATTATTATAACTCTCAAATTTCTGAAAACGATAATGAAAATAATAATTATCAAAATTTAGACAATCAAACAATTATTGAAGAAAATGAATACGATTTTTTTTTTTCAAGACTTCACCTCAAAACAACCCACCATGATAAAATTAAACAACATAACTAACACAAAACTACCTCATATTTATATTCCCGAATTAAATGCTAAATTTTTATTAGACCGGACGCCCGAGAAGTTTAATTAATCCAAAAAGTGCTTACAAATTTTATAATAATTATATTGAAACCGAACATTTTAATATTGAAACAGCACATGCAATTACATATCATAATGAAGCAGCTTTAATCCTAATATTTAATACTTTCAAAACACACGGATTTCACAAATTCTATTTATTTGACTTTTCACAAAATTATGATGAACTCATAGGTAGATCTATTGCATCAATTAAGAGCAAATATAAATTCAGAAACAAGAAAATTGACAACACCTGCAGTTGAAATTCCAAAAATTAATAAAAATTTGATAAAATCACAAAATCAACAAACATTAAAAAAATATTCAATAATAATTTCACCACGTACACAAAAAATTGTAAAATTACCTGTTGAATTAAAACAAGGTATAGGAATTTTAGAATATGTAAATTTTGGAAATAATGTAGAAATGCCCAACGCATTAGTAAATGTGGAAAACAATTCTGCTATTACTACAATAACAAATTCAGGCAATGATATAAGTGAAATTATAATAAATTCACCATTTGAAATTGAAGAATTAAATACATGTAACATAATATTCAAAAATGGTAAACAAAATACGAATGCCGATGCACTATCAAGAATAAATATAAATGCTATTGAAACTGCAAGTATTTTAAATAATCCAGGAGACATTGATGATGACATAAATACATATTTAAGACAATCAATAGAAAATTCATTACAAATTAATAATGAACCATCCACTAGTGTAATACAATTAAATCAACCTTCAAGAATTAATATTTTACAAGATATTCCTATTATAACACCTGAAATACCACAAAACCAAATTAATGAAAATATTTTACAATCCACAGCTCATTAAGTTAGTAATTTCTAAAAATTCTCACAACAAAATAGATACACGTAGCGAAATTTTTGGAAATAATAAAATTCTTCATTTAAAAATCCCCATTTCAAATAAAGAATTAATACTAGAATTCTTACAAAATTATACTTCACAAAATAAAACATTTTATTTATATTTTCATGACGATTCCATGTATTCAGATTTTAATTACGTTTATTTAAATTATTTCTACTTAAATTCCTTAAAATTAATTAAGTGATCTAAATTATTAAATTCCGTTAAAAATGAAGAAGTGCTTCATGATGCTACTGAAATTCCAACACGAAGGTAAATGTAACCACCGAGGAATAAATGAATCTTTTGAGAGACTGAAAAGAAATTATTATTGGCCTTCAATGAAAACAGATATAACTAATTATACAAATAATTGTAACATTTGTCAAACAACAAAGTATTCGAGAAAACCCCCTTACATTCCAATTGTTTTAACAGAAACTGTAGGAAAACCCTGTCAATTATTACATATTGACATTTTAAAATTCTACAATCAAAATTTCCTTACAATAATAGATGCATTCTCTAAATTAGGACAAGCAATTCGTGTTCAGAGTAAAACTGGTATTGCTATTTACAATGCTTTAATTGATTATTTTTCATATTATGGCACTCCAGATATAATCACTATGGATAATGGTACCGAATTCAAAAATTAAACAGTCAAAGAACTTTCAAAATTACACAAAATTACAATTCATTTTACAACACCACTCCATTATGAATCAAATGCTCCAGTAGAAAGATTTCATTCAACACTTATAGAACACTTGAGAATATTACGAAAAATACATCCTACTTGTAATACTGACATTACTGTCACTGAACATTAATGAAATATGCAATAATAGCATATTACAACTCAATTAATTCTTCTACGAATTTTACTCCATTAGAACTCACATTATGACACTCTAATACTCGTGATCCTTCAGATATGAGTGATACATCATTTTATACAAATTATATAACAAATCCTAAAGACAATATTGATCATATACAGGGTCCGTCATTTCACCTCCCGTCTTCTATAGCTCAGTTACTAATTGAATTAGAAATTTCTTGCAGGCTCTGTACATACATCGCAGCAGGACTATCTTTTCCAAAATTCCATGATTTAAACGGCAACCCTGAATTGTTACCACTAAAATTAGGTACTGCTCAAAACACCCTCGATTGGTCATTCATACAAATATTCGACATAACAGATGTTATCAACGAATTTTTAGCTCTACAGAAACAATTCCACAAATTAAGAAATGCTATTGAAAACTCAACATCACAAGAGAGAATATCACAATTCATATAATGTGATTGTAAACATCGAACATTTAATAAGTAATCAAATTATACAAATAAATCCTTTGACAAAAATGCAAACTAAAAGAGGTTTAATTAATGGATTAGGTTTGATGATTAAAATTTTAACAGGAAATCTTGATCAAAATGATGCTGAAAAATACGATTAGGTTATCTCTATTTTATCGGAAAATCAAGGAAAATTTAAAACCATTCTTAAAAATCGAATCACAATTCTTTATTCGATGATTGAAAATTTTAAAAATAATACACAAAAATTGGCACACAATCAATTGACATTGTAATCACGTATAATGCAAGTAGAACAGGTAATAAGAGCTAAAAGTTTAGATAAGACTGAAATGTATGAATTTACATTGTTACTAACAGTAATGTCCCAAATTACGACATCACTACAATTGATTTACAATATTTTTGAAAAATTAGTAGTTAAAGTAATGATTACATTTTCAAAATTGAATATATTATATAACTCAATGGTTGAACCCAAAGAGCTATTACATGAATTAGAATAAATTAATAAACAATTAAATAATAATAAATTGCCGTTTGAACCCAAATTAAAATATATCTTATTATTTGAAATAGTAATGACAATTAAAAGTTATATTTAAAGAAAAGCATATAGTATTTATAATCCAAATCCCAATTGTGGAGCCATATAATTATATTTATTATCCTTTTTATCCTCTACCAACACCAAATGACAACCAATTTAAAATTATTTTCCCGCAACCCAAATACCTACTCATTAATGAACAAGCATACATGCGTTTTACATGAAAGATACATGAAACATACATGAAGATGTCAATAGAGACGTTCCCTGTGAAGTAAAAATGTTGAAACTATTTAAAAATATCACTAATTGTCACCAAGTAATAACACATATTAAAAATATTAAAACTCAAAAACTATAAACTAATAAGTGGATATTAATCATACCCCAAGAAGTAATAGATGTGCAACAGTGTGAAAAGAACAAAGATAATATTCCGTTAAAAGGAACATATTTATTGGAATTAAATGAATCATGTGAAATTAAACTTAAAAATACTCAAATTAAATAATATCAAAATCCGATAAATAAATTTAAAGCTGCCGAACTTCCAAAACTACAATTTAAATTAAACAAACAAAGTGTTAAACCACTTACATTGGAGTCAATACATTTGGATGGACTAAATTATATTCAACATTCAATAAACCAACAAGATCAAGAAATCAAGAAATTAATTCATGGACCATTAATAACAAATAAAATTAGTGTACGGACAATAATTTTGTATATGATTGTAGTTGCCGCACTTTTTTATATAATTTTCAAATGTATGAGAAAATTCTACAAGACCAGAGGACAAATTCACAGACCAATGACTTCACATCCTGTGTGACCACCGGATGCTCATCTCTAACAATGGAGGAGTTATATGAACCCAAAATAGAGTTATAACGTATAATTTTATTAATAGAGATTAAGAGATTATAAGATTAATATCTTAAAAGTAAATGATTCAAATTGTAAATTTTTAACTGAAATAAACATTGTTTTTACCAAAATCTCGATACGGTCAACGTAAATCGCTTAAATAGGTTTTTTTTTAGTTTCATATCTCCACTCCCCTCACATATCTACTGCTAAATATTCGCCCCCGTCCCTTAGTTATCATAGTGATTATTAATCTTGAGTGTGCGTGTGGTATTGATGCGTTTTTAGCGCAGAGTTTTACACTTAACTTAAAGTGTTGCCATTCGAGTTGATTTATACGTGGCTGTCGCTTGTTCGTTTCTAAGGGGCGCTGATACCCAAATTGTTTATGTGACACCATGACATGGAATCTTCCAAAACCCTGCATATGCAGGCCTCGACTCTTGAGATATTAGGCGCCGTTATGTCGCGTGATGCGATGGCTATTTTTCACATTTTACCCTGGGATTATTTGTAAATGAATCAGTTTAATAATTTTGTTGTATTCACAATTTTTAAAATACTAGTCACTTTATTGTGGAAATGCGTATTATACTGGGCGTATATTTGGGCCCGTTACAAGTTCATTTGTGGGGGCACCAATTATGATATTGCACGCGGACGGCATTGTACCTCGCGGGGGCCCTGCCGTAAAATAATTCGTGGTGCCGCGTACTGCAGGTTTTCTATTATCATCAGAATTAAGTGTACCTATCTACAACTACATACATACGAGCCCAGGCTCATAATAGTTCGGTCGGTTTACATTTTCAAGCAGAAGCCTAAACAAATCATAAAACTTACACAAATGATGAGACATTTCGACAAAATTGTTTCGACTATATTAAATTATATACTTTAACCTTACAAAGGCTGAATATTTTATCCGAATAACCAGGGCCGCGCCGCTCATGTGTGCGATGTGTGCGCCGCACACAGGCGCCAGAGCGGCAGGGGCGCCGCGGGACCCCTTTGGCTCCTCACGCGCGGAGCGGAGTCATTAAGAAATTAAAAACTTTTTTTTTTCAACCAAATTTCATTTCTAACTTCTTTATATCTCTGCAACCAAGTTCACGTCTATGGTTTAAGTTTGCATTATTTGAACTTTGCGCTGTAAACATTTAAAGTTGTCTCCTTTATCGTTGTTGCCTATGGACCCGGCGCGCGTGCGTCGATGGCCGAGTCGGCGGGGAATTACCGAATTTTGCCGATAAAGAAAATAAACAAACCGCATTATACAAACACTCTCATTATTATTTGGATTGTATTCAGTCTGCATTAAAAATGAAAAGGACCCAGAGTTGTCTCTACGTTAGCAGCAATCGACCGGCGCGGCGCCGGCGCGAGACTGGGACGGGGAATTACCGAATTTTATTAATAAATAAAACAAACAAAACGCATTATTGAAAGAAGGTGCACTTCCAGTTATTAGTTTGATTTTGTTCAGTTAAGTCATTCATCTATACCTGCCTTATAAAAATACTTTGTTGTATACTAAATTGATTTTATTTATTACATTGTCGATTTTATTTAACGGGTTTTCACGATGCGTGATCAAGATAAAAAAAAGAAATTATCGGGTTATCAAAATCTAATGAGAAAGAGAAAACGAGAAGAAGAACGAGATAAAAATACAACGAAAATATGTAATTATTTTGCGCCCATGCCATCCACTTCCAAACAATCATCTGAGAGTTTTGAGACAGATAAACCTATAGATGAAGGTGCTGAAAGAATTGAAAAATTCGATTCGTGCAGTGGTAAGAGTTTTTTATAATCTTATAAGTCTTATAATATTAAATTACCCCTTAATAATAAAACAACACAATTAAATACCGACTCTGTTTATTCAAGTATGATAGTAAAATTGGGAAATTTTGAATATCATAATATTACTATGAGGCGTTTATTTAAGTTTATTTAAGAGGTATTTGCTTTGGTGGTGGTAATGATTCCACGTTGTGGATAATTTTCAGACGTCATGATCGCTGACGGGGGACAAATATTAGATGACGCCGATGAAGTAACTTCGTCACCCCCAATTCAAATACCGCCATCGCCGCTAAAACCATCGTTGCCGCTGACACCAACAATTTGCAAAGATGATCCTGGACTCTGGCCAGAAGTTTTAAATACTACATTGATGCAATATTTGGTTGAGAATCCACCTAAACAAATAAAGCATCATGATTTTCCGCGTGACTCTTCGGGTCGAAGGTTTTCTACATATTATTATAACAGGCAATTATTAAATGGCGAAAAGTATCATAGAGAGTGGCTGCTCTATTCAGTGGCCAAAAATGAAGTTTTTTGTTTCTGTTGCAAGCTATTTGAATTGAAAAATAATAAATTTTGCCAGGGATTAAGTAATTGGCAACATTTAGCTCTGTATTTGAACAGACATGAGAAAAGTTCTGTACATTTTACTAGCTATAAAAAATTTACAGAGCTGTGTCAGTCTTTTAAAAATAAAACGACTATCGATAATATTCAACAAAAGCTTATAGAAGTCGAAAAGCAGCGATGGTATGAAGTCATTAAAAAAATAATATATGTGGTACAATTTTTGAGTACCCAAAATATGGCGTTTCGCGGCCAGAGCAGCAAATTATTCGACCGTAATAATGGCAATTTTTTTAAATGCATTGAAATGTTGGGAAAATTCGATCCTACGATGATGGAACATATACGCCGCACAACCAATGATTCGGAATTTAAGAATATGCCTACTTATCTTGGAGATAAAATTCAAAACGAAATTATAACTATACTCGCTACCCAAATTAAAAATAACATTTTGAATTTATGTAGGGACAATAAATATTTTTCGATCATACTAGATTGTACTCCCGACGTTGCACATGTAGAGCAAATTAGTATAATAATTAGATTTGTTTATTTTAATATAAATTCGAGAGAGTTAGAAATAAGAGAGCACTTTTTAGCTTCAACTGGCGCTGGCTTAACGTCATTCGTAACGGGAGAATTAGAAAATAATAATTTAGATATAAACAATTTAAGGGGACAAGGTTATGATAATGGCTCTAATATGCGCGGCAAAAACAATGGTCTCCAAAAAATATTGCTAGATATAAACCCCCGTGCATTTTATGTACCCTGCGCTACTCACAGTTTAAATTTAATAGTAAACGACGCAGCTAATTTAAATTATCACACAAACTGTTTTTTCAGTACAGTGCAAGAATTATACAAATATTTTTCAGCCTCCACGAAGAGATGGGATTTATTAAAAAAATACATTGGGAACCTAACTTTAAAACCGCTGTCCGAAACAAGATGGTCCAGTAGAATAGATGCCATAAAACCTTTATTTATTAATTTGCCAGAAATGTATGATGCTTTATGCGAAATGGCAAATGAATCCATAGAACAAAAATCAAAGTATGACGCTAAATGTCTGGCAGAAAAAATATCTTCATTTACGTTTATTTGCTCAATATATGTTTGGCATGACGTACTGAAAAAATTTAATTTTGTAAGTAAAATCCTTCAATCAACAAATATGAATATGCAAGTTGCTTTAGATGCTTTATCTAATTTAAAAACATTTTTAAAAGAATTTCGCAATGATGATAACTTTGATAATATTGTAAATAATGCCAAAAAAACTGCGGAAAAATTAGGTATAGACATTGAATTCGAAATATCCAGACCGCTAAGACGGCGTAAAACTCCAAAACAATTTGATTATGAACACGAAGATCAGCCTGCAATGGATCCGAAAATAACGTTCAAAGTCAATGTATTTTTTTATATTTTAGATCAGGCTTTATCCTCGGTGGATGAAAGATTTGAATTATTGAATACTCATAATGACGTGTTTTATTTTTTATTTAAACTAAGCGATATACAAGATAAAAACCAGTAAATCACAAACTGCACTCGTTTGCAGGAAAAACTGTCTGCCAATAATTCATCCGATATAGATGCCGACGATTTGTGTGAGGAAGTTCTATCATGTCAGTCCCTTTTTAAAAAATTGGACAATGATGTGGTTAAAATACTAGAATTTATATTTTTAAATAATTTGACAGCAGTATGCCCTAATATCACAATAGCTCTACGAATTTTATTAACAATGCCAGTTACGGTAGCGAGCGCAGAAAGATCATTTTCGAAATTGAAGTTAATAAAAAATTACCTGCGCTTAACAATGAGCCAGGAAAGATTGTCACATTTGGCTACAATATCTATAGAAGATAGCATATTAGAGCGCATAGATATACATAATATTATTATGGATTTCGCAACTAGAAAAACGAGAAGAGTAGAAATAATTTAATTTGTTTTTTAATTTGTGTTTTATTATTATGATGACCATTTTGTAAACATGTTTAATAAGAAATTTATGTTATGTTATGTTATACGACTTTTATTTTTGTAATTGCCTCTACCTGGATTTTCTCTATTTTCAAAAATTATAGAGGCGCTTTATAGGTCGTGCACACAGGCGCCGCCGAAGGGCGGCGCGGCCCTGCGAATAACATAATGAAGAAAATTAATATAACAAAAAATATTAGTGAACGGACAGCTCATAATAGTTCGGCCGATATTTAATATTGGGTTATCTTATGGAACTTGTATCCTATTTTTTGAATAGTTCGCTTCGTTGTCGCCATCCAAACTTCTTTTGATATACTTTCCCCCCATAGCATAGTTATTTCTTTAGTTCGTTTAGATCATTTATCTGCTTTCGTAATTGTGGATGGCCCGCCGGTTTTGGTTTCTTGTTCGAACTGACCGGTTCTTTTATACAAATTAATAATATCTTGCACTGTAGAACGCGAAACTAATGCGAAACAGATATACGACGTAACGAAATGCCTATTTTATGGGCATTGATGATGGACCAGCGCAAATTTTTACTTAAAGATTTACCACGGGGAAATTTACTTGAATATTAACGTATAAACACAGTGTATTACTATTTTTGTGTCTCACAGCACAGATACAATTAATATTGACAGATATTTGTTGATTTGTTCAGTATGCGTTTGGTTTTTACAGTAGCGCATTAATTCTATGGTGATGTTATCATCGGGGGGGGTCTTCGAAGAGCGGAGCGTCGCGCTTTGTGACGCGAAGTGTTAATTACCCCCGAGATTGGCCCGGAACATAACTAGCTCAGTTTTTTTTTTCCGGAGAGCGCACGGTTTACTTATCTGATAGCCGCTGGGACCTTCTGCAGGAGGAGACGGCAATGGGGCCTCCGGGAGCGGCACGACGTCGGCAACACTATCTAGCACTTTGGATTGCGGGGGGGGGGGTGAGCAAATAAAGTCGGGGTTGCACGTTAAGGGTTTAATAAATCGTTAATGAAAAAAAAAAAACAAATGAATAAATGAGAGAATGATAATGAAAAAAATAATATGGAAATGAAGTCAAATAAGGTGAGGAGTGAGGTGCGGAGTGGATTGCGTGTGTGTTGATGTGTGGGTGTGTGTGTTGGTCAGAAGACGTGCTGACGAACTCCTAGTGGTTGTCGCTGGAGCGGTGAGTGTGGCGGTCGAGAACGGCACGTACGGCGATCAAGACGTGACTTGTGTGGTCGAGATCCGACTCGTGTCGTGGATGAGAACCAACTTGTCCCGCGATCGGGAATGGACTGACTGTCTATTTGGGGGATGTTTCCTCCCTCGCGCACCTTCAACTTAGAGGCAGCGCATGCGTATTTTGTGTGTTGTGTGTTGCGATGTAAGAAAGGGAGGCGGGCTAACATTTTGGATGAAGGCGCATGTCGACGGGGATTAACTTATTTTGGAAAAATAAATGAATAGACGCGAGTTTAAATGAGATTCGGATTATGTTAATTAAGTAATGGTTAACTATGTGATTAAATGCGGCGGGTGAATGAAACGATGGGTCTTATGAAGTCACAGGCATGAAATACGGTTTTCCCTGATCGTGCTAAATTGGGGGTGCCATTGTCGGCGGTACTTCGCCGACAAAGCGCATTAGGGGGCCGGGTATTCCAAACGTAACAGCCGGGATTACGACGAGTGCCGACGATGGGTTTTCCCTGAAATCGGCAGAAAACCCAGGGAAAGGTAATTAGGGTAGGCCATGCCGGTGACAAAACGGCCCCGAAAAATAAGTTAATTTCCGTATGTCGAGAGTAAAGAAAAAAGGGAAACGAATAGCAAAAAAATGAATCTATATAAAAGTAAAAACCACGTGGTGTCCGACCGACGTGGAAAAAAAAATATCCGCTTAAAAAAACTCCACAAAGCGAGGCGGGAGAAAAAGCAATAACAATGCCTGAATGATGGGTGACGAGCGGTGATCCGTGGACGGCGTCTTCGGCGAGGTGTAGGCGCCAGGGCCGTTACGGACTTGCCACCTGGACTTCTTGGAGTCCGACGTGGTGTAACTAGAGAATGGTCTCGCGCCTGGGCGGAAATAATGGGTCTCGCCCAGGGCGGAAATGGTTGTGTGTATGTGGTGAAAGGTGCGAGTTGCCGTGTGTGTGGCTTGCACTGCGTGCTCGTACCCTGGAAGGCGGCTACGCTGCGAGCACGTATGACCGGGGCTCGCCAGGGGGCGGGCGCTGCGGTCATGTGGTGGTTCCGTCCGGTTACCACCGCGGGCGGTCATGGGGCCTTTGGCCGCGGTCGGGCTCTGGGGAGGGGCCATGTCGGCGCTGGGTGGACTTCCGGCGTCCTGGAGTTGGCGACAGCCGACGGCAATGGGGCCTCCGGTGTCGCGTGGTCGTCGTTGCGTGGAGGAGGTGGCCTCAGGGGCGGCCTGGAGGTCCCTGGATGGCAATGGGGCCACAGGGTTCGGTCCTCGTCAGTGCACGCGCTGCCTGGGAATGAGTCCTCGGCGACGGTTGATGTCAGTGGAGATGGGCGCCACGGTGTGTATGTGCTGACCGGCACACCGCCCGGTTGTGTGTAGGTTGTTACTGCTGCGATGCGGTGCCTGTGAACAATTAGAGCACATGTGCGCGTCCGCGGGACGCGTAAAAAAAATGTTCCGATGGCATTGGTGGCGATGGTGAGCAGTAGCTGGTGAAAAAGAGTCAATGTCAGAAAGAAATGTTTGAGCGGAGTTGAGTTGTGCGGGGCGGATGCCCCACCTACACTACGTGATCCTCGGCGATCACGTCTTCGCGACGTTGTCGCGGATTGGTCCGGCGCTGAACGTCCGGAAAAGGGGGCCGGCGATTTGGAGATCGTCCGGGTCACTAACACTGCACTTGGTGGAGCTAAAACTATACACGGAGAACAAATGTACACTTAAGTCTAGAATGAACAGCGAGAGGGAAAAAAATAGAGTCTGCGTGGGAAGAGAAAATCTAATGTTCAGGAGGACGTAGGGGCGTTCTCAGAGGGCTGAGGGCGGCGCGCTGTCGCTGGTGAGCGTGGGTGCGCTCACTGCACTCCGGGAGGCGGCGTTCAGGCGCGTTCTTCGCCCTAGACGCCATGCCTGCTTCCACGTGAAAATCCAGGGGCGGCGTGGGGGCGTCGTGGTTACTCACTGGCACTTCGTCCTTGGTGGCGAAGCCCATGAGGGTCCGCGTCGTAACTTTCGACGGAGGTGGCCCGGCATGGGGCTGCTGTCCGCTCTGTGGGGGCTGCTGCTTGCTCGCAGGCAGTGGAGTCCACGGAGGTGGCGTCTTGGCGGTCGGGGTTGGTGTCTCGGCGAGCGCTTCCGAGAGCGAGGAGCGCGACGCAGGTTGCGGCGGGATCACCTGAGCGCCAGCCAGCAGGTGTGAATCCCCCTGCATCGTGTGGACCAACGTTGTCGGTGGAGCCGCTGGCAACCGTGTCCGGGGGTGCGGTTGGGGCCGGCTTCGCGGTGCGTGAATCTCCGCCTCTACGAGAATCGTATTAACGGAGAGTACGTGTTGTGACGCCGGTGGCGGCAACTGTGGGGGCGGCAAGACGTGGGGGTCCCGATTTTCCGGGCAGGAATGCACGGGCGGAACTGATCTGAGTTCCGATAGCGACGACGTCAGAGGCGGCAACTGTGGGGACGGTATTGGCGGCGGGCGAATGCTGGCGTCGCGAGCATCGGCCGTGATGGGGGCTTCATCACGGCCGGCATTCAGTTTCCCGAATGCTGGGGCCAGCGGGCAGCGGGATTCGGGCAATCACGGTGCCAGTGCCTCGTGCCCGGCGGGCAATAGCGGCATAATGGCACCTGGGGGTCATCGCGCGGGGTCACGCTGGTTCGCGGCTGGCGTGACTGCGATTGCGGGGGCGGCCGATCGCGTCTCTCCCGGTGCTCGCGTGGAGGTTGGCGCGGCTGCGGGTGCTGCAGGGACGGCCGGCGGTCGTTGGCGGCAGCTGGAGGCGGTCCGGTCGTCCGTCCTCGGTGCCGAAGTCCTAGCGCTATCGCTAGCAGGGAGTGCAGGTCCCGGGGCTTCTCAGCGGCGGCTCGCCGGAGTTCCTCGTTGGCCAAGCGAAGCACCAGCTTTACCAACAGGCTCTCCCGCTCATCTGGCAACCATCTCCGTGCCTGGGAGATCTTCTTCTGCACGAAGGAATGGGCCGCGGTTGACCCTTGGGTGCCCGACCAGAAGTCCTGAAGTTCGTCGATCTGGACGTTATCATCCGCGAACGACTCCCTCAGGGAGAAGCACATTTCGGGCCAGGGTTCGTTGTTCTCGACAACGAACCTGAGAACTTCTCTGGCATCGCCCTTGAGCCATCGTCCGGCGATTCGCGTCCAATCACGCCTGGCCACGCGAGCTTCGAGAAGAACCTCTTCCGCTACCTCAATGAAGTCCTCCACGTCCTCGTGACTTGTGCCCGCGAAGCATGGTTGAAGAGCCAGCGAGTCGTGCTGGCGCAAGTTGTATCCGCCGTGGAAGGCGTCCACTGGGAGGTAATGCCGGGGTGGCTCGTGAAGGTGACGTGCATCGTAGCCGTCGTCGCGATAGCGTGGCTGGGCTGGCGCGTGGCGCTCGGCAGGGGGCGGGTTGTGGCGCTCGGCGCCGTCATCGTGGCGGCGCGGGTTGTGGCGCTCGGCGCCGTCATCGTGGCGGCGCGGGTTGTGGCGCTCGGCGCCGTCATCGTGGCGGCGCGGGTTGTGGCGCTCGGCGCCGTCATCGTGGCGGCTCGGGTTGTGGCGTTCGACGTAATGGGGCTCAGCGTCGGAGTCGGATATCGTGGTCGCAAGGGCAAGACCCTGAAGGCGGCGCGATTGTCTGGGGGCGAGCTCGGCTTAGCGGCCCCGGGTGGCTCGCGATGTTACGCACGAAAATTGAAAATGCATTTTCCGTCGTGTTATGCACTGACACACGGCGGGAGAGGCGCACTATTTACACGGGCACTTGCGAGATAATCTATCCAAAATAAACAACTGAACAACAAACAAAACTAGGAAAACAGCGCACAGTGTCGCTGCTCGGCGCACTGGAAGAAAAGTTTGGGTGCAAACACAAATGTCACAGCGGAGTTCTGGGGCAGCACTCAGTCTAAAACCCGAAAGAAAAAAAAGATCCACGAAAATGCACAAGAAATCGCAGCGCCCTGTTGAAACCACATGTCGTGTTCTAGCGCGTGTTCTAACGATAAGCGCACACACAAAAAAAAGTACTTAGTGTTTTAATATCACACGGGGTCGGCGGCGGCCCCGGGAGACCTCGCGTTACTTGAATCGTCTCTGGCGGTTCACCAGGTCTAGCAAAAGACGTGCTGGGTCATTCGGCCCCGAGGTGGGCGCCACTTATCATCGGGGGGGGTCTTGGAAGAGCGGAGCGTCGCGCTTTGTGACGCGAAGTGTTAATTACCCCCGAGATTGGCCCGGAACATAACTAGCTCAGTTTTTTTTTTCCGGAGAGCGCACGGTTTACTTATCTGATAGCCGCTGGGACCTTCTGCTCCAGACGGCAATGGGGCCTCCGGGAGCGGCACGACGTCGGCAACACTATCTAGCACTTTGGATTGCGGGGGGGGGGGGTGAGCAAATAAAGTCGGGGTTGCACGTTAAGGGTTTAATAAATCGTTAATGACAAAAAAAAAAACAAATGAATAAATGAGAGAATGATAATGAAAAAAATAATATGGAAATGAAGTCAAATAAGGTGAGGAGTGAGGTGCGGAGTGGATTGCGTGTGTGTTGATGTGTGGGTGTGTGTGTTGGTCAGAAGACGTGCTGACGAACTCCTAGTGGTTGTCGCTGGAGCGGTGAGTGTGGCGGTCGAGAACGGCACGTACGGCGATCAAGACGTGACTTGTGTGGTCGAGATCCGACTCGTGTCGTGGATGAGAACCAACTTGTCCCGCGATCGGGAATGGACTGACTGTCTATTTGGGGGATGTTTCCTCCCTCGCGCACCTTCAACTTAGAGGCAGCGCATGCGTATTTTGTGTGTTGTGTGTTGCGATGTAAGAAAGGGAGGCGGGCTAACATTTTGGATGAAGGCGCATGTCGACGGGGATTAACTTATTTTGGAAAAATAAATGAATAGACGCGAGTTTAAATGAGATTCGGATTATGTTAATTAAGTAATGGTTAACTATGTGATTAAATGCGGCGGGTGAATGAAACGATGGGTCTTATGAAGTCACAGGCATGAAATACGGTTTTCCCTGATCGTGCTAAATTGGGGGTGCCATTGTCGGCGGTACTTTGCCGACAAAGCGCATTAGGGGGCCGGGTATTCCAAACGTAACAGCCGGGATTACGACGAGTGCCGACGATGGGTTTTCCCTGAAATCGGCAGAAAAACCAGGGAAAGGTAATTAGGGTAGGCCATGCCGGTGACAATGTAACAAAATATTAAATACCGGCCGAACTATTATGAGCTGTTCGTTCACCAAAGTTTTTGTTATATCAATTTTGTTCATTATATTATTCGGATCATATTCAGCTTTTGTAAGGTTAAAGTATATATTTTAATATAATCGAAAGAAAATTGTTGAATTGTCTCGTCATTTGTGTAAGTTTTGTGATTTGTTTAGGCCTCTGCTTGAAAATTTAAACCGGCCGAACTATTATGAGCCTGGGCTCGTATATGCACAAGGAGTAAACGAAGTATAACAGAGTATTTTGTTGCTGCGGCTTTAACCTTAAATGTAAATAAAAAGAAGAAAGTTCTAAGTGTAGAAGTTGCAAATTCTGAAGTGAAAAGTTTGCACATGGGAGTGACTCTGGAGAAAATCATATGCTGGATACGCTAAAAGTGATGATTCAGATTATCCATGATTAATAGTAATTATAAATTGTTTAACTCAGTGGGTATACAGTGACCGCCAAAATGTCGGCATTGTATGGGATTTGTTTTTATTATTTATTTTTCAAAACAACTTTTACGGCAGTAATTTAAGTTTTTCTAAAACCTTTATTTGCCATTATATCAGATATACCGAGTGATTTTTACCTACCTAGAAATTCTCGCTTTTCAAAATGATGAAAATCGTATTAGTGCTTGTACGGACGTCGGTCACGCCCTTTGGTTCAGCGCGATTGCGACGTTACCGTGCGATTTGTATGGAATGGCGGGCGAGTCACATGTGCGCTGCGTTAGATTCCACCTACCTTGGTCGGCACCCCGGTTGGGTCTCCCGATTGCTGACGCGCTCCCTTTGCTGGTCGCCCTCTGGAACGAACACACTGAACGGCCCACAACACTTAAAAGTTCTTTCTCTGGATCGCTACTTTTCGTCTTCTCTCCACGAGAGGAGACACGATTCTGTCTTTTCAATTTGCGGTCGGTGGAGTTTTTCTCGCTCTCGCGCCAGCGACTCGCCACAAAACCTCGCACGCAAAATTATCACCAAAAAAACCTTGTTCACGGCTGAACATGCCGCCCACCTTGGAACGAGTGCGACCGCGTTCCAAAACAAATTAAAAGCGATTCAAACATTCCCAATATAAAGAAAACCAAAAAATATTAACAAAAAAAAAAACGACAGGAAAATTTTATGAAGACGAAATTCTTCGAACTTAATCAAAATGATAAGGGATGCGAAAGGATCAAGTCGCCATCTGAAATAAAACGAACTTCACTCCTTGGGGGTCGTCAAGGAGACTACCCGGGCTGCCAGGAGACCCACGGTAAGGAGTAGGAAGGGAATAACGAAAAACAAAAATCATTCCAAAAAATCAATTCGCTGGCTCTGCTCGACTATTCCATCATTGGGAGGGGGCATAGCTTTGAGACGGGACGGGTAAGAACGCCGTTCCCAGTTTTCAATTCTACCACTCTAACTATCCCATCATCTCCAGGATACACTCTACAAATCCGCCCCAACCGCCAGCGCAAAGGAGGTAAATTACCTTCCTTGATTACAACCAGCGTTCCTATAGTCAAATTAGGTCCTGCCTTTGACCATTTGTCCCGCATCTGGAGGTTGACTAGATACTCGCTTTGCCATCTGCGCCAAAAGGATGCGACAAGTTGTTGTACCAAGCGCCAGCGCGCCAGAGGTGGGAGTGGTCGTTCCTCTTCCATCGGCTCTGGCAAAGCTGTGGGTGGTGCAAGTAGCAAGAAATGTCCCGGTGTCAGAACTCCCAAATCATTTGGGTCCGAACTTATAGACCCCAGTGGCCTGGAATTCAATGTGCCTTCCACCTGCACCAGTACCGTATTGAATTCTTCGTAAGTGAGGGTTTGCTCACCTACAACCCGGGCGAGCAGTTTCTTGGTGGACTTTATACCGGCTTCCCAAAGACCGCCAAAATTAGGACTCGCTGGTGGGTTGAAGTGCCATTCGATTCCATGCTCACTTAACGTTCGCGACGCCAGTCCGTTGTAGGTATCCGATGTGGTTAGCTGGGCCCAATCTGCTAACTTGCGCTGGGCTCCTACAAAATTCGTACCGCAATCACTGTATATTGCCCGAACTGCTCCTCGTCTGGCGACGAAACGCCGTAACGCAGCGAGAAAGGCGTCCGTTGTGAGATCCGAGGCCAGTTCTAAGTGCACCGCTCGAGTAGTGAAACATACGAATAGGCAAATATAGCCTTTATAAACTCTGGCCTTTCTTAGCCTTCCCAAAGATATTTGGAACGGGCCCCCATAGTCGACGCCCACGACCGAAAAGGGCTTGACAGCCTGCAATCGCGTCGCCGGCAGATCTCCCATGCGCGGCGGTTGTACAGGTCTGGGTTGCATTCTAAAACATTGTTGACACCTTGATAGGCGTCGCCGAATGACATCTCTACCATGCAAAATCCAAAATTCTTGCTGAATTATGCAGTGAAGGTTCCCGGGTCCAGGATGGAGATACAATTTATGGTAGTGATCCACTATAAGCTCCGTAAGACGACTAGTCTTTGGAAGTAAAACAGGGTGTTTGGCACCAAATGCAATTGCTGCATGTCGGAGGCGCCCACCAACCCTCAATAGCCCATTTTCGTCGATAAATGGGTTAAGTTTGCGGAGTCGAGTTGTGGCCGATCTACCGGCCTTCAATTGTTCCCAGTCCGCAGCGAATTCTTTGTGCTGAACCCACTGAACTAAGGCTTCCATGGCTTGTTTTAACTCTCGCGTCGTCAGGTATCCCAGTCGCTTGGAATTCTTCGCTCTACAGTTGAAGGCGAAGCGTAAACAGTAGGCGGTTACCCGTTTCAGCAATGAGAGGGACGATATCCGATTAAGCATCTGTTCGATACGATCTGGCTCAATTTGTGTCATGCACGAGAGGACCCGGGCCTCCATAGTATGAACTTCTTCATCGCTTGGTCCTACTGTAGGAATCAGTCTTTGGGGCCATTCGATTTCGTCTTCTGCAAGCCAAGCCGGTCCCGTTAACCAGAGGGGATGAGTCAGTAGTTCTCCAGGAAACAAGCCTCTTGAAGCACAGTCTGCGGGATTCGTTGCCGTCGGCCCGTGTCGGAATTGGTTAGGTTCCAAGTACTCCTGTGCTTGACTCACCCGATTGGCGATAAAGGTTTTCCATTGGGATGGCGAGGACTTCACCCAATACAAGGCCACCTTTGAATCACACCAGGCAGTGACTTCGCGTGCCTTAAGAGTTAGGGCCAAAGTGGTTGATACGCGTTTTAATAATCTGGCCATTAACACCACCCCACACAGTTCTAGCCGCGGCAACGTTACTCTTTTTACGGGAGCCACCTTCGATTTGGCTAGAATGATCGATATTATTACTTCTCCTGACGGTTGTACGGCGCGTAAATACACAACTGCCGCGTAGCCCTTTTCGGAGCTGTCCGAGAATCCATGCAGTTGTACATTGATCGCAGTACTCACTTGTAAACACCGTCTTATCATCAACTTCGATACTTGAGGCAACTCCTTCTGGAACCTCGACCATTTTGTGCACACATCTTCAGGGGGGCGCTCATCCCAATTTAATCCTAATTGCCATAAATGTTGAATTAACAACTTGCCAACAAATATCACTGGGCTCAAAAATCCCATGGGATCATACAATCGGGCGATTTCAGAGAGGATTGTGCGTTTAGTTATATTCGAAGGGGTTTGCTTAATCTTATACGAAAAGCAGTCTGCGATTGGCTTCCATTCCAGTCCCAAAATTTTGGTGATTGACTCGGATTCGCCAGTGAAGGTGAAGCTGTCTGGTCTTACCGCACAATCTTCAACTGGCAGACTTGCTAATATGTCTGGTTGGTTACTCATCCATTTCCGCAGTTGGAATCCACCCTTTCCCATCAATTGGATCAACTCGCTTTGCAAGGTTAATGCTTCTGCAACCGAGGGCACCGATTTCACAATATCATCCATGTAAGTGGAATTGAGTATTGCATTACGGGCAGCTGGGTACTGGGACCCCTCATCCCGGGCCAACTGGTGCAACGTGCGAATTGCCAGGAAAGGTGATGACGATATTCCATATGTTACAGTGGTAAGACAATATTCTCCCAGCTGCTCTTCTGGTGAATATCTCCAAAATATTCGTTGAAAGTCGTAATCGCCGTGACTAATATAAATGTTTCGATACATCTGCTTAATATCAGCGATAAGGACAATTTCATGAAGTCGAAGGCCTATAAGTATATCGATTATATCTAATTGCAGTTTCGGCCCTGTGTACAAAACTTGATTTAAGGAGTGACCACTGCTGGTGGTCATAGAGGCGTCAAAGACCACGCGAAATTTTCCAAGCTTAGGGCTATCATTATGAATGCAATGATGCGGGATATAATAACATTCGTTATCATATTCGTGCTGTGTTGACGGGGCAGCAACAGAGACCATATGCCCTTGGGTTATGTAGTCCTGCATGAAGTCGTTGTAGGCCGTGCGCATTTCCGGACATCTTTTTAATCGTCTCTCTAGACCGTGAAAGCGTCTGAGAGCCGCCGACCGGCTATTTCCAAGTCGGGGTGGTCTTGTTCGAAATGGTAGTTCAACTATGTACTTCCCTTCCGGAGCTCTTGAAACCGTAGACTTGTAGTGGTCCTCACATGCTGAATCTTCAACACTGAGCGTCACAGTCGCTGGTGGTTCCTCGAGTTCCCAAAAACATCGCAGCGTCCCAGGTGGACCAACCACTCGGTTTCCCAGAAGTGTCGAGGTGAACCATTCTGCTCCTAATAGCAAGTCCACAGGCTTGGTGCAATAGTAGGTTGGATCCGCCAAGGGCAATCCATCAAGATGAGGCTAATTCTGCCTCTCGAAGGTAGCTGCTGGGCAGGTAGCTATCTTATCAATAATTAATGCATTCACTGACCAATCAATTGTGTCCATTGTACTTGCCTTAAAGGTGCATTGTACGATTCCTTCTGCAGTTCCGAGTGTTGTTTGCCCCATTCCGAAAACCGGGACCGATAGGTCCTTAGGTTTCCATCCAAGCTTATGGGCACAAGCACGCGTTACAAATGTTCCCTGACTGGCACAATCCAGTAGGATTCTCACCGAGTGATACTGACCCCACCTATCTTTTAGCTGAGCGATGGCTGTAGAAAGCAGTACACTGGATTCCAGCAAAGGTGTTTTCGCTTGCACTGCTGCTACCAGCTGTGCGTTCGGCGCGTTGTGTTGTAAATGTTGTTTAGCCCCATTTTCCTGCAGTGCCATACTCCGATTATCCCCACCATTCGATTGGTGGAAGTTCGCCTTCTTTTCCCCAAAATGTAGTAAAGAGTGATGCTTTGATGAGCAGTGCGAACATGACTGGGATATATTACAGTCACTCATGTAATGTCCTGGCAACAAACACCTTAAACACCGTCGCTCTCCTTTTAGGAATCCTAACCGTTTGGAAGTACTCATTTGTCCGAACTTCTGGCACTTGGCGAGATCGTGCCTTTCTCGACAGAGTGGGCAGCTAACCTGGCGTTGTGATTTTGGGTTTAATGTGCTGACGACCAGCGCTGTTGGGCCCTTCAACCTATGCTGCCCTTGGTACGAGTGGGTCATTTGCGGTTTTACTCCCACGCTCGACCTTACCTCGCACGTAGCTTCTAAAATTCTAGCTTCTTCATTAAGAAATCGAATAAATTCTACTATGGTGTTCATGCCCTGATTAATTACATCCTTTTCCCACCGCTCTCTTAATGTACTCGTAAGTTTTCTGCGGAGGATAAACAACAGAAGTACCGCCCACCCTTCAACGTCATGACCGAGGGCCTTAAGGGCACCTGTATATTCTGACAGCATAGCTGCGAGAGATCTCAGTGTGGCCGGGGTTCTAGAAATTGCCGGGTAGTCCACCAAGATCTCTAAGTACGCATTTGTTTGCAAGGTGTTATCGCTGTACCGATTCTGGAGCGCATCCCATGCCACGTTATAATTACTTGCTGTTAGCGGCAAGGAGGCAATTAACGATAGTGCGTCTCCCTTTAGCACCGCCTTTAAATGCATAAATTTTAGTACGTCAGGTACTGCAGTATTAAGGTGCACGGACGAAACGAATATATCCGCGAATGTCGCCCATGATTTGATATCCCCATCGAACTTAGGTAAATCTAACTTGGGCAGCGCTATCATTTGTGCGGGGGACGACGCCTGGGCTGGTCCCGCCGTTGCAACTGGTTGATTAGCAACCCCTCCGCCGGGGCACATTGCTGACACGATCGCCTTCGCCTCATAGAAGTTTTCTTCAAACTTAACGATATAAGCTTGTAAGTCCGTATCCACTCGAGGCGTTTGCTTATTGTTATACGCCGCCAACTTGGCAACAACTTCGCTAAATGAATCGTAGTAAGTATCCATATTTAACGACATTGTTTTCAATAATGCTACATCCTTTGCATTTTTACCACTGTCGGTTTCAACCCGCGTGGCTACTTCACGGAGATGTTCCACTTTGCGTTGCAGTGTTTCAGTTTTAAATCGTAATTCATCTCCGGCCCCCATTGCGAAACTTGGATTATAGATTTAAAGGATTTAACAATATTGTTAATTATTCTTAAAACGATTAGAGTAAATGGCTCGTATCTTCACAATGTCTGAAGTAAATATATAAATTTAGTTTCTCGAATAAATTGTGGAGTGTTATCAGAACGGCGGTATTTTTCCTCCGTTTCTATTTTTGGCGTATGCCAGTCGAAACAGCAAAAACTCTCTTCTCGGGCTCTGAGCAAGAAACCGCGCGGTCCGCGCTCTGCAGAGCGTACCACAATGGAGCGAAATTCCTGCGCCTTGTTATCGGCCGTATTTTTATACGCCGTCTGCTTATCCCGTGCGGCAATTATCCAGCGATAATTACAATTGCCCACTTCGATAGAATTAGAGATTCACTTATGAAAGAGTGTAACAAACGATAAGGAGCATTCAGTGTAATATAAAACGAATTGTAAACAATTAGTGACGATCAACCAAAATGAAGACAAAACGTTCCATCCAATCCCCGAATAACGATAAACGAAAATATTCTATATGACCCTAGATCACTGCAATTAGAATCCGGTTCGAAGGACCATCATGTACGGACGTCGGTCACGCCCTTTGGTTTAGCGCGATTGCGACGTTACCGTGCGATTTGTATGGAATGGCGGGCGAGAATGTGCGCTGCGTTAGATTCCACCTACCTTGGTCGGCACCCCGGTTGGGTCTCCCGATTGCTGACGCGCTCCCTTTGCTGGTCGCCCTCTGGAACGAACACACTGAACGGCCCACAACACTTAAAAGTTCTTTCTCTGGATCGCTACTTTTCGTTTTCTCTCCACGAGAGGAGACACGATTCTGTCTTTTCAATTTGCGGTCGGTGGAGTTTTTCTCGCTCTCGCGCCAGCGACTCGCCACAAAACCTCGCACGCAAAATTATCACCAAAAAAACCTTGTTCACGGCTGAACAGTGCTAATTTTAGAAAATTACGCGTGTTACCAATAATTTTTTTAAATTTATATTTTCATCATTTTGAAAGACGCAACTTTCTATGGTCCATCTTTCTTACTACTTGTATGAAATGTCATTAGGCACAGTCTCCATGGCTGAACAAGTTGGCATTCTCAGCATAGAGAATGGCCACCGAGTTTACAAAGTCGTTTATGTAGATGATAAAAAGCAGTGGACCAAGAATAGCACCCCATGCTCAACTGCCAAGGCACTAGACCTTATACCATCCACTGAGACGGTTTGAAATATGTTTGATAGATAGGACCTAATCAGATGGCAGCTCCCTGCATCAAGGCCATATCGTTCAAGTTTTTTTTTATAAGTATGTTATGATTGACGCAGTCGAAAGCCTTGCTCAAAGAATATACTAAAGAAAGAAAGGGCATGAGTGTGTTTATCGGATGAACCGTCTCAGCTTCGCCCACTACAGTGATGACCGTTAACTAATTGGGTTGGGAACTTCGATAGGGGTAAATATCTGTACTACAGTTCTGAATTGTGTTGAAATTAATATTCATTATCAAATTAGTAATTTGTTTAAAAAATTAAACGACTAATTTCTTAAACAATTTACTAATTTCCTAAACCACTTTTTTGTTTCGGGAGGATAGATAGAGTGCAAGTGTATACACAATTAATTTATTTTCATAGAATGTAATAATACAAATTACATCAAATTACAAATCATAAACAATACTTGACTACAATGAATAAACTAATACCAACAATCCTTTTAAAGTAACACATGTTTCGATATTTATATCTCATCAGTACGGCTTTACCTTAAAATAAATCTAAGTTGACACAATAAATTAAAAAAATAATAATCAAGTGTAAACCAACACACTGAACATTGAATATGACTAATTTAATAACAATATTATAATAGAAATGAAAGAACTTTATCTATTGCTGTACAACTTAGATCATTAAAGAAATTACAAATGCATTTAATAATGCAACTGTCATCCGTAGACACTAGAGATGGGCGAAATCGTTACTTTTGGATACTTGTAACGAATCGTTACTTTCAGTACGAATACTCGTTACTCAGTATTCGTTACTCGGTACTTGGTAAGAACCGATCGCGTATCGGATCTAGTTAGTAAAGTAACGATGTGCGGTATTGTACCGACTACCGAGTTGCGCAGTGTGCGGGTTTGCGAGCGTGCGAATCGTTCCTTTCGGTACAAATACTCGTTACTCAGTTTCGTTACTCGGTACTTGCTAAGAACCGAGCGCGTATCGGATAGTTAGTAAGTAACGATGTGCGATATTGTACCGACTACCGAGTTGCGCAGTGTGCGGGTCTGCTAGCGGATCTACGAGGATTCTTTGCAATCAACGAATAACGAGATCGGAGACGGCCATATATTCTATATATTAAAAAGCCTATATATTAAAAGGGTTCTAAAATTAAAATATTTATTTAAATATAAACATTTGTTATAACTTACACTATAGTTACTATTATAACTACATTCGTACAAAAAAAATTGTATTGCATATATATGAGAAACCAACAAACATAAATATAAATTAAAAATAAACTTCTCTATAAGTAAAAATAAACAACTTAATACAATTTTGAATATAAATAAAAGTAACTATGTATATAAACTATTAAAAAAGTCCTTGATTGGCGTTCAAAAAAATAATCTTTTGCACGTTTTTTGAATCTAATCGATTTCTTTTTTCATTTATAATTTGTCCAGCTTTAGAAAAGATTCGTTCGCTTGGTACTGATGATGACACAACACATAACTTTTGTTTGGCCAATTTTGATAAATTAGGATATAATAATTCCCGTTTTTTCCACCAGGACAAAGGATCGTCTCATCTGTTGATATTATCTTCGCCAGAAAATTATTGAAATTCAATCGACGCAGAAGTTTGCAAACTACATATTGTAGATGAAACGTTTTTGTCAAATTCTTGCCAAATTGATGACATTTAAAAAGTCAGGAAACCACAGCACCAGAAATATATTGTAATGTAAACAAAACTTATAAGCTTGCCCGGTAAGCAGTCTATACGCAAGCAATACTCGGTTCGGCTGCTCCCGTGCTCGCAAATCGGTGCCAATCGTATAGTAACGAGTAACGAGTAACGAGTATTATTTGGTTCGGATTTTCGCACTATGCGGGACTGTGCGGCTGGGCCGGTACTCGCGACCAATCGAATAGTAACGAGTAACGAGTATTTATATATTCTGGTAATCGTTACTTCGAATACTTGAATGTAACGAGTACTTATGTAACGAATAGTTACTATTCGCCCATCACTAGTAGACACATGTTTTGAAAATGACAATTATCATTCATCCTAAACAATAAACAAATAGGGAAAACATTTAATTCTAAGATAAATTACTTTTATCATCCCTATATAATATCAAAACGCAATTCTACAAACCAGACTAACTAATTGCAATTTCAATACATGTGTCACCTGACAATAGGTTAGTTGATGTTTAAACAGACTCTACATACCTATTTTATTTTCCATGGGCCTAATAGAATTTGTCGATTTACACCAATTCGTTTCAAAATACCAGGCTGCGTTGAACGTCTTATTTTAACTGTGGGAATATCTGCAAAAGATGAAACAATAAAAGTATATACACACTCGTATACATTATGCTACAAAATAACTACATATGTTATTGAGCCCTACCTACATATGAGGTGTGAAAATTATAGGTGTGATAATTTAATGGGACCCGTGGGAACATCTATCCACACGTATGACAATCCTCCGGCACTCGTGGTGACATATATAAACTAGTCTGGTGAGCTTTACAAGAGAACCGGGGGTTCCATATGCTTGGCAACCGCCTGGCCTTGCTAAGGTCTATGGAACTGACAACTGAGAATTTTTTGCTTTCGAAACCACATAGTAACTTGTCAACCAGTTCGAGTAGTGCATCAGCTGTCAAGCGACCTTTGCGGAAACCAAACTGGTTGTCGTTTGCCAATTTATTTTCCTGAAAGTAGGCGGAGACTTGACAATACATGACTTTTCGAGCACCTTAGAGAAAACTGGAAGAATAGAAATGGGTCTATAATTATTTGTGTCGGTTTATCACCCTTATTTTATGAATAGGTATTATGGAAGCCAGTTTCAGTCGGTCTGGAAATATATTTGACCTTAGGCAGTCATTTAATAGGTTTGTGAGCGGTTCCAGGATAGACTCTTTGCAAGATTTTAGGGTGTTCACAGTCAAGCCGTAGAGGTCCCTAGCATTTCGCAACTTAAGCCCGCCAATAACCCCTCTGATGTCATTGCTGAACACCGGAGTAAAACCGAAAGTACTGCAAACAGTAATGTTTAACACTAATACTTGCCAAAACAATAAATCGTTTTAATCTTTTTTACAGACCTACATTTCATGGACGCGACCATTTTTAACGCATTTGGTGGCATGTTGGTACCGTTTTTATTAGCTAAAACAGCAAAAATGTGTATTTGGAAATAACACATTTTCAACATTTTGGGGTACTCTGATATGACCTATAACATTCAGAATGCACCTTTTCCATGCGACCTAATGAGCTTTAGCCGATGTAAGTCGCTAAATAATCATCGGTTTAGATTTATAAATGTTATAACGTATTTTCTGCAAAAATGTGTATTTGGAAATAACACATTTTCAACATTTAGGGGCACTGTGATATGACCAATATCATTCAGAATGCACTTTTTTTATGCGCCCTAACGAGCTTTAGCCGATGCAAGTCGCAGAATTAGAATCGGTGTTAAGATTTGTAAATGTTATAATGACTTTACCGGAAATAAGTTCCATTCAATGGCTTAGAACACTTTTTCGGTAAATGTCTTCGTGACGCTGGCGAGAACGATAAATCGTTCTATTCTTTTTTACAGACCAACATATCATGGGCGCGACAATTTTTAACGCATTTGGTAGCTTGTTGGTACATTTCTTGTTCGCTAACACTCAAAAAATGTGTATTTGAAAATAACACAATTTAAACATTTTGGGGTACTCTGCTAAGACCAATAACATTCAGAATGCACTTTTTCTATGCGCTTCAACGAGCTTTAGCCGATGCAAGCCGCAGAATCAAAATATCTGAATACCTTATCAAAAGGGATGTCTATGACATAAGGGAGTTGTAAACTCCCGCGTATGTCTTATATATCGGGGACAGCACGACCCCAAATATTTGTGACGACCTTCATGTTAATGAATGTGCAGATATGTAGCTCATTGTAATATTATTTGTGTATTGCCTGTACTTCATCATTCGTGAATAAATATTGATTTGATTTGATTTGATTTGAAAATCGGTTGCGATTTGTAAATGTTATAACGATTTGACCGCGAAAACGTGTATTTGGAAATAATACATTTTCACCATTTTGGGGTACTCTGTTTTGACCAATAACATTCAGAATGCACTCTTTCCATACAACCTAACGAGCTTTAGCCGATGCAAGTAGCAGAATTAAATTCGGTTGAGATTTGTAAATGTTATAACGAATTTACCTTAAAAATGTGTATATGGAAATACCACATTTTTAACAATTTAGGGTATTATGATATGACCAATAACCTTTGCAATGCACCTTTTCCATACGCCCTAACGAGCTTTAGGCGATGCGAGTGTAAGAATTAAAATCGGCTGAGTTTTGTAAATGTTATAACCAATTTACGGCAAACATGTGTTTTGGAAATAACACATTTTCAACATTTTGGGGTACTCTGGTATGACCAATAACATTCAGAATGCACTTTTATCATGCGCTCTACCGAGCTTTAGCCGATGCAAGTGGCAGAATTAAAATCGGTTGAGTTTTGTAAATGTTATAACGAATTTATCGCAAAAATGTGTATTTGGAAATAACACATTTTCAACATTTTAGGGTACTCTGATATGAGCAATAACATTCAGAATAACCTTTTTCATGCGCCCTACTGAGCTTTAGCCGATGCATTAGACAGAATTAAAATCGGTAGGGTTTTGTAAATGTTATAACGAATTTGTCGCAAAAATGTGTATTTGGAAATAGCACATTTTTAACATTCTGGGATACTTTAATATGACCAATAACATTCAGAATGCCATTTTTTTATGAGCCTTACCGAGCTTTAGCCGATGCAAGTGGCAGAATTAAAATCGGTTGAGTTTTGTAAATGTTATAACGAATTTATCGCAAAAATGTGTATTTGGAAATAACACATTTTCAACATTTTGGGGTACTCTGATATGACCAATAACATTCAGAATGACCTATTTCATGCGCCCTACCGAGCTTTAGCCGATGCATTAGGCAGAATTAAAATCGGTTGAGTTTTGTAAATGTTATAACGAACTTATCGCAAAAATTTGTATTTGTAAATAACACATTTTCAATATTTTGGGGTACTCTGAAATGACCAATAACATTCAGAATGCATTTTTACTATGCGCCCTAATGAGCTTTAGCCGATGCAAGTGGCAGAATTAAAATCGGATGAGTTTTGTAAATGTTATAACGAATTTATCGCAAAAATGAGTATTTGGAAATAACACATTTTCAACATTTTGGGGTACTCTGATATGACCAATAACATTCTGAATGCCATTTTTTTATGCGCCCTACCGAGCTTTAGCCGATGCAAGTGGCAGAATTAAAATCGGTTAAGATTTGTAAATGTTATAACAAATTTACCGCAAATATGTGTATTTGGAAAACACATTTTCAACATTTTGGGGTACTCTGATATGACCAATAGTATTCAGAATGCACCTTTTTTCTATGCGCATTATCGAGCTTTACTGGATGCAAGTTGCAGAATTATAATCAGTTGAGTTTTGTAAATGTTATCACGAATTTACCGCAAAAATGTGTATTTGGAAAACATATTTTCAACATTTTATGGTTATAGAATTAAAATCGGTTGAGATTTGTAAATGTTATAACGAATTTACCTTAAAAATGTGAATATGGAAATACCACATTTTTAACATTTTAGGGTACTCTGATATGACCAATAACTATAAGAATACACTTTTTAAAAGCGCTCTAACGAGCTTGAGTCGATGCATGTGGCAGAATTTAAATCGGTTGAGGTTTGTAAATGTTATAACAAATTTACCGCAAAAATGTGTATATGGAAAACTCATTTTCAACATTTTGGGGTACTCTGATATGACCAATAATATTCAGAATGCACTTTTTTCATGCGCCCTAACGAGCATTAGCCGACGCAAGTGGCAGAATTAATATCGGTTGAGATTTGTAAATGTTATAACGAATTTACCTTAAAAATGTGAATATGGTAATACAACATTTTAAACATTTTAGGGTACTCTGATATGACCAATTACCTCAAGAATGCTCTTTTTCTATGCGCCCTGACCAGCTTTAGGCGATGCAAGTGGCAGAATTAAAATCGGTTGAGTTTTGTAAAAGTTATAACGAATTTACCGCAAAAATGTTTATTTGGACATAACACATTTTCAACATTTAGGGGTACTCTGATATGACCAATAACATTCAGAATGCATTTTTACTATGCGCCTTAATGAGCTTTAGCCGATGCCCGTGGCAGAATTAAAATCGGATGAGTTTTGTAAATGTTATAACGAATTTATTGCAAAAATGTGTATTTGGAAATAACACATTTTCAACAATTTGGGGTACTCTGATATGACCAATAACTTTCAGAATGCCCTCTTTTTATGCGCCCTACCAAACTTTAGCCGATGCAAGTGGCAGAATAAAAATCGGTTGAGATTTGTAAATGTTATAACGAATTTATCGCAAATATGTGTATTTGGAAATAACACATTGTCAACATTTTGGGGTACTCTGATATGACCAATAACATTCAGAATGCCCTTTTTTATGCGCCCTACCGAGCTTTAGCCGATGTTGTGGCAGAATTAAAATCGGTTGAGTTTTGTAAATGTTATAACGAATTTATCGCAAAAATGTGTATTTGGAAATAACACATGTTCAACATTCTAGGGTACTCTGATATGACCAATAACATTCAGAATGCCCTCTTTTTATGCGCCCTAACGAGCTTTAGCCGATGCAAGCGGCAGAATTAAAATCGGTTGAGTTTTGTAAATGTTATAACGAATTTATCGGAAAAATGTGTATTTGGAAATAACACATTTTCAATATTTTGGGGTACTCTAAAATGACCAATAACATTCAGAATGCAGTTTTACTATGCGCCCTAATGAGCTTTAGCCGATGCAAGCGGCAGAATTAAAATCGGATGAGTTTTGTAAATGTTATAACGAATTTATTGCAAAAATGTGTATTTGAAAATAACACATTTTCAACATTTTGGGGTACTCTAAAATGACCTATAACATTCAGAATGCAATTTTTCTATGCGCCTTAACGAGCTTTAGCCGATGGAAGTGGCAGAATTAAAATCGGATGAGATTTGTAAATGTTATAACAAATTTACCGCAAAAATGTGTATTGTTAAAACACAATTTCAACATTTTGGGGTACTCTAATATGACCAATATCTATAAGATTGACCTCTTTCTAAGCGCCCTTACGAGCTTTAGCCGATGGCAGTGGCAGAATTAAAATTGGTTAAGATTTGTAAATGTTATAACGAATTTATCGCAAAATTGTGTATTTGGAAATAACACATTTTCAACATTTTGGGGTACTCTGATATGAGCAATAACATTCAGAATGACCTTTTTCATGCGCCCTACCGAGCTTTAGCCGATGCATTAGGCAGAATTAAAATCGGATGGGTTTTGTAAATGTTATAACGAATTTATCGCAAAAATGTGTATTTTGAAAACACATTTTCAACATTTTGGGGTACTCTGATATGACCAATAGTATTCAGAATGCACCTTTTTCTATGCGCATTACCGAGCTTTACTGGATGCAAGTTGCATAATTATAATCAGTTGAGTTTTGTAAATATTATAACGAATTTACCGCAAAAATGTGTATTTGGAAAACATATTTTCAACATTTTATGGTACTCTGATAAGACCAATATCATACAGAATGCACTTTTTTATGCGCTCTAATGAACTTTAGCCGACGCAAGTGGCAGAATTAAAATCGGTTGAGTTTTGTAAATGTTATAACGAATTTATCGCAAAAGTGTGTATTTGGAAATAACACATTTTCAACATTTTGGGGTACTCTGATATGAGCAATAACATTCAGAATGACCTTTTTCATGCGCCCTACCGAGCTTTAGCCGATGCATTAGGCAGAATTAAAATCGGATGAGTTTTGTAAATGTTATAACGAATTTATCGCAAAAATGTGTATTTGGAAAACACATTTTCAACATTTTGGGGTACTCTGATATGACCAATAGTATTCAGAATGCACCTTTTTCTATGCGCATTACCGAGCTTTACTGGATGCAAGTTGCATAATTATAATCAGTTGAGTTTTGTAAATGTTATAACGAATTTACCGCAAAAATGTGTATTTGGAAAATACATTTTCAACATTTTATGGTACTCTGATAAGACCAATATCATTCAGAATGCACTTTTTTCATGCGCTCTAACGAACTTTAGCCGACGCAAGTGGCAGAATTAAAATCGGTTGAGTTTTGTAAATGTTATAACGAATTTATTGCAAAAATGTGTATTTGAAAATAACACATTTTCAACATTTTGGGGTACTCTAAAATGACCTATAACATTCAGAATGCAATTTTTCTATGCGCCTTAACGAGCTTTAGCCGATGGAAGTAGCAGAATTAAAATCGGTTGAGATTTGTAAATGTTATAACAAATTTACCGCAAAAATGTGAATTGTGAAAACACATTTTCAACATTTACTGGTACTCTAATATGACCAATAACTATAAGATTGCACTCTTTCTAAGCGCCCTAACTAGCTTTAGCCGATGCAAGTGGCAGAATTAAAATCGGTTAAGATTTGTAAATGTTATAACAAATTTACCGCAAATATGTGTATTTGGAAAACACATTTTCAACATTTTGGGGTACTCTGATATGACCAATAGTATTCAGAATGCACCTTTTTCTATGCGCATTACCGAGCTTTACTGGATGCAAGTTGCAGAATTATAATCAGTTGAGTTTTGTAAATCACGAATTTGCCGCATAAATGTGTATTTGGAAAACACATTTTCAACATTTTATGGTTATAGAATTAAAATCGGTTGAGATTTGTAAATGTTATAACGAATTTACCTTAAAAATGTGAAAATGGAAATACCACATTTTTAACATTTTAGGGTACTCTGATATGACCAATAACTATAAGAATGCACTTTTTACAAGCGCTCTAACGAGCTTGAGTCGATGCATGTGGCAGAATTTGAATCGGTTGAGATTTGTAAATGTTATAACAAATTTACCGCAAAAATGTGTATATGGAAAACTCATTTTCAACATTTTGGGGTACTCTGATATGACCAATAATATTCAGAATGCACTTTTTTCATGCGCCCTAACGAGCTTTAGCCGACGCAAGTGGCAGAATTAATATCGGTTGAGATTTGTAAATGTTATAACGAATTTACCTTAAAAATGTGAATATGGTAATACAACATTTTTAACATTTCAGGGTACTCTGATATGACCAATTACCTCAAGAATGCTCTTTTTCTATGCGCCCTGGCGAGCTTTAGGCGATGCAAGTGGCAGAATTAAAATCGGTTGAGTTTTGTAAAAGTTATAACGAATTTACCGCAAAAATGTTTATTTGGACATAACACATTTTCAACATTTATGGGTACTCTGATATGACCAATAACATTCAGAATGACCTTTTTTCATGCGCCCTAAGATTTAGATGATGCAAGTGGCAGAATTAAAATCGGTTAAGATTTGTAAATGTTATAACAAATTTACCGCAAAAATGTGTATATGGAAACAACACATTTTGAACATTTTAGGGTACTCTGATATGACCATTAACATTCAGAATACACTTTTTTAATGCGCCCTACCGAGCTTCAGCTGATGCAAGTGGCAGAATTAAAATGGGTTAAGTTTTGCAAATGTTTTAACGAAATTTCCGCAAAAATGTGTATTTGGAAATAACACATTTTCAATATTTTGGGGTACTCTAAAATGACCAATAACATTCAGAATGCATTTTTACTATGCGCCCTAATGAGCTTTAGCCGATGCACGTGGCAGAATTAAAATCGGATCAGTTTTGTAAATGTTATAACGAATTTATTGCAAAAATGTGTATTTGAAAATAACACATTTTCAACATTTTGGAGTACTCTTAAATGACTTATAACATTCAGAATGCACCTTTTCCATGCGCCCTAATGAGCTTAAGCCGTTGGAACTGGCAGACTTAAAATCGGTTGAGATTTGTAAATGTTATAACGAATTTACCGCAAAAATGTATATTGTGAAAACACATTTTCATCATTTTGCGGTACTCTAATATGACCAATAAGTATAAGAATGCACCTTTTCCATGCGCCCTAACGAGCTTAAGGCGAAGGAAGTGGCAGACTTAAAATCGGTTTAGTTTTGTAAATGTTATAACGAATTTATCGCAAAAATGTGTATTTGGAAATAACACATTTTCAATATTTTGGGGTACTCTAAAATGACCAATAACATTCAGAATGCATTTTTCTATGCGCCCTAATGAGCTTAAGCCGATGCATGTGGCAGAATTAAAATCGGATGAGTTTTGTAAATGTTATAACGAATTTATCGCAAAAATGTGTATTTGGAAATAACACATTTTCAACATTTTAGGGTACTCTGATATGACCCATAACATTCAGAATGCCTTTTTTTATGCGCCCTACCGAGCTTTAGCCGATGCAAGTGGCAGAATTAAAATCGGTTGAGATTTGTAAATTAACGAATTTATCGCAAAAATGTGTATTTGGAAATAACACATTTTCAATATTTTGGGGTACTCTAAAATGACCAATAACATTCAGAATGCATTTTTCTATGCGCCCTAATGAGCTTTAGCCGATGCAAGTGGCAGAATTAAAGTCGGTTGAGTTTTGTAAATGTTATAACGATTTATCTATTTATATTGTATAAGTATAATCATAAAATGGCCGACGCTGGTGACAGTGAGTCTGCTATTATAATTAATTCTAAGTCGAATAAATTGTGTCAATGTGGTTCCTTCGCAAGATCCGGAACAAAGTGTCTGTTATGTGACTCGGTGTACCACAATGGATGCTTAAAAAAAGTGAAATCGTGCTGTGGAGTTGATCTCATGATGATTCCCCCGCGGGTGCAAGGAGACTTAGATTTCCCTATGGAAGCTTACTCCAATCTAAAAGAGTTAGTGAGTGAATTACGTTTAAGTAACTCTTTATTACTAGAGAAGTTCCAACGCATAGAATACGAAAATGCTTTGTTAAAAGGTGAGGTTAAACAACTCAGAGAAAAAAATGTAAACAGTTTAAATGAAACACATGATGATGTACAGAAGCCGCAAATTGTTTTAAGGTTGCGATATTTGATGAGTAAAATCGAGCATTTTAGACCTTTACGCAGGCGAACACCACTGCTGTTTGAATCAATTAAATCCTTTGTTTTATATATCAAATTATTCTTAAAAGTACAAGAATTCTATAGACATGCGTCATAATCTGTCTGCGGATTTAGTTATTTCGTAATAAATTTCTGAAAATCGTTAATTTTTCAGGCATGTTTTGTGTCAATCAAACCTAACTTTCGACGATAAATACATTTTCAGCGCGAATTTAATATACGTCTACATATTCTATAAAGCGTTACCAAAAGTTTCGACGTGACTGCAGTTAATTTTACAAAGTGGTTTGTTTGTGGTGTTCGCCTGCACAATATGATGCAAATTCTATTATTACATCCATTTTTGCAACGTGTGTGTACAGATACCTGTAAAGAATCGACGAATTTACCAACGCCATTCGGTTTAATAGTTCAGCTTTTGTGTACTAGGCGGCTGATGTTTCCCGGAACTATACAACTTTATTTACGTGTAAATAGATTCGTGACCAATATAATATTTGGACGTATAGTTGGACCAGAAATAATTGAATATCCCCTATTTAGAGGTCCGTTAATTCTAAGGGTCGTTTACGACATTGCGGTAGTAGTCATCATAAATATAACCATAGTTTTACCATTGATTATAATATCCTTATAGATACCCGATGTATATGGTGGCACCAATTGCTACGAATTTGCCTAACTCAAACGTGTTCAGAGGTCGAATTCCGGGGTTTACTGTAGATATTTCGCACTCTCATATTATTTGTGATGGTGGGAGGCTGGGAAGGAGATGGAGACAATGCGCGCTCTCACTTTTGTAAGAGAGCGCATTTTCTATCTAAACATTACAACTCGGGCGGCCCGAGCCCGAAAATATATTTTTATGGATGCCTTTACATTCCGTGCTGTAAGCGTAGTTACAACTTGTTTGCCTATAATTAGAAAAATCATTCCACAAGGGCGCCGCGGTGCGGATAAAGTGCTGCAGAACTTTAGTACCGCTACCAATTTTTTTTTCTCTACCTATATAAATATATAATATGTAAATATTCCGACTATTGATACCGGACAGGTATCAGGATTTAAAAGATGTGCCAGCAAACCAATTTATTTTTCTGGTTGCCGCCGCCGAGTCGATTTATTTTCTGAAGTTGTGCACTTGCAGCCGCCGCTACACTCTGGATTTGTGCTTGATTGTTCCTTGTTTTTCCAGCTTGTATTTCTGTTACAATGGATGTAATTTACAATCTCAAGTTATAATTTGCAGAACACTTGTTTTATTTAACCATAAGCAGCGACTTATATAAAAATATATAAATCATTTTAGTTTAATCGATTTTTATTGAACATATATTGAATTTCTTTAATGTTTTTAAGTTGCTATGATTTAAAACAATTTATTATGTGTTAACATTCTGAGCCGGGTTGCGATTTTTTATTTTAAAAATAAATAATGAAGTACTTAAACGAAAAGAGAGTTTTAAATTAATATTTTTTAACAAATAAACGACGAAATTGATTATTTTTATAATTAGATGAGCAATAATAGTTTCGTTCCATTGATACCAAACCAGTAATTCACAAAAATGTTAAAACCAATGTCAAATCTCTAATTTCCATCTATAACTGTTCTAATATTTATATACAGCTCCAAATGAAACGTTACAATTTTTTAATTTGAAAAACTGCAATTCTGAGACAGATCAAAAGTTTAATTTTTTTATATGAAGGAGAAAATGTGTTGCATGCAGCTTTCAATTCTTTCAGTTTTTTTTTCAAGATCTGCAGATTTTTAAGCTGTTTTAACTAATTTGAACGGAATTTTAGTCTTCGCTTACAAACAAATAGATATTAGTATGAAGGATTAATATATATATATATATATATATATATATATATATATATATATATATATATATATATATATATATATATATATATATATATATATATTTTCCTATGCTCCAGAAAATGTTTACAATACAATTTTAAAAAACATCGAAGTTGCAGATTTATTTGAGCACTCAATTCATTTGGCATGATTGCAGTCATTTGTTCATCAAGTTCATCAAATCCTTGTCGCACTTCACACTCGGATACTTTAGCAATGTCTTATAAATTAAGTAGCCGGTAAAATATCTTATTGCACAATCTTCTGTAGTAACTTCACTTTTAAAGTCGTGGCTAGCGTTTTCAGTACCTGAAGCGGACGAAGTCGGTGACGTTGGAGATACAACACTGGTAATCTCCGAAGTGTCTATCTGCATATCGCACGGTGCAAATTCACTAAAAAAAGTATCTTCATCTTCTTCACAGTTTGCTGACTTGGGTGGCTTCATTAAGCTGGTTATTGAGTTTATTCTAAAGGATGTTCTGAATGTTCTTGCAGTTGGGTTTCTGTTATATCCACCTCTCTGTCTTATAATGGAAAAGAAATTTTCTAAAATGTCTTGATTTAGTCTAGTGGTCAATAAATATTCATATCCCGTATTTGCAGAATTTTGCTGTAGCATGAGTATAGCATTAATGGTAGTAATGAATCCTCCAATGAAAGGTGGCCTCGATACTTTCCCTTTTGTATCAATTTTTCTTAAATTTTTGAACTTTTCTGTTGCTTCAAGTAATGTCGATTTTACCAATGGGCAGCGGTCAGATAATGCACAGTTATATGGATTTTTTGAAAATCGATATCGACTATTCAGGCAATCAAAAGTCTTATCCATAAAATCGATAAATTCGGCAGTATTTAAAGGTGTGTCACTTTTTAATTCGTTTGTACTACTACAAGTTCTAATTGCGGCTGCCATGCTATGACTTAGAATCTGTAGCGCTAACTTGCAGGACATTTTTTGGAAAGGATTTGGCGATATATGTGCACTTGTAATTTTTGGCAAAGCACGACAAGTAGTACTTTTTTTATCAATGATATGTGTATCTACTATATCTTTGAAACACACTCTCTTTTGTCGTTCATGTAAAATAGGTCTCCATTTAATAAATTATTCCGAATGCTCTTAAATAAATGAGGAACATCGAATATGGTATATACTACATGACCATTAACTTTAAAAAATTGACGGTCTTCTGTAGATCCCAAATTTTTAATGGCCGCTACATTTGTTGTGCCTTGATCACAAATAATTGCCTTCACTAAAAATCCACTATTCAACATTTTTTCTGTAGCTTTCTTTATAAGACATAATAAATTTGTATGGTTTACACCTGAATGACTAAAAAAATAAGCAAAAGGAATTTTCCATTTCGAGTACAGTCCTTTGGCCATAAAAACTGTTATATTTGTAAGAATTACTTTTAAGTTGGAATCACTTATATTATGTTAAGATGAAGTTGGCAACGCGGAGTGCAGGCATGAGCACGGCCAGTGTACATGTGGCGTGGAAATAAAGAACATGTCAATTCGCACGTGGTAGTATTATTTAATTATGTCGAACATTACAAAACCCAAAACCTTTTTTGCAGTTTTATTGGTTCTCCCCAAATGTCCGAGATCCTCGAATCCTTCAATACAGTCCATACTCTTCTAATATTCAAGATATTCTTTTATTGCCATTTCATCAAAACATATCACACAGTTTTTCTCCAATTCTGACATTGTGCCTGCCTTTAATGTCAATTGCTTAAATAATAGCGGACTGAACCCAGGATTAAATTTTGATGAACCAATCCATCCTTGAATCGTAGATACGCCAGGTAGAATGACGTTCTGGCGTCTCATAAATTTATACGTAGAAGGAGATTTATAATACAAAGATATTGATAACTCTTTTTCTTCCTTGGACCATTGTGCCTTCTTTTTGTGCAACATTTGCATAGTTACAAGAGCACGTGATTGTCGTGAAGGAAATTTGTATGTATTAACAGTATAGTCAGTACCGCAAAGCGATTTATATTTTTTCTGGCTCTTCTTTAATTTAGATACATGTCCTCGCTTACTTTGTAATAATTTTGTTTGCTCTTTCACAGTGTTTGTCAACCTTCTTATTTTGTTTCGATTTTCTGTTTTATTCTGTATATTCAGCAGCAGAGATTCGCAGCACAGTAAAGACTTCACATAAAATTAATGTTTCTATAATCCTTAATTTTTTGTTTCTATAGTCTACAGTCTTACTTATTTATTTCTAATTATTTTAGTTGACTTGATGTGAATCAGTTTAAATTTAAAAATATGAATACAGTTTGAATAGAGAAAACAAAGTAAACTGAACTTAACTTATTTTGTAAACAATAAGATACATATGAGAAGTTTTAATTTAGAAAAATATTTCCAATTTTTAATGGCTGATTATTAATTTATTGACAAAAATATCTGGACTAAAATTTTGTTTAGAATTACAGTATTGGAGATACTTTGAATTTTCTGTTATTTATTTATATTACGAACCTTTAAAAATATGAATAATGTCTTGTGTTTTGTTATAAAAATATTAGTAGTTTTCTAATTCACATCCAGGATTAATTCCATTATGTATTATTAACTTTTTTTTATGTTTTGTTGTATCTTACCTGAGTGAATAATCCATTTTCTACACCTTTCCATGTTAGCTGATGGAAAACGAAACATTTTTAAACTTTGATGAGTCCTTGGAGTAAAGCCGCAATTTAAGTAGCGACATTTATTTCCGCTTTTAGTTGTCGACATATTAACACTTTTGTCTCACGGAAACAAATTAATTTATATGACAACAAAATAAAATGGTTGTTTAAATTCTATAATTTGCAGCTTGAAATAGACGTAATGTTCAACAGACAACGTGAAACGAATAACTAAAAACGTCTTTCTACAGATGTAGACCACAGGCTATTTGAATGCATTTTCTTAGTTATAAACATTTACAACCCTCATTACGTGCCCGATCGGTAAACGGGGCGCTGAGGGACGCCCCCCAGCGCCTTATTATCTCTTAATCCTCATCAACCCTCAACCACCCAAATCCTTCATTGAGAATATTGGAAATACCAGCGGTCCCCCCTCCGGCTCCGTGGCCGCTCACGGTGCTGGTGCATCCGTGAATGAATCGCGCGTTAAGTTTTTGAAATTTCGATGCGAGCGCTCCGCTCTGGCGTGGGCCGTCTCCCTACTAAATCAAAATCAATTCTGTCTCCTTTTCGACGTCCACAGGCGCGTACAAAATTTACATTGGGTTGGGTATCTATAAGGATATTATAATCAATGGTTTTACTTTAGCGGCATTTCTCCCAGGGTCTTATTTTAACTTATAAATGCCCACACATTTATTTATATGTAATATAATCTCAATTAAAACAGCATATTTTTGGAAATATGCTCGTTATCACTTTCATTGTCACCTAAAGTAATGATTAATTCTTGTACATTATTATTTCTGTAAGAATTTTCACTTTCAATCGCATGCTGCACTCACTGCTCCCAGTTATTGGAAGATATATCGGCTACCTCGTGCTTAAAAATCAATGGTGCCTTGGGTAAATTTTTGATTTCTATTCTTCTTCCTAATGGATGATTTTAATTGGGCCCAAATTAATTTAATTGCATTTAATTTACAATAATAGGGCGGTAATCGGAGTACCTTATGTCCGTGTTTCGCAGCTTCTTCATCAATGTAATAGTGAAACGATAAAAGTGAACAATGTTTAGTGAAAATTTTCCTATTTTTCATGAGATTAAATTAGGCCTTTTTCATTGACGTTCGTGCAGCATGAATTACTATTCAAACTGTGACGACTCCTATGCTTTAAAGTAAAAATCAATTTATCGAAAAAAAAAGTTCACTTTTGAATGGTCGCGGTTGTACATACGCACGCACCCCCATCACATTCAGTTTTTAAATCAAAAATACTTCCCTGACCTATCGGTAAGTGGATGTAAAACTGGGTATATTTGAAGCGAAACAAGTTATATTAAACTCTTATTAATTTTTATTGTTTTTTTTTTGTTGCTTTTGCGCTGTTTTCGTACCTCTGTTGGGCCTCAAGTATGTATGGAGGATCCCGACACTTTAAATTTCTTGCTCTCCTATTTAATATTATTTCCGGAGCAATACAGTTGGAATAAAAGTTCCATAATTTTGGTACCAATTCTTTCCATAGGTCATCGTCTCTAAATATGTCTTCTATAAATATATTATTAGTATCTCCCGTATATACTACAAAAAAACAAACGTTTGCCTTTGTTATTGACAGTTGTCCTTGAACCTTAAAGATAAAAAGAGAACATTATTTGCCCAAGAAGTTCTGAAAATATCCTTACTTGATAATAATAGTTGTGTGTTCTTTTTAATCAAATATTATTGTTTACAATTTCAAGACAAGCAATCATTTTCCTTGATACTGCTTCTTGTAGTGAAAGTTTTGATTGCTCTATTTTTTGGAAGCACTTCACTTCTATTGTTTCTATTTCGTTTATTATGCCTACAATAACAGATATTAAATATATATTAAACTTTCAAAAGTTAAATGCAAATTTTTCAGAACACTGACAAATTGTATAACAAAATATATTAGTTGGACATGTTAACATCCACTAGAATATTATATTGAGAATAGACATAATAACAAAATATAAATAAATATAAAACAAATATTGGTTTATTTTCTAGAAAATAATAAAATTTAAATCATCCTTCAATACCATTAACCCAGGAGGGGAGAGAAATCTCACAACTCCCGAGGAGAAGATATTATTAATGATACTATATAAAAAAATAATGTTATTTACATGAGTTATTTATTATTATATGTTCGACAAAAATGGACATGTTGAGTGGTTTTCTTTGGCTTTGGATGAGTCAACGGATGTGTCAGATACTGCTCAGGTGTTGATTTATATTCAAGGAGTAGATAAAAGCTATGAAGTGCATGAAGAACTTCTTGATATGTATAGTATTCATGGCACAACTACTGATACAGATATTTTTAAAGGAGTTGAAATGGCCATTAATCAAAAGAACCTTCGATGGAAAAACTTGAAATGTATTACAACTGATGGAGGCAAAAACATGAGTGGGAAAGATAAAGGAGTGGTCGCTCTTGTGTCAAAGGCTGTAGAAAATGACGGTGGTTCCAAACCATTAGTCTATCATTATGATATCATTATGATATAATCATGATATCATTATGATATAATGATTCTATCATTCATCAACAGTCTTTGTGCGGAAAATGTTTGGATATGTCTGAAGTTCTGAAACCAGTCATATCAACTGTTAATTTTATCAGATCTTTTGAGAGATTGGATTGGAGATTGGAGAAAATGACTTACCTTATCATACTGCCGTACGTTGGCTAAGTTGTGGGAAAGTCCTTCAGCGCTTTTTTGAACTTCGAGCAGTGATCGAAATTTTTTTGAATGAAAAGCATCGCCCTCTTACTGAATTACAAAACAACGCATGGCTGTGGAAGTTAGCATTCTATGTTGATTTGACAAAACATGTGAACGAACTGAATTTGAGATTGCAAGGAGAAAACCAGCATCTTCCTGATTTATACACTAATATCAAATCATTCCGGAAGAAATTGATACTGTTTCAATCACAACTACGAAGTAAATGTTTTTCACATTTTAAAACATGTGAAATATTCAGCCACACCACTGAGACTGAGTTTCCTATCGATTTTGCAATCGAAACTTTGAGTGCTTTGAAAATAAATTTTGATACTCGTTTCTCGGACTTTTATGCCATTGCGAATCAAATTAAGATTTTTCAGAATCCTTTTGATACTGACATTGAAACCCTAGCCCCGGAACTTCAAATGGAAATGATTGATCTACAGTGCAGTGATATAATTAAAAACAAATATCAAAACTCATCTTTGTTGGAATTTTATAAGAGTAGAGTCTTCCACTGACACAATTTGATAATTTGCATAAATTTGCTCGTGGGCTCTTTTCTGTTTTTGGTACTACTTATTTGTGTGAGAAGACTTTCTCCAAAATGAAGTACACAAAAAATGTTTACAGATCTAAATTAACTGATGAGCATCTTAAATCTCTTTTAATAATTGCTACAAGTAAAATTAGTCCACAACTACAAACTATTGTCAGTGGAAAATCTCAATTACATAAATCTCATTAGTATTTCATATGTCATTATGCTTGTTATAAGTTATGTTTTTATTTAAAATGTATAAAATGTTAGTTGGATTCATTTACATAATTTGTAAATGATGTATGATATATGATATATAATGTATAATTTATTATATACTGAAGTTAAATTTTCTGCATATTATACATGTATTTACTCATTACAATTCTGTGTTTCTTTATCCAACTTATCACAAAAACAATAACAATAAGCCTACAACAATGTTATGAGTAGTTAGCCCATAACCATATCAATGTAGATGTCATATTAATAATTATTCAACATAAAATTAGAATGCTTCAGTAAACTAAATTTAATTTGCTATAAAAAATATGTTCTCTAAAAGGAGTTTTCAAGTATGCTAGGTCTCCGCGGGCCGGACAAAATCTGTACGCGGGGCGCATGTGGCCCTCGGGCCGTAGTTTGGAGACCCCTGATTTAGAGTGTACACCTCCGGAGTTGAGAAAAATTGCAAACGCTGCTACAGATCATTTAATTCCAGAGAAAAGTAGACGGCTAGACGAGAATGCATCCGTTAAATTTAAAACTTGGTGTGAAGAACAAAAAGCTGCGAACATATCGGAAAATGTTATATATATATATATATATATATATATAATAATTTTAGGTTGCTTGGCAACCTTTTGTGGCCATAGCTGAGAAATTGCACTTCTCGGTCTGTTGAGTCGCTGAGAAGTTACCATTTCTCGTCCAATTGCTCGAAAAATATATTTTTTTAAATTAATCGGCAGATTTAAAAAAAAAATTATATACCGTTGTATTGCAAATTTGGTAAGCTTTCAAATGAGCTCTGGAAAGGAGTGGAAAAATATATAACACTATTTTGCTTTCCTCGGCTGCCGTAGAGAGGCGTTTCAGTGTTGGTAGACACATTCTGACACCCCGCCGAAATCGTCTGCCAGGCGAACGTTTTGAAACGTTATTATTTTTTTCCAGGGATAGGTATAGTTTAGGATAGCTTTATGACTGGGTAAAAACTGAGTAAAAATGACTCGTCTCGGAGGGCAATCCATTAGTGGGCAATCCAACTTCAGTGGGCAATCCATTACTTCGCCCATTTGTACAGTAAATAATTATTTTCCACTCCCTACATGGTAAGTACACTGTTGTGACATTGATTTGATGGAAGTAAGCCCCACTTACCAATAAAGCTTTGGTTACTATGAACAACGGGAGGTAAGTAAAAACTTACCTCCCTCAGGGAAATAACTAAAAAGTTTTCTGTAGCGTTCTTTCTCTGGCACCACTAATTAAAATACGTATACGCATTTTGACAACGCCCATTCGACTTCTTCGGCAGTAGGAAGGAACAGGCAGCATCTGCAGCCTCTCCAATTGCCATTTCTTGTTTATTTTCATAGGAATTCATTTTACAACTGAACGAATGCAATTTCTGACTACGTTGTTTGAAAAATAGTCTTAGCAACCAAAGCCGCACGGATATTTTGTTCAAGTTGCGAAAATAAATTAATCAAACACAATAGTTAATTTAGCATTAAGGGAGGTAAGTATTGCTCACCAGTCGAGGTCGAGATTGCGCCCGAGCGGCAGCGAGGGCTTGCAATGAAGTCTGAGACTCGTCAAAACTTACCTCTCGCATTGCTTATTACTGTTTTTGCACTCCGGAAGTTGGTTTAATTATTTGTGTTTGATTAATACAAAAAAACTACAGAAAACTTTTTACTTACTTCCCTGAGGGAGGTAAGTTTTTACCTCCCGTTGCTCATAGTAACCAAAGCTTTATCGGTAAGTGGGGATAACTTCCATCAAATCAATGTCACAACAGTGTACTTACCATGTAGGGAGTGGAAAAACAAACCAACTTTAGGAGTGGAAAAACAGTTATAAGCAATTCGAGAGGTAAGTTTTGACTGGTCTCGCACTTTATTGCTAGCCCTCGTTGTCGCTCGGGCGCAAACTCGACCTCGACTGGTAAACGATACTTACCTCCCTTATTGCTTAAATAACTATTACAAAACTAGACATCTATCTCATTTAAAATTACATTTCATATAAATTAAAGATATATAAACATTAAATACATATGCCTCTGAAGATGGATTTTCATAACCGAAACTAGTCAGGATAAAGAAATAAATCATAAAATAAAATAAAAATAAATATTACTTACCACTCAGTACTAAATATAACAACCTTAAATTAAGTTTAACGTTAGTTTCTCGCATTATTAAGAATAATAAATAGTTTGAACATTATATTTTGTCTATGAATAAATATATTTCAGTTTCATTTTCACAAAGAAAACAATTTTTGCTTTGGTTTCCCATGTATCTGAAATGTATCTAGAGGTATCTACATACTCTTCAAATGTATCTGTATCTGTAGCTAGATACATTTTTAAATTTGTATCTAGATATGTATCTAGATACAGTTTTTCTGAAGTATCTATATCTGCATCTAGATACAAAAAAAATGTATCTGTTACAACACTGATTGGAAGCATTGCGTCGAAAAGGCCAGAAAATATACTTTAGATAATATTTGATACCTCTATGGGTATCAAGCTACCATTAGCACTAAAAGAAAGGGGGGCGCCAGGGATCCCGGCCAGGGGGTCCGGAAAAAATAGTATTTATTTTCTCATAATGACCCTAGCGTTCTTATAATAAAATCATTTCTGTAGGGTCGTTATTGCGTATGTAAGACTCCTTAAAATTGGATATTTATAATCAAATAATATACTGGTAGTGGTAGGATAAAGTAAATTAGAAGTAAATTACTTTTCACGCAAATTTTGTGAATATTTCGAAAATTATAAATAATTCGATGATTAATTTTTATAAGTGTCATTCGTATAAAAACTGATAAAAAATAAATAAAAATTCCAAATATTCCGTAAACCAGAAGTAGGAATAGAATATGCACACTTGAATCTTATAAAATTAAACATTCTGAACAAAATAGTTTCTATGTAGGAGTAACATATTCCTAAAGTTATATATAATACATATTGTAGTTTATAAGAAAATAGGCATGTCCCTGATTTTCGCATTTCGTTTACGTGCGTCCAGTCCGGCCGACTTATATGTTTTCAGGGTACGAGTCGAGCCAGTCATTGTTTTTCTACGCTGTTTTTTGCATGACCTTGGTGATAGAATGGAATATGCAAGCGCGCCTGGCGCTTGCATATTCCATTCGCTTGTACGGACGAAAGTTATATGTATGTATATACTAGTTATCACCAGAGAGCGCCACTTCCTCGACAATATTCGTCTGTCCTTTACTATAGGTTCGTTCACAATATCGCAACCTTAAATATTAAACCATTTGTAGTATTAACATAGGCAACCCAATTTACACATGCATACTATGATGACTTATAAGTCTTTAATTATAATTAAACGTAACATGCAAGGTACGGGAAAGGTACGTGTGTCAGCGAGGTATCTTCCTCACTGAATTTTATTCAACCGGACCACAACGGTAGCCCTCCATTCAACGTGCGACATTCCCGCATATAAGGGAGCCTAAGTTGTTTGCCTCCAGCATGTGAGGGAGCCAAAGTTGTTTGACGAAAGTGTGTACTTTCTATTAAGGGAGTAGAATATTTTTTATATAACGACTTATATCACGATTTGCCATTAAATCTATTGAAATTGGATATTCTTTGCCGACTAGTAAGGTTGAAGGGTATTATGCAGTTTATCACAAAGGTCCGAATTTCGCTAAAAAATCATGTTTCTGCCATTTTCCAGGTCGCTGATTACGAAAATATAAGTATTATTGCGCGGAAAAGCGTTTTCGCCCCTGAAATATCAGTCTGAAAATCCGGGAAATTTGAATATCGCGCTCAATTTGTAGAGCTTTAGCACAGTACAGCAATAGATAAATAAATAAATAAATGACGAACGTAAAAAGGCAAATACATGAAGTGAAGCATCTAACTACCTCCTTCAACTTCAAAGATTAGAAACGACATTTTTGTCAATTTTATACTGAGATATGTTACCTCGATTTACACGTATAAAGTAATAAGCTACAATAGTCTGAGATCGATCTATGAACCGTATCAGTATACAATGATAAAAATTGTACACAAATGAAAGCGAAAGTAAGTTAGTATGAAGATAGAATATTTTATTTTGTCGGAGAAAGTCACTTAAAATTCTATTAGCATTTTATCTACTATTTAGTAGTATATATTACCATCGATTATAATACCCTACGGCTATTATAATCAATGATATTACTTCGAAAATGAACTTTGTCAATCATACATCATGCAATCAAAGTATCATCATACTTAAGGTGACCAGACGCACGGTGGGGATATTCACCAAATTAGTGCGATTAAGCCGAATTAAAAATTTCAGGTACTTGAAAATTTTATCAATAGGGTTGGTATATGAATATATTCTCCGTCTAATGGTATAAGTGACATAAACGTATCTGTAAGACATTTGCCACTTATTCAGTTGAAAGTTACGCCCTGTGCTAGCCAGAACAACAAACTCTGCCGTAAACAAACGCAGTTTTAAAAAGTGCACAACTTCCGTTGTAGTTCTTGCATTCGAGTTTTGTGAAATGGATACTCTTCCTGGAGGTATGTACAATCATTAGATATAATTAATACAGGTTAGTGTTAATCCACGCCTTAGAACAGCCCGCATTTGTAATGACTTAAACTAGTGTATAATTTCTGAAGCATTTTTTTGTTCATGTGTGCTGAAAGTTGTGGGCTCTGCGAGATACCACGGAAATTTTCATGCAAGCTATTAGTTTAAATCTTTATCCATTCAAATTTAAAAAATCTCTTGCTAGTTTTTGCTAGCTATGTTTTGCGACCATTTTTTAGAAGCGCGCTCCGATAATATACCGTTCATATACGATCGCCGGAGAACGTGCTATGTGCTCGTATGATACTAGCAACAGAGTTTAGTATATAAAATGAAACTTCCTTTTATAATTATGATAAAATGCGTATTTTAATAAAATCAAATAAATATAATTTATTGAATAATTGTAATTACCCGGGCAAATTTAACTAAATTACTCAATATAAATTTATTCAAAGGTTCTGGAGATGAAATAGCAACGGTAACGAGGCTGGAAATTTTCAAGATGCTTAGAGATTGTGTAAGCAAAGATTTTCAATACAGAGTCGAATATCTGGAAACTAAAATTTCAGAGATTCAGAGATTCCAGGTAATTTTGCAAACTCTTGCAAGTGCACACGACATTGATGTTGGCAAGTTTGATGAATATGCAGTGGACACCGCGAGAAAGTTGGTCGATTTGTATCCATTGTACTGCATGTCGACCACAGTACACAAAATATTAATACATGGGTCAAAGATTATTGCTCATGCACCTATACCAATCGGGCAACTATCTGAGCAGGCGCAAGAATCAAGAAATAAAGATATAAAGGAATATCGCAAGAAATTTTCAAGGTAGTGCTCAAGGAATCAAAACCTGACTGATGTATTGAATTGGCTTCTGATATTATCAGACGTACTCATAAGCAGTATAAGAAAATTACCAACAAAACAATTACATAAATTATCCTCGGAAGCTGTACATCTTTTACGCTGTCCGCACATTCTATCGCAGCAAGATAATTCAACCAACGAATCATTGAGTGATACTGATGACACTAGTGAATCGGATTAAGGTATTCTATTCATGTTGTAATATATTGTATTAATAATTATTTAATAAAATATTTTTATAACTGTCTTTAAACATTTTGTAAAAATGCCTTCCATTAGAAAGTCCGTTTCATTAAAAAATGTACATATATAACATTTTGTTGCAATTTGTAGTAAATATTAAAATTCTCACCCGCAATTCGAAATTAGCACCCCAAAAACATCGGTATTCCAATTTTCATGTATATTTAGGTATATGTTAATATCCTCACCAGCCATATTGAATCCGCCCTTATGATTTTTATAATTTTTATGTCTGATTAGTATTTAGCGACCCGAAAAGCATATGTATACCAATTTTCACGCTAATTGAGATACATTTAATAGTTTATCGCGTTTTTTTGAATATTTTCCCCACTGTGAGACGTCCCGATTTTGGCGGGACAGCCCCGATTTTTAGAAAATTGTCCCGCGTCCCGCTACGTTTCAAAAATGTCCCGACTTTTGAAAAATTAGGTTGTTTCCGGGATCATCTTTTATTCGCTATTTTGAAGTTATCAGCGTATATATTTCGCCAATATCTGTATTTCGTAGCAGCGCTGCAGCGGCCAAAATACAAAACGGTACTTCAAAAACATGCCTCATATTTATTATATTTGTAAATATGACATTATATTTCATGTTGTTAAAAAAAATTGTAATATAATATTATACAGGGTGTCTGCTAATAAACGCCGCTAGCGATAACTCCTTTATTTATTGGCCGATTTCAATAAAACAGAAAACAAAAAACTAAATGGCTCCACTTTTTTTTTAATAAAATTTAGCAGACTATCGCTGAAATGAAAGTTGATTTTGCAAAAAAAAAAGAAAATTAGGGCCCGTTTGTAGAACATGTAGAGACATTCAATTTTGTTTTTGTTTTGTTGAAATCGGGCAATAAATAGTTAGGGAGTTATGGAGTTATTGGCCAGCGGCGTCTTTTAGGAGACACCCTGTATATTTTGCGTTTTACCTTCTTTGTTAATTAATTTAAAAATTTAAGAATCAAGCCCCCTCCCCCCCAACCCGCTGTCCCGCTTTTGTATCGTTAGGATCTGGTCACCTTAATCATACTACAAGAATGGTTGTAATGTTTATGGACGTTTTCGCTTTCTTGACGTTGTTTAATATAAAAAAAAAATATTTTTATATTTTATTATTTTATATCGTCAAACCAAATTTCAAAGCTATATAATTTATTTCCGTCTGGCTTTACTGGATAATTTGACTACCGGCCTCTATTCCGAGCGAACTATAGCTTTTGTGCCAAACCATGTAGTATAAATTTTGTTCAAAATTTTTTTCCCATCACCTTTACCCACCCGATATAAAAAAATTCAGGCGGTGCACCGTTTACGAGATATTTGCGAAAAATAACACAAGTTCACCGTTTGGGGGGTGTTTTTTCAATATTTAGGGATGAAGCTCCCACTGGGGGAGGAGAATCTCGACGGATATTCGATTCTAGAGTACTTAAGAGTAATTATAATAAATTTCAAAACTATATAGTTCATTTCCGGAAAAACTGTTTTTTGAGGCTAATATGACTGGACTAGTAGAGGGATTTTTTTGTGGATGATAGAATACTTAAAAATAGTTCAATGATTTTGTTTAATATATTCCCGGACACGTCGTAGAATGGGAGTGATTGTAAGGGGACACGTAGGTACATACTAACACTACTGCAAACTAAGGCCATCATTTTAGAGGTACACATAACGCTTTACTCTATCTATGCAAGTACTGCAACGGTGCAGTCTCAGTCCAGATGAATTACACGAGACGGACCGCTATTGCATTCAATGCCCCCCTCAGCGCATTCGTGAAGAACTGCTACAGTAGTCGCTATCCGCGAACCTGTTAAACAATTTATTACTTACAATTAAATACATGCAGATAAAATACATTAATAATACCTTCCTTTATTTAAGATCATTCTAAATATATTGTATCTAATATATTTGTATCGATTTGTTATTTACCTTGTTTTTTTTTAAAGTTGAAAATGTGAAAAGTGAAAAGTTAAAATGTGCAACAATCATCTGTGGTCTAATAAGCAGTGTATGTGTATGCGTTAACACCGAAGTTTATGAAGATTAAATGCAACCATAAATCAAGTGAGGCGGCTCTAGCAGTGAAGAAGGCGTATTCCATCTGGATTAAACTGGAAATGAAGAAATGGTACAGCAGGAGGTCCAATTTAGGTGAACATTTGAAACTGTTTCGGGACGGACTTAACTTTTTATTTCATAATGTTGAATTGGAATCTATAGAAAATGAAGTGCGTGAAATTGTGAACCGTAGACACATCAGCGTTATGAGACCCAGATGTCCAAAATTGAACGTTTGTTGAATAAAAGGGACCCGTTGGTGGCCAGTAACGGTAATAATACTTTTCAAAACAGAGTTGTGAATTTAACTGATTCGGCCTTTGGCGACAAGGAGTTAAATATGTTAAACAAGGGATTAAAATATTCCCCGTTTTCTATGGATAGTAAACAACTTGACTTATTGGCAGTCAACACTGAACCGGCATTAAATTCTATCAAGGGCAATGTATGTAATCAAGAACAAGGAGAAGTTTATTTGTGCGGATTTAATTCGTACATATGTACCTAAAAAAACTAGTGTCACATGAGGTTGATAATTTAATTCTAAGGGACTTATAACGTAAATTAAAAGCTGATGCTCTTATTCTTTGTAAAGCAGATAAAAGGAAAGTGGTGACAATATTAAACCGGAAGGATTATAGGGTGTCCAAAAAGATACATTTTTTAATATAATTTATTTTGTTCTGAATTATTGTATTGTATGAATTATAGCGAATTAATTCAATCTTTAAGATAAACAATAATTCACTTTGTTATAATAATGACAATTTTTTATTATTTGTGCTACTCAAGTCAAATACCGGCACATGATAATTAATGGCATAAGCAAATAAAAGTCATAATGATTAATAATATTAATAAACAAAAATGTTTTTTACATAAATAATTTTATTACAACAAAATTTTGAACAGCTAGTTCATCGCATATGTTAAATGAACATATAGGAATTCTTTCTGGACAGATCAATTTAAAAAAAATTGGAATGAAAATACTTACGTAAATAACATTCGTATATTAAATATTAATCGCTATTACTTTTTTATATGTTATTAAAATTATTATTGCGGTAACGCTTGATAATGGAACGTTGATGCGCGGAAACTTGAGTAGTATATATAATAAAATAATTATAACAAATAAAAGTGAATTATTTTTTATCTTACAACTGATATATCATAATAAAATAACGTCTGAAAATATAAATATAGATCCTCATATACCGGGTGTTGATTGGTTTGGTATACATAGGAATTTAACATTTAAAATCACATTTGTTCATTTTCCAGCTTTCCGATTATTTTAGAGAAAAATTAGAAGAGTTAACAAGTTAACAGATGTTTATAAACCAAAAATCAACCTAATTACATGTATCTGTAAATATAGGTTATGGCTGCAGTGACAAATAACCCCATAATAAAGCTTAAAAATCGGAACTTTTGTTGCTAATTGTGTAATGGTGGAATTTTCACGCATTCATTAATGAAACTTACAGTAAAATAAAATTTAAGTTTCAGTTGTTCACTGTCGATGGTAATTTTTACATGTATTTACTACCATTTAATTTTTGCTATATGCAATAAGTAATATCTTAAATTCCTATGTATACCTAACCAATTCAATACTCGGTATAATTAGTTGTTTACAAAACGAAGGTCCTTTATATCACTCTTATGTGGAAATTGTGGCTCTACAATTTCTGGCAGGAAACATTTATGAAAAAATGTCTGGAGTTGGACCTCCATCTTTTCACTCCAAAAAGTATCATCTCTTTGTATCTGTAATTGAACATATAAACTCATTAATTGTTTCAATAATATTTAATAAAATCTTACATGCTGATACTCCAGTCCGAATGGAGTCCAAATTATAAATACACAATATTTTCTACCGGTCACATGTAGTGCTCCTTGTACCTGGTAATAGTAGTTATGGTTTTTTTTTTAATAGAATCTGAGTGCCCTCTAATATTGCAAATTTAATAATTTTCTGTCGAATACCTTCTATTGGACTAACATTTCTTGCAGATGAAGGGCACTTCACTTCCACAATACCATCATCTCCGATTAAACCATCTGGAGAGGCTCCCAGATAACAATTTTTAGGATCAATAAATAATCCGCACTCTTCAAATATGATGTTATTAATTTCTTCAAATGACCGCAGTGCAGTTCCCTCATGCTCACGGCCCCATTTGGTAGCATCGTTGCCACCGAACTGCGAATATATCATGGAACGAACTAAATTTTTGCAGTGAGTAGTTTGCCTTAATTTGCAAATTTTTCCAAACAAGGATGCTGTAAGTCGTTTGGATCTCTCCAAGTTCCACAGTGACGTAATACTTTGCAGGTGTTTTTTTTTTGTTTTCTTATTTTTAAAAACCAATTTACGTCGACATTTTCGTTGTTCATTTTTCTTCTTCATTCTTCATTAATCATTGTATGTACTCACCTTGCATAATCATGTTGGGGAATTATTGCTGTAGGGGCGAATATATTATCACCATGTTCAATGTCTGAATTGTTTGTCAAATCGATTGGTATATTCGATCTAAAAATATATCAATATATATATATATATATATATATATAGACATATGCACGGTCATTGTGAAGCCCTTTGAATATATTAACCGACATTGTGCAGCCCAAAAGTACGTTGTTTAGCCCGGTCCCGGGCTACACAGCGCATCGTTGTTTATTTCAATACCACACATGGTAGGAATATCATGTTATTGCAAATATACATTTTTGTGTGGGCGACATTAGGACATATTTACATATACAAGATACACCTTGTAGTTTATATTAGTGTACTCCGAGGGCGCGTCAGTAGATACTTATATACAGTGTATACCTATGCGCACATGGATGGAAACACTGCGTTATGTAGCCCGAGATCTGGCAACGCTGAAGTGTCACCTTGTGACTACTCGGTAGCTCATTCAAGGATATTTTCTTATATTTTTCCGCGGCAATGCACACTTCTCATTATTTCGATTTTATTTATTCTGCAAGAACCTGGCAAAAACGGAATGATGGAACGAAAGAGCTAATATAGTATCGTTAATCTGAGATCTGGCAGTACATTTCAATTTTTGTCAATCATTTCAAAAATATTAGATAAATGAAAAATACTTTAATAAAAGCAAAACGAGAATCTTCAAGTGAATATTTTTTTCAAAAATACTATAAACACACAAAAAAAATTTAAACTTTTTTTTCCCTTAATATATATATATTTAAAACGAGACAAACATTGCTATTTATTTATTGCTATTTCATTCTCAGAACATAAAAATGTGCCTTTATGTTAAGTATCTCATAAATTAGATATTAAACATATAATAATAACAGCTATTAAAAGTAAAAGCATATCACGAATTTGGTACAACAAAATATGGTTTATTATATAAATACTACATAGGTATTAAACACACAGAAAAATTGAAGAAATCCTATTTACGAGTGAACACTATTACAGAGATTACACTATCAGGTAAAGTTAAAGTCGGTCTTTAGTTTACAAGGACTAGTTTAGACCGGGGGGTGATGTCGATCGTCCAAATCTTTATTCAACCCCAAGAAATTATAATAAGAATTGGTGAAGGTACATTTCTGTTGTACCTGTAAATGTACTAATTCTTATTAAATTTTTTTGGTGTTGAATAAATATTTGGACGATGCTGATGACGACCCCCGGTCGAAACTAGTCCATGTAAACTAAAGACTGACTTTATCTATACCTGATAATGCTAACCTTCACTCATGAATTCACCTATAATCAGAATGGATCTATATACTTATTAAAACCTATTTATTTTTGTAGCAATTGTAAACGAAGGCTTTGATTTTGACCCAATTTTTTTCTTTGAATAATTGCTTGTGTTTTGCAAGGAGCTCTTCAACTTCTTCTTTCTTGGGGGGTTTTTTCGATTGTATATGATTTCTAAAAAAATTAGTTATTATAAGTCTTTGCTCTTCGGTCCATCTGATTCTTTCGATTTTTGCCTTCTTATATTTATCTTTAAAAGTCGTATCTGTAAATTAAATAGATGAAAATGATTGAACAGAAAATTATTAAATAAATAAATAATAGATAAATTATAGATTTATATATTAACTTTACGAAGATTAATTATCCCAATTTTTCCCAATCATCCCAACATAATTTATTTTATTACGCTACCTGAAGGTGTAGAAGAAGAGCAGGCAATTTCATCTTCTAGCTCAACATCATTTTGTGGTCCACTCGCAAGAACATCCGTGTTTTCAAAATTATCGCCATCCATTCTAGATATATGCTGAATAGAATCGGAGTCTGAGTCTGAAACTGCAGCATCCGAAAACTCTATTTCGTCCAAGGATCTACCCTTATAAAGTGCAATATTTCCTTTATTTATCGCCATTACAGTATATAGCCAACGCTGGACGCATATGGTCGCATACATATCTGCTCTCAGATCGCTCTGTGTATTATCGCAAATATACAAGGAATCGCCACGCTAAAACTAACTAACGACCGCTAGGACTACGAACTCCCGACGGATAAAAGGACACACCCGCATAAGGCCCGTAAGGGCTTCCAAAACAACATGGATACCAACACTAGTGCAAGGGAGACAGGACAGACTTCCACAGATGGTGAATACAATAGCTCACAATCCAGATGGCAAAAACCACAGTTTAAGCGTCCTCGAGGTAGACCGCGCAAAGATGAATCATTAAAAAAAAAAACCCAAGACACAAACGCAGGAGGAACCATCGCACCAGGTACACCTCAACACTAAAAACACACAACATACAAATACACACACACTCACAAATACACAACTGGACCATATGAAACGAATAACACAAAAAGCCTTCACACATGCATATTACATTAACACTACCGGGAACATTTCAAGATCGCAATTATCCGACATGTGGACGAAAGACAACACCACGTTAAAAGACGTTATCTTACAAACAAAATACGGCTTCTTAATAAAATCAGATGAAACGAAGGACACTATTATTACAAAACTTGAATCCCTAAAAATCAATAAAACAATTACAAGCTTTAAAGAAACAAATACAGTCCCTTATCACAAGGAAAAGCCAAACACACCCACATATTCTGCCATAATCACAACAGTCGAACCCGATATTATAGACACTGAAATAAGTACATACCTTACATCACTCAATATCACACACCGCTACTGCAAACGAATAATTGCCAAAGCAAACGACCTGCCGACCTGGAAGATCAGAATCATCACCGACTGTATCACTTCATACGAACAACTTGTACATGATGGTCTCTTCTACAAAAGCAAACACTATCCAGTAATTGAGAGCCTACCACCTCCCCCCATACCTATTCCCTGTGGGAAATGCCACACATTTGACCATGCAACCGCAGATTGCAAAAACACCACTGCCTGCAATAAATGCAAAGGCCCCCACCATACCTCCAAATGTACATCACTTCTACCAGAAAAATGCCCTTCATGCGAATCAACAGAACATGCCGCTTGGTCGATGAAATGTCCAAACCGACCAACAAAACCTATTGAGGGCATACCAAACGCACAAATTAAATCACTTAACAAGAAATCCCAGGAATTGCCACCCAACTTAACCCTAAATAGCAGGATACATAAACCTGTAACAATACACGACGAAATTATTAACATAGTCATACATAAAATTAACAAACCAAAACATACAGACCGAGCCAAATTAATCCAAGCGCTGAAAAAAAGATTTATAGACAACTATAGGGTAGATATCAATATCTCTTTCTCAGGAAATAGATTGTATATCATAATGCATGACCTCGAAACACCCGAACTGGCATCACCCACAGAACCCACACATGGCATTCAAATAAGCAGAGCTCAAAATTAAATTTATCTATGCAAATATCAACAGTTACATCCTCAAGAAACACCTAATCAACAATTATATCGAAGAAAATGGCACAACCGGCACTCTTTTTGTAGAAACCAAATCATCCATCAATACACCCATGAGCTATAGAAACTGGAAGATCATACAACAGCACGGGAATAAAATAACAAACAAGCCCAGGGGTGGCGCTCTAGCGCAAATACACCCTAAACTGGTCACTACAAGAGAAAATCCTCCCAAAATGAATAACCCTCTAAACGACGCACTACACATAAAAATCAAATATCACGATGACTACCTCCATATCATCCTAGTATATATACACCCCACAGCTAGAATTGAGGAGACAATATTCAAAAAAGCATCGCAATACAAATACTGCATCGTAATCGGTGATTTTAATGTAAATTCGTCAGTCAAACGAAAACAACTGAAAAACTTCCTAAACAACTCGGACTTTATACAACAAAAAACTACATCTACCTTTGTGATGGCCAACAACAATAACTCAACGCCGGACATAATACTATACACAGCGAGCATGAAAAGCCTTATTAGCAAAGTGAAAGTCGTACCAGACCTCTGCAGCGACCACTTAGCCCTGGAATTTGAAGTAACAACTCCAAACCATAACATCCTGATCGACCCCCAATCAACACGCCCTAATTATAAAAAATGTGATATTGCAAGTGTAAACGAAGAACTGACCAGATACCTGGAGAACTCAGCACATTCCCCTATATCGAAGGAAACTATAAAAAAATTCCTCAAACATACAGAACATATAATCCGTCTGAATACGCCAAACGTGAAAATAAACTATTATACACACAACATACCACCGTTCATAAAAGCATTAATTAAGGAAAAGCGAAAACTCTACCGAGAATTCAAAAGGACGGAATGCAGAGAACTGAAACGAACTTTCAACAAGCTAAACAACGATATACACAACTTAATACTACAATTCAAAACCGACAACTGGCTACAAAAGTGCGAAAACCTTAATGCAACAAAGGGGAAAATATTCTGGAGAGACATCAAATGCATGACAAAATACAAAGAATCCAAACTGAACTACCCCATTAAAATGAACAACAAAGAAATTGAAAATGATCATGAAAAAGCGGAAGCACTAGCCGCACATTTTGCTACAGCCTACAAAGTCGATAACAACCCCTTATACAACAACGACAAATTTAAGGAAATCAACAAATGGCACCAGGAATTTACAAACGATAAATCACACGAGCGGGACATCGAAATCACTGAAGACGAATATTATGAGATCCTCTACAGTGGAAAAAACAGTTCACCCGGACAAGATAACATCACAAAAGCCATCCTACGAAACTTAAATCCGACCATCCATAACTACATCCGGAAAATATACAACTATTGTCTAAGTAACACCCACTTCCCCGAAGAATGGAAAACTGGTGTAATAATACCTATCAAGAAACTCAACTGTGACCCAACGCTGATAAGCAACTTCAGACCCATCACCCTACTACCAGTTATGGGAAAAAACCTAGAAATCTACATCAAAAATAAAATAGAGGAAGCAACGACAGGAGTTGTGCCACCTTACCAATTTGGATTCCGCAAACAAAAGGGTACAACACTCCCCATCACCATCGTGCTAAACAACATACAACACAACTATAAACTAGGCAATGCAAGTGCATGCCTAATGCTAGACATCAACAAAGCATTCGATAGCGTATCCCATCCATCACTCATATATAAACTACACGCAGTCCAGGTACCAAAACAACTCACCCTGTTAGTAAACGAAGTGCTGAAAAACCGCAAAAGCAAAATAAAAATAAATAATCATCTCTCCGACCCGTTTGGAATTGAACAAGGTGTCCCACAAGGTTCGCCCCTATCGCCTACATTATTCAACTTGTACTGTCACGATATATATAATGCAAACCCTGAATATTTCAACCCCAACTGTTACATCCTACAATACGCAGATGACACAGCGTTAATATCACACCATAACTCCATTGACAAAGCAGTAAATCAATTACAAAGCCTTATCAACAACACCACAGAATGGTTCCTTAATTGGCGACTACTACCAAACCCAGAAAAATCTCATCTCCTACTACATCACCACCGAATCGAAACCAATTCACCTTACATCACCCTCTTAAATCAAGACGTCTTCCCTGAATCATCGGTTAAGTATCTGGGAATAACCATAGACAGTGCCACCACACTACAAGAACACACGTCTTACATCAAGAAACAAATAACAAAACGAGCGAAATATTTCAACAGCCTAAGGCTAAATAACTCTGGCATAAACATAAAAACGGCTTCGCGTATCACGGCTTCGCGTATCTACAAAGTCACCTGCAGACCACGGCTTCGCGTATCTACAAAGTCACCTGCAGACCACTTCTGGATTACAGCTGCATAGCGTACCTCAACTCCAACAAGAGCGTCCTCACCAACTTAAAAAGAGCAGAGACTATTGCACTACGTAAAATAACTAAACTGAGACACCCTCATAACCCAGTGCACAATCCATCCAATCAATTACTATACAACAAGACCCGCATACAACCCATCCAAGAAAGAATAAAATATCTGTCACAGCGATTCATCAATAAAGACTCAAATAAAACCATCATCACTCAATTCACCCCAGCCACCACAGACATCTGGAAAAGAAAAAAACCCAAAGCCACCATTAAAGAGATACTGTATTCCCTGGAAATGGACTAAACCAAGGACAATGACCATCAAGGGCGGAAGGACTCCGGTCGATAGCCCTTTGCCAGGACCAAAACATCTAATACCATACCAATATATACATAAATATTACGAAATGTAGCCCTGGCAATAAATTTCTTATTCTCTATCGCCATTAATAGTTTAGATACCTTTGCAGTTTGATAAACGTCTTGTGGCAATCTAAAAAATAATATAAAAATTCATTGTATTTTAATATTTGATTCACTTTCTTCTTATACTGAGAGTACTTTCTTGCGCATTAAGTGTAGTCAATATTTACCTATAGTATGTTTCATGAGTTTTTTTTGTATGACCCATGAATGCCGCAAACTGCTCTATTTCTGCCTCAGTTAGATTCATTACTTGCAATACAGTGGCTATTTGTTTTCTAAGCCGTGTTGAAGTAAACAAATCTGGATCCTTTACACCAGATCGATGCGCTATTTTTTTTATTACATGATATCCACTCAACGAACTATTTTTAGTCGCTGGATTTCCAAACAGGTATTCATTGGTATCCGATACACATTTATTTCTAGCATTTAACATTACACGAATAAATTTCTGAATATTCTTTGGAAACAATAAAGGGACTGGTTTCGAGCCTTTTCCTTCACTTATAATTCGTTTGAAGCTCTTAGTGAGAATCTTTTCACTTTCGGACAGTGTTTGTAAAAATTCTTCTTGCTGGCTAGGTGGGACCTCGGAGTTATAAGTTGTAACCTTTAAATATTGAACTTCGCCAATTCGTTTTCTATTGAGAAGTAATGTTAATGCTAAGACATTTTCAGAGAGTATTCTATAGTTCCTATTAATTAGGTTTCCTTGTAAAATATTTTCACTTGCTTCCTCAGCTTCTTTTAATGCAAATTGTTGAAAGTGTATCACATCACTTGTTAGCGGCATCAATTTTTGCTTTTCCCAATGCTTTTCGTTTAAATCTTTTAATGCTAGACTAGACACTTCCGAATTCCAATTATTAATAATTAGGTTTCTAAGCCGTTTTATACATTTTAGTGCACTTTCGGGTTCGTCGCAAAGTAGAAAGCGACTCTTTTTAATAATTAATTTAGTCGCTATGTCGCAAAGTTGTTTTAATGTTGTGCCCATATGCAAAGCTAAGCTGCTTGCTTTGTACGTTTTAGTTTGCTCATCATACCCACTTATGACTTTCGTAGCCGAAACTATGTTGTCAAAAAAATCAGGTTTTAATATGTCAACAAACCGTTTTACACCAGTCATTTCTCGTAGTATTATTAGAAGTCTTCCAAGTTCTCTCATTTTATTAGATATGGTTGTTCTAATCTGAGGACGTTTATGTTTACGTAATATACTTTCAGCGTAACTACAAATAAGTACATCGTTCATTGCCACCTGTGACTTCTCATCCGCTCTCATAATTTTGAACACCTCTTCTTTTAGTCTTAAGGTGTTATAAAATTCACTGTATGCACCTGCACAAATTGTAAACATTTGTGACTCTGATAAATGATTTTTACGTTTAGATAAATCTTTATTCCCTGAACGTAATTTGCAGGAATTCCTATGCCTTCTTAAAAAATTTCGTTTGAAGTATCCGAAACAGTCTTGGCATACAACATATTGATCTTTTCCGTCTTCCTTATTTTGAGATGCAACCCTATCAACATTTCCATCATAAGATTCCCTAGGTCTTCTCACCGGACGCACTACATTCGTTTGATTACTGAGAAAATAATTTCCTTGTCTTCGAATAATGTTGAGTAAATCTTTTCTTTTGGGATCTTTTAACGATAAAGCTAATAATTCTTTAACTGCACCTTCGCTGGCATGGTTTCGCTCTAAATGACGAGGAAAATGTGTTACTTCTTGAAAACAATAAGGGCATGCATTTTTCTTTGTCCACGGTCGTGCATTTCGATAATGCTCAATACTTCCTGCAAATATTATTACATTATTTTATATCCGATAAACCAGATTTTTAATCCTGCAAGTAAATTGTTACAATATGTACTTGTACTTCTCTAGTAATGTAAGAGGTTTGAACATTTTTAGCAGTAATTACGAGATTCAACAACAAAAATTAAGAGAGAGTATCATATTATTTATTTTGGCAACTTACTTGTACTATTTTACCAAATTTCATAATAACTCCATCAATGTTCTTTTTTAAAGTACTTGTAATTTTGCAAGGCGTCTTATTTACGTTACAGTTGTTTATTGGTAGATTTAGATATCTACGATATTGACAGAAATCTGAAATTATAACGTATTAAATATTGTTGTAAATACAAAACAAATTAAGTATTTACTTCTTTTATGCATGGAATTGGGAGATCTGATGTATGTGATTCTGGACTAACTGAATCTGAACAAATTGACACCACGTCATTCGGACCCGTTTCAATATATGTTAAAAGATTGAATGAAGTCCCATCCAAATTTTCACTGTTGTGAATATCTGATTCATTTTCCTCCTAGAAAGTCAATAAGTTATAACAAGTTATTACAATCGTTGTTTCTGTCTCAGTAAAATATTTAATATTATTCATACAGTATTCTTACTGGTGATCGAATTTATGGTATGGTTGTGGCGACTGATAACAAATTTCGCAAGTATTGTTTCCAAAAGTGGTATCATGTTCGCCGTTAAATAAGTATTACAGTTAGTTAATTACTTGATTTGACCTGAAACAGCGTATTATTTGTTTCAAATTCAATTGGCAATGCCGTTAATAGATCATGTCGGATTGAATATGATATAAAAAAATATTTCAAAATTGTAGAACTAAATTACAAATTTTATATAAAATAAATTGCAAAATCAAATTATATTTTAACTTACAAAACTGTTCCTCGATTGTAACAGTAAACACAGCTGTTGACAAAAAATAATGTCGAAAGATAATTTTCTAGAAGAAATGTATATATCACCCGAGCATACCACTGCGAGAATTTAAATTACGTACCGTTTGTAAATGTGATGAAGGCACATATGACTGATATGATTCAGAAGTTTCATTTGATAAACAAGAGTAGTCAACATCTTGTGATGAATCTGCAACGCTTTCTGGACTGTCAAAATTATTTATGGCATAATTTATCTAAAAAAATGTTCTTATATGTATTATTATGTATTATTATATTCGGAAGAAAAATAGTTATTTGTAGGACTATTATCCGTTTCAGGTTTTGACAACCGTGTTTGAAACAGATCGGAGAAAAGAGTTTGAAACAAAAACAGGTATTTTTTTTTTGATTTTTCCAAAAACTTTTCTGCGGAATTAATTTAGACTTAACAAGTGATTTGTATTTTCCTACAAAACCTTGTTTTTCAAAATTATAAAAATCAAAATAGTGCTAATTTTACGAAATCACCCAACGCAATTTTACGATTATATCAATGAGATTTTTTTATTGCATGTTAGGTTTAGATTACTGAATAATTTAAAGGTCATATCTTTTTGTTTTCTGTACCTTTTGCAAAATACATATACTGATTCACATGGGAAAATCGCAATTTTCTTATTTAAAATAAATGTACATTTCTTTACATTATTAACAAGAAATAATAAACTCACCTGTGTTTCTTCTCTTAAGTTATATTTCTTTGTTGGAGGAGAATTTTCTAAATAAAAGAAAATGTGTGTAGGTACTTTTAGAAAAATCTAAAAAGGTAATACATGAACTTTTTGCTAAAAGTGCGTATGAACATCAATTTGGTTGTTAACCTGTGTAGGACTTAGTTTCATAAATTTCGATACCCATAAGAAATAAATATGTTTTAAACTTCTAAAGTGTCGCTTTGATATTGTTTTAATTGAAGGGTCGGCCGGCATAACGTTATATGTAGCAAAAACATTGAACGGAGTAAATCGACAAAAAATTGCCCAGGTAACAACTAAGAACTAGACCTTCATGATTATACACCTATTTGCATACAAAGTATGCAAATGTTGCAAATTTGAAAATGCTGCAAAATCACGTTCCAGAAAAATGTTACTGACAACTTTGCCTGCTGACCCTTCTAACTAATTATATATCTAATGTAAAATGCGAAACAAGCGTAAATAGTAATTTTTATAGATAACCCTAAGTTATATATGATCTAATTACTTACCTTTGTTCATATTCGCTAGATGCACTAACATTTTACCTCGACTCTCGTTCATTTTTATGCATTCACTTGAAACTACACCGCGCACGATAAGGGTATATTACGAATGAATATTGCGAATATTGTGCACAATCAGCATTTTACTCTAGCAACGCTGTCGGGCTGTACAACGTGCTAATAGTTTGTATTATATACAACTGGGCCACAGAAGAACCTATTCCTAGATCGGGGATTCGCAGCGTACTATAATTATATAGAATAAAATAGATGTGAAAAAAGTTTCCCCTCATTTGATGCCTTTAATTTCACAGAGAAGTAGTTCTTAAAAATGAAATTCCCACAATTTTATACACAGCTAAAGTGCCGGGTGGAAGAACGACCTGTTTATATAGTGGGCCACACAAGATACCGTTTATAAGTATATATATATGTATATATATATATATATATATATATATATATATATATATATATATATATATATATATATCGGTTCCGCCAATTAGCCCGCTCGATCTTTGACAGCTGATGGCGGCCATGTTGTTTGTGGTAGAGTTGTCAAACCTAGTTGTTATTATTCAGTGTATCTTCACAAATTACCATGAACCAGAACCAATTCAGCCGCGAGCAACATGTGCAAATCATTAAAATGTATTACGAAAATCATTCATCGGTTCGGGCAACGTTCCGCGCGCTCCGCCAATTTTACGGTGCAATTGGTCGTCCTGCTGAGTCGACTATCCGTCGTTTGATAAACAAATTCGAGGCAACCGGTTCGGTGAACAATAAGCCAACACCGACGGGTCGTCGAAACGTCCGATCTGCCGCGAACGTCGCCGCTGTGCGCGATAGTGTGCGTGAAAATCCGCGACAGTCAATTTCACGTCGCGCACAGGAACTCGGCCTTTCGGAAACATCACTTCGCCGAATCTTGCATCTGGATTTGGGCATGCATCCGTACAAGATCCAGCTGACACAAGAGCTCAAAATAAACGACCATAGACAGCGCCGTATCTTCGCTGATTGGGCTTTAGAGCAGTTGGAAGTCGACCCCGAGTTTGGTCGCAAAATCATCTTCAGCGATGAGGCACATTTTTGGATAAATGGGAATGTCCACAAGCAGAATTGCCGTTATTGGGCCGAGAACAATCCACAGGAGGTCCACCAGGTCGCAATGCACCCAGCAAAGGTAACTGTTTGGTGTGGATTTTGGGCCAGAGGCATCATCGGGCCGTATTTCTTCGAGAACGACGATGGTGTGGCCATCACGGTAAACGGCGAACGATACAGATCCATGATAACGAACTTTTTCTGGCATGAAATCGACAATATGGATGTCGAGGATATGTGGTTTCAGCAGGACGGCGCTACGAGCCACACAGCGCGCGCCACAATGGATCTTCTGCACGAGCGCTTCGGAGGAATGGTTATCTCGCGCGGAGGCGACATCAACTGGCCACCGAGATCGTGCGATTTATCCCCACTAGACTATTTCTTGTGGGGTTTTCTTAAATCGCAGGTCTACGCAAACCAACCACAAAACACTGATGACCTCAAAGTCAACATACGCCACGCCATCGATGAAATACAGCCCGATTTGTGCGCCAGAGTCATTGAAAATTGGACTTCTCGTATGCGCGCCACCAAGCGAAGCCGAGGTGGCCATTTGTACGATATTATTTTCCATACATAATGCCTTCGAATACTCTTTCAAACAAAAAATAAATTTCATTTATACCTCTCACACAACTTGCTTTATTTTATTTTAAAAATCGACCGCGCTTATTGGCCTACCCTTTACATATAGTATTCCTAATATTTTTCTTTTTGTTAATATTCCGAAACTGACACCTGTCTTTCAATAATTTTGTGTTTTATTTAGTAATGCCGTAAAAATGACAAAATTTAGAAATAGTATATCATGCATTAACGCACTTAGAAAATTATGATGTGGAATTTTTACCTTGACCTTTTTTATTTTTTTAATTTTATTTCACAACTTTTGCAGAGCTGTTAAATTAATTCTCTAATTTTTATTTGCCATGATACTTTCATAAAATAATTTACTTTTAAAAGTGAAGTTTTTTAAAGCAATTCTTTATTCATTTAACTATCTCGAAAAAAAATCGAATGTGTTGATTTTTGTTTAGAAAAAATAGAAATAAATATTTTTTAAATTATTTATTTTATTTTACGTACTTCCTGGTAAATAATATCTTTTGTATCTGTAATAGTTTTTATTTATGCCTGGCTAATTTCGGCCATCAAATGTTTACATTTAAACAAAAGTAATCAAGGCAACTCAATCAAATGTTAATGTTAAATGCTCGAAATGCTGTTGCATTACTTCTTGCAGTAACTTAGACGATCTTTAAAATATTCAATTGTAAAATTATAGATTCAATAGTAAAAAAAAAAAGTAAATAAGTCCGAGGATATTGTATATGTACGAGGTGTCTCGACAAGCGCGCTTTGGTTCAAAATTTACAAAAAGAACCTGAATAGTAATATTTTTACTTTACAAATTAAATTCATTGCATATTTTAGACAATAAAAAGGATCAAGAGTTGTTGCAAAAAATTTATAAATCAATCGAATATTTATAATGTATTTGGTAAAAAATTAAAACACTTACTGGATATTGGTAGCACCTGAAACTTTTTTGTGGTGCCTAGCACGGTTTAGTGCTTGAATTCTAGTTCTAGTTGATATTCTATGAGCATTTAGGCGTATTTTTATAGTTCTTCCCATTTTCTATAATTCAAATTTTAAAAAATTAGTACGTATATTCCTATTTGTCATATATATTATACGAGCATTTCCATTACTTTTCGACAACTTTTTTTTAGGTCATAAATTTACCAAGCATTAAAATGTTAGGCTTTTTAGAGCGAATTTAATGCAGACTTTTCCCGCAAAAAACTTTCTTTTTCGTTTACCTAGAAAAAAGTTATGAAATTTTTAATAATTGAAATTTAGGTAACTTTTCTTAAAAATAGCACTTTTCAAAAACATTTAAATACACACGGTGGTTCGTTTTCGTCTTTTATATATTTTTAAAGACATAATTATAAGCAATAACAAATTTTTAGGCAAACTAATTGTGTTGCGAAACTTCTTTTTTTTAATTTGTTGGGTGAATAGATAATTTTGTTCCAAAGATAAAATCATCAACTCTAAAAAAGTATCAAATACCAATTTGACGATTTACGCTCATTTGAGTTAACAGTGGTCCCGCACGAAATTGAATGTTTTATTACATGAGAAGAGTTATTTATTGATAAATACGCACGATCCATCGTTAACCACCGTGCGTAATTACAATTTTTTTTTTAATATGCGCCATTTTTAAGAAAGATCACCAAAATTTCAAATCTTAAAATTCACAACTTTTTTGTAGGTAAACGAAAAAAATATTTTTTGCGGAAAAGGTTCGCATTTAATTCGTATGTAATCGTCATATGTAATCCTAATATGTGTGTAAATATCATCAATGTAATACTTATTTGATACACATGAAACATTTTAAAAATAAGTATTTAGAAAAATACAAAATATGCGAAATGACAATCTGGCAAATGTAGAAATTTTCAACGTAGAGATAGTTACTGCAAATGCTCTAAAAGGTTGAAAATGAAGAATTTTTGCGACAAATGTGAAAATATATAGCACTTACCTTCTATAGAAATAATGACTATTTCAATAAAGATGGAACTTTAACACAAATAATATAAAATATTCTAATGCAGACCAACTTTACCGTGCACTACAATAACAGTGTATCGATATTGAATGATAACTCTCGACTAGTTCGTAATGACTATATTTTGTTATCATTTAAGGGTAGCTGTGGAGGGGAAGGTTGAAGTTCTCCGAATGTATTAATCCGCTCTAAGTGATCGGTTCTAATGGTTACTCATTTTCAAACAAAGACGCTATTCTTCGATCTTCTTAGGTTTTATGGCTTGAAGTACTTACCACATGGCTTAAATCTAAAGCATAATTATTTTGGGTTCTTAAATCTATAATAAATTTAAAATGCAATATTTACAATAGGGCTTCGTTCAGACTGGATTTCTCTAATGCATTCCCAAAATGCGGCAACATTATTATATTCTTAAATGCTACAAGCTAAAATATAATAATGTTACAACAAATATATATCGATTCGTTACAATAAATATAACCGCTGAACATCGACTATTTCATAATTTGCCCATGCCGCTTGCGATTACAGCAGTCGGGTTTTGAAGAAAGATGAAGCGAGATTCTGAGAGTGAACGTTGCGGTGGCTCGTCTGCTGACCGGGAAAAGAGCCCCCAAAATGCAGGCAATTTGTAATCAAAAAAGCTGCGAAAGCCAATAACTAAAATACATGCCACACATTTAATATTAACAATACAGATATACATAAATTACTATCACAATCTTAAAAGTCGGAACGGGGTCAGCTAGATGAAATTATTCAATTCAGAGTACTAGATATCTCAGTATACTGCTCCAAATAATGCTTATATTTGAACACATAATTAAATATATAAAAAAATAAAATATTCCAATAATCGCGACATCCTGACCAAATTTGAACCTTTCATTTTATAGTGCATATTTAAAAAACTACAATTTCTGTTCAATTTTCGCACACGATTTTTTTCCATGCGACGCCTTTTTGGATACCGGGAGTGCACCCTTAACAATATAATATTTCAAATTTTTATATTTAAAATTTAAGGTAAGGCAGTTACCTTCGTCATCACTGGATGGCTGATATTCGCCTGGTTGAATACCATTTGCCCAATTTGTTAGAGTTTCTTCTGTGGAAGACACCACATAAGCGCACCGCTTTAAATACATGGTAATCCTATTATTGTTAAATAGATCTTTTGCATCAGGGAGATTACGATCTCGCAAAATTATTTCATCTTTACGTGCCTTTCTAATTCTTGCACCAGTTTTTATTTGCTGCACTGTCAAATATGCGTCATTCGGAACACATGCCAAATTTTCTGAAAATAATATTATTATAATTATATTAGTAATATCTTCGAAAAAATGAAAAGAAGGTATAATATGTCAGAAATATTCTATAAACATGTAGAATTTTCCACATTTTACAATAAATTTTGTTAGTTATTCAAATTTAATTAACTTATTTAAATGCACAACTTGACAACCATTATAATATTTCAGAATTGTAATATTAAAAAAAAAAATTAATCACATTTGATACAATGTATTGTTTGAAAAAAAAAAGTATTACCCGTAGCCATAGTAAATGTATATATTTTTTATTTTTTATGATATATAATTATATGTATTTGCACAAAATTGTTACAGTTTTTCATATTTATTTAACGTTATCATCTGCATAAATATTGTAACCGAGGAAGGCTCGCGGCCTATAGCCTAATAAAGATTGAATTCTCTCCTTCTCTATTTCAACCGATAGTATTATATTTTTGAGCACTTGTAGGTATATAATTTAACTTTTAACATACCAAGGAAAATCCAAATATTTGGATGAATTTCCCCTATTCTTCGTTTAAGTAAATTGTGCAAACTTTCAATGTTATTGTTAGTCCGTCGTGGCAGTCCTTGGACGGATGTTTTATTTGCGCCTACCAAGCGAAGCCAATACCTATATAAATAAATATTATTATATATTATATAATATTATTATTATATTACATTGTATAAAGTACCATATCTTCCTATAACAATTACTACCTTCTTAGATAATTGAATATTGCACTCATATCAACATCTTTATTATTTGCATACGTTTCGATGCAAACAACACCTTCTAATATCAATTGTGGTGGTAGTAATGGCAATGCCATTACCATCCTTAGCACCAGCTTTGTATCTGGTATAGTATTAATAATAGGAACAAAATTATGCCTCCGCACATATTTCCATACAGCCTAAAATTTAAAAAAAAAAAGCAAAATCTCTCAATATTTGTATCAATTTGTGTACCTGTGTGTAATGAAAAAAAACAGCCCTTTACACTAATCCCGCCATATACGTTTCCAAATGCATGTTGGAGACCGACTTCAAAATCCGTCAACATACATGACGGAATTAGTGTTGGGGCTGCGGTCTCCTTAAAAAATGAAATAACCTCCCGGTAGCTGTCATACGTTTTGGCCTCTCCATCCTCCAATCAAAAAATGGGTATCGACTACAAAAATATATAGTTTTTTTTTTTTAATAGTAAATATCTACAACAATCTATTAACGAATCTAAGGCGAGAAATAAACTGGCTTACATGGTTTTCATATATTATATGAATTGTAAATAGTTGCCTTGACTTTTGACGTGATGGAACTACTTTAAAAGTCCCATGGGCATGTCCTTCATGGACTCCTTGTTCAACTAGTTCTAAAATAGTGTCTGTGCAATAAAAAATTAGACTGACGCCGTTTCCATTGTAATTATTGCTTTTGCAAATCGTCCTGCATGGCACCTATACCTTAACCGAAAGTCATTTAAAACTGCCTGCGTTTCAGGTATAGGTGGCACAAATCTTTTCTTATTGTATGCATCAACTCTTTTGCAGCAATGAACGGAAAAACAACTGCAGCTTCAAAGTGTCTAAAATATGTTACTGTTATATAAATTCAACTGAATTCTAATTATTATAAATACATCCTGGCTTCTTTGTATTTTTCTTGAAACAAAATATTTTCGGAAACGGCCCATAATTTCAATACTCTATTAAATTCCTACAAATTGTCCTCATTTGCAGGTCTATGATTGTGTGACCTAATAATCTGAACGATATAATTAGCTTAGAGATGCCCGGCAGAATTTTTTTTTCCTGTAATTGCCCCATCCATTTGGAACCAAGGTTCATCAACGTTCAGCGTCTCAATTGATGGAATTATGAGGTCTCGCAACATGTCCAGAAATTTTGCTGTACTGTGATTTCCATCAATAAAAAATGGGCCAATAAGTCTCGTATTAATTATTCCAACCCAAATTTACTTTTTGAGGGTACTGTGTGCAGGTTAGGTTTAGGGCGTGAGGATTCCGAAAATTCTGAGAGTTGACCTCGCCATTCATTGTAAATGTAGCTTCATCGGTGAAAACTATTTTATTCAAAATTTCTACATTTTAGATTAACAAATTAAACATTGTTTTGCAAAATTCTGTCCTTTATCTTTATCTTCCTCGAAAAGCACTTGGTGGTTTGATATTTTGTACGGCTTATAATTGAATTCTTTGAAGGTTTTGTTCACCGAATTGTATGATATATCAAACCGTCTGGCTACATCTAAGAGCGATTCTATAGGCCGTTCCTCTATACAACATAGGATACTAAGTTTCATCTCTTGTGTTAAGACATGCTTGGTTTTTTTTTTTTTTGTGATAACTTAAAACACAACCATCTGTCTTGAATTTGTTCCAAACATTAAGGATTGTTTTCGCACAAGGTCCATACATCCATTGGTCCCGTACAAATCCTGCCCAAAACCTAACCCGCACACAGTACCCTGAAATAGTAAATGTCTGGGTTGGAATAATTAATACGAGTCTTATTGGCCCATTTTTTATTGATGGAAATCTCAGTGCTGCAAAATTTCTGGACATGTTGGGAGACCACATAATTCCATCAATTGAGACGCTGAACGTTGATGAACCTTGGTTCCAAATTGATGGGGCTTCAGCACATTGTACATGCCGTCAGGAATTTATTTGACAATACATTTTCAAGACGCTGCACAGTGTGGCAAATGGTGTTAAAAGTTGGCATAAAATCAAAAAAAGATTTATTACTTACACAATAGTTTCTCCTACCATATAATAGTTCACTATTTTGCCACCCTAAACCGGCCATTTGAGGGTGTAATCTTGTACCGACTTCGCCACCGCTCGTCGAGTCTGCACACGTGTTTAATTTCCAAGCGAATTGTTGCCTTATATTAAGTGTCGTTTTTTTAAAATAATTGTTGGAAAATTAAAAAAAATTTAAATGGAACCTTCAAGTTCAGGTATGTAACATATTACTAGCAATAATTATTACTATATAAGTTCAATATTATTGTGGATAATAATTTGTAAAAGATTCCTCTGCAAAATTTTAATTATGTTTGTGAATTGTTATAAATTTCTATGAAATTAGTTATGTTCCGAGTTAGTCCGGGTTTTGATTTTTACATCATTCTGAAGCGGAATCATTGTACTTTTATTAGCCGGTATTATTTCTTGCTCGTTTTTGCTCTTTATTTCACAATTGATTTTTTAACGGCGCGTAATAGAAATTTAAAAAAATGCACTGAATGGGTAATTGTAATTTATAAGAGATATTTTTATTTATACATGATATCTTAGTGGGTAACCTCCGTCAATAAAGTGAAAGCCAATAAAATATGATCCGTATGTTATAAGATATCAATTCTATCTTATTATTTCAGGAATGAGTTCAAATACTCTTTTCATTAAGAGGTTGTAACTTATCAAGATTGTGATAAATTCTTCGAATACAATTGAAAACCAATTTAGTGTTTTATTAAAACATCTTCAAAAACGTACAAAATGTGAAGAGGAACATGTTAAGCACTTAGTGAAGAAGCTATCCTATTTTAAGTCCGATTTTAAATCCCGATGGATTAAAACATGTAGGATTAAGGATAGATTTCTTGAAAATAATAAAGAGTGGCTAGAAGTATCAATATCGTTTCCCCTCTATTGTGAAAATAAACGTGGTCGCAGAGGTATTTCATTCGAAAGCAGTAAGGAGAGAACGAAAAGAGAAAAAACCACAGAATTACGGAAATCCACCCCAACTGCCGAATTATGCTACGCAACGCAAATGAGTTTACGAGCATCTGGACAAACAGATGCATCTAAGTTGGTAAAGGAAATTACGAATACCAGTCCAAATCGAGCCACTAGATACCGTAAAACATTTAAAAAATCTTTGTCGCCAAAACACAAAATAATGTCAGGTGATGAAGCCCTTGCAGTTTTTCAAAACTTTCTACTCATCAATATTACGTAATAAGACAGAGTGCCCCCGAAAAATTTCCATCCTATAAAATAGTGCAAGCAGCAAGAAAGCAGTGTTATCCGGAACATATTAAAGTAAACAAAACTACAGCAGAATTACCATTGCAATCAATACTTGACCACACAGCAAAAAGACTGATGTTATCAAAAATATCCGATCTAGATGACATTGAGGATGAAGACCTGAAGAACTTATGTTTATTTACAAAATGGGGCTTTGATGGTAGTTCTGGGAACAGTTCCTATAAACAAATCTTCTATGGGGCAGAAGATAGTGATTCGTCGATTTTCATAACGTCCATCGTCCCATTACAATTAAAATGCAATGAAAAATTTTTATGGCAAAATCCACGACCGGATTCTACTAGATACTGCAGGCCTTTAAAAATGCATTTCATTCGGATGCAGAAACTACAAAAGTCTCTGTATCCGAAAAAAACAGAGTAGACAAAGAAATTAAAGCCCTTGTAAATACGGAATATATATTAGATAAGAAATATTTTAGCATTAGCCATAATTTAATGTTTACTATGGTTGATGGTAAGGTGTGCAATGCGGTTACCGGCACAGCTTCAACACAAAAGTGTTATATATGCGGAGCGACAGCGAAAGAATTCAACTCCATCGATAAAATGATGGAAAGGAAAATTGTAGTGGACAACTTGCAATTCGGATTGTCAATATTACATGGCTGGATCCGATTTTTTGAATGCCTTCTTCATGTTGCCTATAAAATGCCCATCCAGAAATGGCAAGCTAGAGGGGACGAAAAAGCAATTGTAGGTGCAAATAAAGCTCGTATACAAAAAGAGTTTAAAGAAAAATGTGGCCTAATAATCGATAAACCAAAACCAGGATTTGGTAATTCGAATGACGGGAACACCGCAAGACGTTTTTTTAAAAATGCAGAGTATCTGCAGAAATTACAAAACTTGATGTACAACTAATAAAAAAAATGCACACAATATTGATAGTTGTTGCTAGTGGCCATACAATAAACGTGGAAAAATTTCGACAATTTTCCTATGATACAGCCAGATATTTTGTCGAAACATATCCCTGGTACAATATGCCTCCAACTGTACACAAATATTTTATTCACGGCCCCGAAATAATAGAATCTGCGTTATTGCCAATAGGACAATTAACGGAAGAAGGGCAAGAAGCACGGAATAAGGATTTCAAGAAGTTTAGAGAAAATTATTCGAGGAAATGTAGCCGCGAAATGACAAACCAGGATGTATTTCATTTATTATTAATTAGTTCCGCTCCTCTGATTACAAGCTTGCGAAAACTGCCCTTAACCAAAATACAATATCTGCCCAAAGAAGCATCGGATCTTCTTCAATTGCCTAATCAGGATGATTATGAAAATTACAGCGATGATAAAGAAAATGCTAGCGAAGACGATTCAGAAGATTAAAAATATAAAATAATTTATATATATATATATATGTAAAAATACATACATTTTGGCGTGAGTGCGTTTTATTATTTATTAAATACATACCTTTAATACATTTTATGTATTATACATTCAATTTTTACATCTGTGATGTAATGCCATGTTTGAGAGCCTCCTGCCACACTGTGCGCTGGATTGGCAGGTTTGGCCCCATAGTATGGCCCCCAAGATCAGCTGATTCCTCAATCACCAAATGATTATTTTCTTTGGGGTTACCTGAAGAGTAAAATTTATAATGAAGTGCAAATACATAACGTAGATGAATTAAAAGGCCATATACGTACTGCATGTAATGGCATAAATCCACAATACATTAGTAAGCTTCAAAAACCGCCTTGCGTATTGCCTTGTACGACAGGGAGGGCATTTTTAAAACTTGCTGGGAGATTAGACTTCACCCACACTTTACTTTTTATGTTGTTTTGTTTACCGTTAGAATTGTTTGAATAAATTAATAACTTTATTTAAAACTGGATATTTCTGATTCCTTTATTGATACAAACATAACCGCGATGTGTAACATGCCAAAATTGACAGCTGCCTGCACCCACAGATTATATATACGAGCCCAGTGGTGGGATTCCAATTCATTGTCGAAGTGAATGTCGAAAGGGTCTGGCGATTCGACACGAACAACGAGAGTGGTGCGTTCACGGCATTCAAATTCACTGTAGAACGTGAGTGTCGAAAGCCTATGTGGCAACATCTCATTTAACATCTGTGAAGTTATCAACACATAAAGTCGTGAAGGTAGCTACTGATTTTATAAGGTTTGTTTACTTGTAATTCAACACAATTTTTGAGATAATCGCAAGTATATTACAAAGCTCACCTGCAGTAAGCATCGAAAATTATTGGAAGACAGATAATGACAATTATATGGAAGTCTATTATTGTAAATGATAAATTTAAGTTGTATTTTCATGTAATTATTGCAATATATGACTGAATAAGAACTTTAAATGGTTATTATAGCTTTCGTTTAATTGTATAACTATAGTTAATAATTTTGAAATGTTATCGATTATGCATGAGACAGTTCATTTATTGTTTTGTGAAATTTAATTATAACAATAATATAATACTTATTCACCTTTAGTAGTATTTAATAGTGAATGAATAACTTGAATTGGAATTTAAATAGTACTTACTATATTTTTAATTAAATTTCACAAAACAATAAATGAACTGCCTCATGCATAATCGATAACATTTCAAAATTATTAACTATAGTTATACAATTAAACGAAAGCTATAATAACCATTTAAAGTTCTTATTCAGTCATATATTGCAATAATTAAATGAAAATACAACTTAAATTTATCATTTACAATAATACACTTCCATATATTTGTCATTATCTGTCTTCCAATAATTTTCGATGCTTACTGCAGGTGAGCTTTGTAATATACTTGCGATTATCTCAAAAATTGTGTTGAATTACAAGTAAACAAACCTTATAAAATCAGTAGCTACCTTCACGACTTTATGTGTTGATAACTTCACAGATGTTAAATGAGATGTTGCCACATAGGCTTTCGACACTCACGTTCTACAGTGAATTTGAATGCCGTGAACGCACCACTCTCGTTGTTCGTGTCGAATCGCCAGACCCTTTCGACATTCACTTCGACAATGAATTGGAATCCCACCACAGATTTGAATGCCGTGAATCGAATCGAATCGACATATCGAAAGAAATTATGACGATTCGACACGAATCGAATGAATCGGAATCCCACAGCTGGCTCATAATAGTTCGGCCGGTTTACATTTTCAAGCAGAGGCTTAAACAAACCATAAAACTTACACAAATGATGAGACATTTCGATAAAATGTTTTCGACTATATTAAAATATATACTTTAACCTTACAAAAGCTGAATATTTTATCCGAATAACATGATGAACAAAATTATTATAACAAAAACTTTAGTGAACGGACAGCTCATAATAGTTCGGCCGATATTTAATATTGGGTTACATCGCCATGGAATTAATGCGGTACTGTTAAGGGTGTTTTCGCATTTCGGCTTTCGCCTATTTTGAGGATCCCGGCACAGCAATGTCTATCTCTCTCTCCAGGCCCGGTTTACATAATAGGCCAACCTAGGCGATCGCATAGGGTCGCCAAGTAAATAGGGGCGCCAAAATTTAGGCCTATTAATTTTAATATTCGTATTTCTTTCCAATTGAATAATATTGTTTTCGGCGGTCGCACTCGTAAGGCCCGCTCACAGTTTATTTATAAATCCCAACTCGAGTCGTTATTGTATATGTATACATAGTATGATTATGTTTGTTTATCTATCAATAAATAATCTATGGTAAAAACATTGTACTGGCGCCTACACGTGTTTTTATTTCTATGCTTTGAAACCAATCAATAAGAAATAAGGACTACGTTATCATATTTTTCCCGACCTATATTTCTTACGAGTAAATAGATTTATGTACATGCTGGACCCTTTTATAGTTTTATGTCATTAGTTCATTCCACAGGTTCATTCGATGTTAACTAGTTGTATGGGTCTGGTGTCTCCTGTGAAATTGCAATAAAAACTACTTTGAGTAATTCGATTAAACAAAAAATTCATGTGAATAGTGAACACTTTAATAAAAGTAAGTGCACTTTTTTTTATTATAAAGTTCAAATTAAATGCTGACATCAAACTGCACTTTTATTTTGAATACAACATGCTATTTGTGTTCAAAGGACAATAATTTATTAATTCAAAGTACGCATGTTTCAAATGTTAAATTTGTTTGCAGAAATATGTCGCGTAAATTATCTGGATATCAGAATAAATTACGAAAATTGGAACAAAATGAAAAAACTGCCAAATTGTTGGACAAAGTGCATAAAATAACTTCGTTTTTTTCGAAAAGTGAGGAATCCAAAGTGCAGTCCCCAGACACTTTGTTACCAAGATCGAGCATATTTGACGATGTTACAAATTTGCCTTCAACTTCTCATGAAAGCACCAATGAAAATTATAATTTACCAAATTTGGTGAGTGAGGCCACAATTGAAAGCGAGAACTTTGCATCGTGGATGACAGAAAATCAAACAATTTCAGTCACAGATTTGTTGGACCCTTCGAAGTGGAGAATCGATAATAATTTTGTGGATTATATCATTCAAAATCCACCACAACAAAATATTAATGAATTAGATTTTAAAATATCTAAAAGATCATATAATGATCGGGTGAGATATGCTTCAAAGCGTATATTTTGCACCAATCCATAAATGGGGAGACAAAGAGACGAGAATGGCTTATTTTTTCTAAAACGACAGGATGTATTTATTGTATGCCGTGCAAATTATTTAGCAAACATAAAACTTCATTTACTCATACTGGCTTTAACGATTGGAAGAACGAACATCGTTTAAAACATCACGAACAATCTTTAGAACACCGAGAAAATACGCGGAATTATATATTTCGAGTTGACGCTCTAGGGAAAATTGATGGTGAATTAAAAAAACAATATTCTTTGGAATTACAATATTGGAAAAATGTTCTTGTGCGAATAGTTGAAGTTGTTAAGTATTTGTCCACTCGTACTTTGGCTTTTCGTTGTGAAAGTGATGTATTTGGGGAACCGAATAATGGCAATTACATTGGTCTGTTAGAATTGATTTCAACATTTGATCCATTTTTGCAAGCTCACATACAATAATATGCAAACAAAGGCAAAGGGACCGTTTCATATATATCCAAAGATATATGCAATGAATTTATTATTTTGATGAGTTTTTCAATCACTGATTTAATTGTCGAAGAATTAAAGTCAAGTAAATATTTTTCCATAATTATTGACTCGACACCAGATATTGCCAAGGTGGACAAGTTAACTTTTGTAGTAAGATATATTTATGCAGATGGTACGCCAGTCGAAAGATTTATTTCATTTTTGCCAAATGTAGGACATAAGGCAAAAGAAATGGAAGTTGCCATTTTAAAAAAACTTGAAGATCTAAAAATCAATATTATGGATTGCAGAGGTCAATCATATGACAACGCCAGTAATATGTCTGGCCAATACTCTGGTTTGCAAGCTAGAATGAAAGCTCACAATACATTAATACATTACGTACCTTGTGCAGCACACTCTTTAAATTTAGTTGGTGTATTTGCTGCTGAATGTTGTGTGGAAGCAACTACATTTTTCATGTTTGTACAGGAAATTTATAATTTTTGGTCAGCTTCTACCCATAGATGGGACATTTAAAAAAAATGTTTTGCAAATAATAATAAAAATAAATACCTGCTTCCTAAAAATCTGTCGGCAACGAGGTGGTCTGCCAGAGCAGATGCGTGCAGCGCCTTATCTTTAGGCTATTCCTGTTTTAGAGATGCCTTTGAAGAGATATTGAACAACGAAACTGAAAAACCTCAAACACACGCTGAAGCAAATGCATTACTTTGTAAATTTCATTTATTAGAAACTGGTATCCTTACTGAATTTTGGAACAATATTTTGGAGAGAATCGATGCGTGTAATAAAACATTGCAAATCGTTAATATAGATATAACAGTCGTTGTTCAAATTTATATTTCTTTAATTGAATATTTAACAGAACAAAGATCTAAATTTGATGTTTACGAGGAAGCAGGAAAAAAGAAATCCAACTGCAGCGAAAACAAAAAAGAATTAACTCGGAATCGTAAAAGAAAACTCCAATTTTTAGAACCCAATAATGATCTGAATAGGAATGGGCGTGATAATATGAGAATAAATACATTTTATGTCATAATTGATAACTTAATTGAACAATTGAAGCGTCGTAAAAATGCATACACTGATATAGAGGGCTTGTTTGAGTTTTTGACGAGGTTATGAGAAGTGGAGGATAATATCATTGAAGAAAAAACAAACGCGCTTATAAAATTATACCCATCGGACCTTGGTCCCGAATTTACAGAAGAATGCAAACATTTTAAACAGTTTGAAAAAAATATGGAAGTATTAAAAGTAGATGATGGACAATCAAGTGTTTTAAAAATGTTAAAACTTATACAAGGGAAAAAGATAATATCTAAAACGAATTAAAAATTATTTGAGAAACACGCTGTCCCATGAAAAATTATCAGGCTTGGCAACTCTTGCAATAAATTCAGACATGGTTAATTATATGTGCTGTGACAAACTAATTAAAACATTTGCAAATTCCAAATGTAGGAAAAAAATATAAATTAAAAAAATCGGTTTTTGGTTTAGGATTTTTTTTCTATGTAATAACATTATAAATGATACAATTGGAAGCATTGGTTTTTTGTCATGAATTTAGATATACATCTTTTTTTCCACTGTATTTAAGCCAAAGTTATATGTTTAAGTAATAGTAGTATTATTTATTTATTTTGTTGTGATTTTTATTTCTATGCATTGTTAAATATTTTATTATGCATTTATGTTCTTTGAGAAATGATTTTTATGTTTTTTTTTGTTATATATTTTTTATTAAAATGTGTTTATTTTGTACAATTTTTTGTTTTGTTTTTAAAATTGTAATAAAATTGATCAATATAAAAATTTCCAATTATTAAAATACCTGCAATACCTTTGATCACATTAAAAGTGAGGTTCAAGAGGCGCCACCTTAAAAATCGCCTATAGTCTATCCAATTTCAAGCTGCAGTTAATGTAAACATGTTCACGTGAACAGCGATAATGTACAGGGCCGCACTTGCTCAGTTGCCGACTACAGTGCGCTAACAAAAAAAAAATTACATGAGATAATAAAAAAGGACAACAAATAAATCAGTAAATATTAAATTTATATACAATAAAATATTTATTACTAAGTTGAACTACTTTCATCGTCTGTATTTAAATTTATAATAAGAGGCTCAACATTAATTTCAATAATATTGTCAAGTGACCACATTTTGGACTCAACTTTTTCAATTACATGTTTTATACATTTTCGCCAAGAATCTTGATTTATAGATTCTATGGCTTCAGAAAATAAATTTTTGCAGTCCCCAAATTTAAAAGTATTATTTTTTGAGGCCACAAAATTGGCATTTCATTTCGAAAGAAAAATTGGTGTACTTTTCTTCGTATTGCGTTCCTATCAAAATCATCAACGCTATTTTTTCGGTTCTGATTTGTTTTAGGTGGTGAAAATTTTGCGGAGATTTTATATTCTCCAATAATGTTATAAACAGACCTACAAGATACCCCTGTTTTATATGCCACTTTTTGCACCATATCATTTCTTAAATCCGTAGGGTTTTCTCGAACTTCACATTTATAAACATTTTAAATTAATTGTTTGGTTTCCACACTTAAATGATACTTTTTAATGCGTTTTTTAGGAGGGCTCAGTTTCTCACTTACTACAACTTCAATATCTGTATCTGTGCTCGACAAATTTCACAACACTAGTCAAGCTAATGCAGTAACAAAATTCCCTGAGTCCGGGTTTCAGGTAGACAGCGGGACGACCAATCGTATGCTTGTGTTAAAATGTGCACGTGGCGATCACGCCTGGTTCAGTGTATATATTCACTGCATCTTGAAATTGGATGGACTATAGGGCGCCAACATTTGATAAACCGGCCCTGTCTCTCTCGTTGCCAGCGCGCATCTTTATTATGGCAACAGCCCGACGCGACCGACCGCGACGGTTTCTCGGTTTCTCAAGTATGATAATTATTATCAGGGGTTTTTATGGACTATTTTAATTTATGGTACCTACCTACTGAAGCCATATTATTTGCATCTTCCGTGGTGAAACATCAGTCCCTTTAAAAACCTTAGCAATTGTATATTTTCTTTTAATGTACCGCATATAATAATTAGATTTTAATGGAAACTGAATGTAAAGTACTCTTCAATAGTTATTCTAGAACGTTGGTGGAATTTTTGCACTATAATGTTGTTTAAATAAATTTAATGTTAAATTTGTTTAAAATTGTATACTTGGACTAATTTTGACCGGGGGTCTTCATTTTTATTATTATTAAAATTACAACTGTATAATTGAATTATTATTCTATTTCGGCGATCTAAACCTGTGGTATGTGATTGACCTCAAGGCGGCACGGCAAGTTCATAAAATTATCGTTAAACAGTTCAAATAACAAAAATAAAAATAAGTAATAATAATTTACATTTTCTTTATTATTTCCGGTAAAAAATAGTTAACATTGAAATTTTTCAGTTTGTCTTCGTTTTTTTCCCAAAACTCTCAACTCTAGAATTTTTTTCTATATTTTCTACTATCAACCACAATGGCGTCCAAATCGCAAAATAACAAAATGTTCGATTTCTTACCATCAGTTGGCCTTGGATTTGATAGTAGTAATTATGGTTACGCTTCAGCCTATAAGTCCCTTCCACTGTTTCCATATATTTTACTACCTTTTTGTCGATCCCTTCTCCCGGTGACATATGTCTGCAGGAATACGGGCATTTGATTTCTACTATGCAGTCTTCATTTATTAGTCCATCAGGACTCACCCCCAAATAACAGATTTTCCTGTATATAAAAAGTTCACAATCTTTAATTTTGAAATTGATTTTTTCTCAACTTCCTTCCTTGCCAGTTGTTCGTGATATTGGCCCCATTGAGTAGCAACTGAGCCAAAAAATGAATTAAAAATACTTTTCGCAATCTTCACGGGATCGGTATTTTTTCTTCGTTTACACACCATTCCAAAATTAGACGCAGTAAGCACGGTTTGTCGGTATTCTATCCAGCTTCCATTATTACTTTGGCCCCTGGTATTTTTTTCTATTTGGTTTATGTTGTTATTTCTTCTTTTTAAGTCTTCTAAAAATATAGTCTTTTTCCGCTCCATTTCTTGTTCATCATAATATTCTTCAATATTTCCATAGTCCTTATCAACTGGAACTATTTTTTTTACTGCTTAAAGACCGTAATTTATTTTTTCTTGCAAGACTCCTGTATTTTTTCTTGGAAATAAATGTTTTTGTGTTATGTCCAAGTGGTGAATTCATTCTTTTAAAAATATTTGAAATATATTCTTTTCGAGAATTAAAAGATACTGCCGCTGCTCGACATCGAATGTCATACCCTCCTTTAACGGCAAAATTTATACGTTTCCCTCCTATAAACTTACATATTACGGAATTGTAGGATTCGGCTGCATTGGTATTCATGTTCAGCAATATACTTGAACAATTTGAACTTGAATACAAAATTGAGTAATTTGGATACAATACTTTAGTACTTTCTGCTTGTAGGCCAACGATAATAAAAATTGGTTCCGACGTATATTCAAAATAAACAAACGGGTAAAACTTTCGTGTCAATCGATTCTGTTGTCACGGGAATTACAGTTACATCTGTTATCTTTAATCGTTTACTTTTCCCTGCATTTCGAGGCAAGTTCCTAAAATATTATATTATTGGTATTATTGGTATAAGTTTTGCCCCTCGCATCTACTGCTTTATATTGACGAATTATTATTTTATGACGTCAGTTCATTCTCAGATTTGTACTCCATATGTTATGTCGTATATAAAAAACACACACTCGTGCACATGTATAGTCGAGTTTAGTGGCTGTTAAAGCTTAGTAGCTGCTAGTGCTAATCACATGTAATTTATCTTGCAGAAATTGCATTCAGTGATGTACTTTTTAACAGTTTTCAATATCTACTAAGGTTTAAAAGCTTCTCAAGTTTACTATGCATTTGGTTGACTGTATTAATCGTAAATAAATTGATTAGAAACTAAATGTAGATACAAGTAGGTACATTACGTGTACCTACATAATAATTAAATGTATTGATTAGATTACAAGAAATTACATTTTTAAAGTGAGCAAAGTACAAAATAAACGTGACATTCCCTCAACAAAAATGTATCAACAAATAAAAGCACAAACTATGAAACTGCGAATTTAACAGTACTAAATTGCTGGATGCATTCTTGTGCCTGGAAGTTCATGTTTATTTTTTACTTTGCCTACCTCAAAAATTGAATTTCTTGCAAACTAATCGACAGAATTTAAAAAGTAATACACCGTTGTATTGCACATTACTTATGATTTCAAATAAACTATCGCTCGACACATACTTCAATTTAAAAAAATCTGGGCTTACCTCCCCTGCGGTAAGGGAGTTAAAAGATCATTTGCTTGCCCCTATAAAGTTTTTTTTTTCGTGAAAAACAATTATATTCGCAGGGTTTTTCTTTTCTCTCTGGACACTCTGTATTTGTTAACTGTGGTTAAACTCTTGGCAGATATTTTCAGAAACATATTTCAAATCAATATAAATAAAATATATGATAATTGTCACATGACCGATATGATAATTGTCGCATTGCCGAATTGATAATAAAATTGTGAAACTTAACCAAGTATTTTATTTATGTTAGTTAAATATATTTGAGGTAAAACATATTTTTTAATTGTACACAATATTATGTTGCACTACCACAAGTACTCAAAACACACATTCAAATCTAGCATATATGAACTTTTCTCCAGTAATTTAATCTAATAATAATTTTTAGATTGAACTTTCATAACTATAATCACTTTATTCACTACGCAACAGAAAATGTAAAATCAAATAAGTGAGAAGTGAAATTGAAATGAAAACCAATGTTCTGCTTTTAGTTTATAATTGAAACTGAGCTAATTTCAAAATTGTCACCAGATATTATCACCGAATTATGCATTCAGGTAAAAAATATTACCCTTTTACTTTGAATTGTGGGTGATCTGGATATAATAAGTGCAATCCCCGAAGCGGTCAATCCGAAGGGAGGTACCTACTTCTGATTGACCGAGGAGGGTACTGTGCGGAGGGGCAAGGGGATGGCCTGCGCGGCCGACAGAGCGAAAACATCGAGATTTTTGTGATAATTGCCAATCGAACTTGTTTAAGCAATGTTTAAGACAATGTTTAAGCCACATTTTTCATTTTTATTTAAATTTGAAAAAGGATTCTAACAGTTCTTTATAATATCTACTAACGTACCAATCCCTATTTTTATTTTTTTTTATTTTTTATTTTGCTACGTTTTTCTCGAAAATTAAATCAATATTAGGAAAAACAGCCTGGTCCTTTCCTTGGTAATTTACCTCTGAACATGTATACGAAATTTATAGCAAATCTGTTCAGAAATAACGGCGATTTGTTGGAATTACGAAAACCCTACATTTTGGGCGACTGCGAAAACACTCTTAATTGTGAATATGACAGTGACAAAAATTGGGAATAATTGTACAAGAAATTTTATGTGTAAAAAATGATACTATATTAAAATGAGTGCAAATCTGCGGTATATAAAACCGCATAATTTGCAAACATTGATTAACGTATTTGAAGAAATTATAGTTGGGTCGTAGCAAATTTCCACGTGTAAATTGCCTACATTCAATATAGGAGTGAATGGGTTCCAACGTATCGGTAACCAGGTCCTGTTTACATATACTACATCCTTGTAATTTTCTCAACATATTGCGGGCCAAATATCCTGATATGTACATATTTATATTGTCCGCCAGAAAACTGGGGTTCTTTATAAATGTGAACTCATCACAGACATTTGTGGACACTATCTCAGTTGGCGTAGGAACTTTAATCGTTATTAAGTTTTGTACAGAATTTAGTGCAGATTTAGTGCCCCTCTACAATTTGCAAATTCACAATTTGCAAATGAAGAATGGCGAGTCATAAGAATATTAATAATCAAAGCTTTATAAGAATCTCTGAAGGCAGCAGGTGTTGGATTTATATTCCTAGCACCATGACTTCGGACACCACCAAAAAAATTTTCAACGGGTTACTGATTCAAATTTCTCGGACAAAGATATTTAATTCCCTTAGTGTGTAATTTGTTCTAGATGCTTTGCATACGTTTTAATGTGGTTATCCAATTTGCAATACAGGGTGGAACATATTCGCCTTGTGGTCTAATAAATCTAATTGTCTTCAAAACTTGAATTGCTTCGGAATAAAATTCAACATGCTGGCTTTCTTGGGTTATGGCACATCGTAAAGGTCTATCACTACTTACTGTCGAACCATTTACACTGTCAAATAGTTTGTCAAAGACTAACATAAACTCCGACCTACCAAGCGTCTCAGTCGCATATCCAGCTTATCTAAAAAAAAATATGAAAATGACTACAATGTATGAAAAAAATAATTCACTTAGCAAGTGTAGAAAAAAAAGTAGCATGGCGGATGTTCTCGCCGAAAAGACCTGGACTGCCAGCTTGCACTAATGCAGCAATGTCGTCATCTCATTGTGCTTTACTTAATCTGTATTTATCTGTGTCTGTATTGTTGACGATTCAAACGGCAAACGGATTCAAAAGGTACATACAATCCAGGCTTTACGCACTCCCTGTATATTGCGATTTTGAGATGAGTTGATACCCCCATTCCGCCTGTGTCGCTAGCATCGGCAGCATTTGGCAGTTTTCTACAATTATTTATCGGCAGCAGTGCTCGCTAAAGGCTTTACCGGCGTTACCATGACGAATTTATTTGACGTTTAACGAATTATTTTAAAATCGGCACATTTCGGTTATAGTTATACTAAAAATGTGGAACAGCTTATAACCCTTGAACATGTTCTTCGCAGACAGTCGTAGACGCCACGGTAAGTATGAAGTGGATACGATAAGGTAAGTGTCATTAGTTATAATCTACCCCTTATCTCTTACCCTGCTGCTGGTGTTAACAAATTGACGATGGACTTGGGGAAAAGGCTGCCCAATGGTAAATATTTACAATAGCTCGAGGAAACGTTAACGAATATATGAAATTTAGATTCATTTACTGAGTGTGCTTTGTAGCTGTTGTTTTGTTTGTGAGTTGAATTTTGAATTTCCCATTGAGGTCCATTCTGCGATATTAAGTTTTCCATTGATTTTGATTTTGTGTGCGCGCGTTGCATTGTGACTTTACTTGTTGACTTTGTGTTTGTGCGTTGAATTTTGACTTGGTGGTTTAGTTTTTTGTTAGTTATATATAGTTATCATTAGTTATCGGACAATTTATCCTTTAGTTAGTTGTAATTTATAGCTAAAGTTAATTTCAGACAATTTCTCGTTTTGTTATTTTATTATTAGTATAGTAAAGTTAGTTACGGACAGTCTTTCGTTTTGTGATATATAGTTATAGTTAGTTTGGGACAGTAATATTTAAGTATGGTTCATCAGTGCTGTGTAAAAGGATGTGGTAATATTAGCAGAACTGCGAAAATACACGTATTTACTCAAGTTTCAGATGTAGTTATTAAATGTCACAATCAGATAATTTCCTTATTGCTATCACTTTTGCAGCTCTTTAAGAAATGGGTGATTGCAGCAAATAGAGCTGAATACCTGGACAAGGGAGTTAAAAAAAACCCGAGGGACAAACAGGTTATACGATCAACACATTGATGAAAACGCAAGATTTCCTTGCAATCGCAATCGTTCAAATTAAAAAAAAAATGCTGTACCTACATTATTCCTGTCGAATATTTTGAGTAAGAGAATTTCATACTGTTGAACAATCTATGCTCATCTAATGATTTACAGGCACATACATGATAGAGACTGTACCACAGGAGGAATTTGAGACAGTTGTAGTAGATGAATTTGGTAACTATAGTGTTAATAATTACAAGTCTTACCTACCTGTAGCATAAATATTATTATACCCGGCAATAGATAAAGTTTATGGATATAGGTCAAGAATCAGCTTGTATGTGAGCAAATAAATACCTAAGTAAAATATTCTAGTTGACGGTTCCATCGAGCAAGAAATTATAGCATCAAGCAGTAATAGTTCCCCTAGCTTTGCACCAGTAATTTGCAAAAGAAAAGGTACGAAATTGAAAATAAAAGCGTTCACCTATTTACTTAAAATTTCATTTTCCACAGTTTCACCTAAGAGTCCTCCAAGGAATACGGTCCACCAAGGAAAACACCCCGTTACAAACAAAGTAAGATGTTTAAATTAATTGACTTGACCATATACCCTAGCCTATAATAATGTGACATTATGTATCTAATAATTTTAATCTTCTAAACTTAAACCGTGTTTTACTTGGTAATGCACTTAAGTGTAGTAACATTGTTACTATTCCGAAAATGCCTCATGTAATATGTGTATTTTGTGTATTGTTAGTATTATTACTTACTAAAATTGACCTAATATAATTGTGCATATTTGATTTTAAACATTAAAGTATGTACTATTGTTAATTGTAATATTACTTAGTATGTAGGTAATTTACAAAAGTACGGCTTGTATTTCTGTAATATCAGTATCAAAGGTATTACCAATAATTGATAGGGATGTAAACTATAAACACATTTTAGAGGCAAATAATGCGTTTGTCTAATAAATAGATGCTCTAACGTTGCACCAATGTTAATAACTAAACCATACATTAGAAGATGGTATGTATTAGATAGATAGATAGATAGATAGATAGATATTTATTTCAAAAGATCATTACATAAAATAATAATAAAATGAAAATTGTCAACATTAAATTGTACATAATAGTACACACACATATACATAGCATTGTTTACATTACAGTTCCATATAATCCGATATGTTGTATGGTTCACAATTGACAAGCAGCTCCAAAACTGCCCTCTTAAAAGCCCTCATCTCGGTCATCTGTTTGACATAATTGGGAAGTTTATTGAAAAATTTCATGCACATATATGAGGTGCCTTTTTCGGTCATTGCTAAAGAGTGGATCGGATACATGTAAGCACACGAACGAGTGCTGTAATCGTGTGCTTTCATGTATTTTGCAAACTTGTTTCTATTTTTAAATATGAACATCAGGCATTCTTTGGTATAAAGTGCATGAGTAGTTAGTATCTTGTTTTTCTTGAAGACCCCTCTACATGACTCTCGAAAATTCATTTTAAATATAGTTCGCATAGCCCGTTTCTGCAGTAGAAATATCTTGTGCAAATTTAAGCCACCACCGCCCCAGAATATTATGCCGAACTTCATTAGTGATTGGAAATTAGCATAATAAATGATCTTTAATGAGGCTGTCTTTAAATGATCGCTAGTAATTCGGAGGCTATATAACACTGAGCTCAGCCTTTTCCCCAAATACATAACATGCCTGGACCAGTTTAGGGTATTGTCTATATAGATGCCAAGGCATTTTGTATTGTTACTAGTCTGAATTGGAGTACCTCCCATAGATATTGTATCTGGTACAGGTATTGTAGAGTGACTTGTAGTAAAAATGACGCAGTTTGTTTTATTCTTATTTAAAATTAATCTATTTGCAATCAACCAACACTCAATAAGTGAGTAGTGAAAATTTATTTCTTTATAAACATTGCTCATTGTTTTGCCGATGAACAAAATATTAGTATCATCTGCGTACTGGGTGGTTTTATGGTTAGTTTCTTGGATTACCAGCTGGTGGCAGCTGGATAGATCCAGCTGCCTGTCAATGGTAAAGTCAATTTTTTGTGACATGTGATCTGAAATATGATATTCATTTACTGCAGCAGATACAACTTCAAAATTAGTTAAAATATTATCCACGCTACTGCTACCACCATGATAAACTCGTGTGGGGCTGTCGATGTTGATAAAAACATTAAAAGATTTTAACAATAATAAGAAATCTGTGATGTTCTTACCACTTGATAAGAAGTCAATATTGAAATCACCGGCTATGGCATATAAAGTCTTTTTAGCAAGTAGGTATTCAAATATTTCGAACATTTTACTTAAGAATACTCCTATATCATGATCAGGTGGGCGGTAAACACAAACTGCTACAATTTTATATGAATTAATTGTAATCTCTGCAGCAGCACATTCAAATACATTGCACAAAGATAGCTTATTAATTACTTCACAGGGTTTTACAGCGTTCCCATTCCTAGTATATACTGCAGCACCCCCATGCGATCCACTTTTCCTGCAGAAATATGCGGCCAGATTGAAATTATCGATGTGGTATGCGCTAGTTCTTCATCTGATTTCCAGTGTTCAGATAGTGCTAATATTTGACAGTTCCTGTTTTCCTTCTCATGAAGCATAGACTCAATTTTATTGACGCTGTTTCCTATTGATTGAACATTTTGGTGTATAATGGCAATATGCTTTTGCGATTTCTGCGCCGAGACGAAAATTGCAGACCTTAGTTGTCAATTTGGTGTCGATGACTGTTTACTTGGGAAATAGTAACGTCGAATAGATAGTCCATTTGGCCAGAAATTTGGGTCCATCATTTGATCTTTCATGGAGAAAGTGATACCAATACGTACTGATTGGCTAGTATCAGTTTTATTGATTTCTTGAACATCCACCTCTTCCCCGGGGCATTTACCACATATATAGCTTTTTATGTTTTCAATTGTTACCGATGGTTTGATGCGGCCAATGTATAACCATGCCTTGCGACAATTTCCAGCAAACTTTGGATCATTTACGTTCGACGAGCCATATATGGTAGGTGTTCGCAGGCCAGGTTTACCCAATAGGCCAACCTAGGCGATCGCCTTGGGGCGCCAAGTAAATAGGGGCGCCAAAATTTGGGCCAATTAATTTTTATATTCATGTTTCTTTCCGTTTCTTTTAATTAAATAATATAGTTTCCGGCGAATATTTTTTATATCTTTAAGTTCAAATTAACTGTTCAAACTGCACTTTTATTTTGAATACAACATGATATTTGTGTTCAAATGACAAAGAACAATTTATTTAAAGTAGGCATGTTTCAAAGCATATACGACATAAAATGTATTAATTCTCATATTATCAAGTCCATTAAAATTAGAGTCATTATTGGGTTCCAAAAACTGGAGTTTCCTTTTACGATTCTAGGTTAATTTTGTTTTGTATTCGATGCAGCTGGATTTATTTTTTCCTGCTTCCTCGTAAAGATCAAATTTAGATCTTTGTTGTGTTAAATATTCAATTAAAGTAATATAAATTTGCACAACGACTGTTAAATCTATATTAACGTGTTTTATTGCAAGCATCGATTCTCTCCAAAATATTGTTCCTAAATTCAATATTTGTCTGTCTACTGATGATGATTGTTTTGCAGTCGAAATGCATATTTAGTGTAATAAATGTTTATTGTGAAAAAGGTTATTCTTGTTTCATTAAAAACTTTCACAAGCTCCAATACTTTGATAGTATACAAATAATATGCCTTAGAGTCAATCCTATTATTTTTTATGTACCTAGTCGTATATAGAGTGGGCGCCAAAGCAGTAAATTTTTACAAAATTTAAAGCTTGAGGATTTTTTTCTATGAAATACATATTAATAAAACAATTGAGAGTATTAGTTTTTGTCTTGAACTTCAGATTAGCAAATTTTTACAAAATTTCAAGTTTTAGGATTTTTTTCTATGAAATAAATTATAATAATACAATTGACAGTATTGCATTTTGTCTTGAACTTCAGATTAGCAAACATTGTTTGTTTAACTAATATTATTTATTAGTTTTATTTTGATTTTTATGAAACATTTTTATATTTATGTACTTTGATGTACCCATTATTAAATTACCTGCATCACTTTAGACATAATAAGGGAGGCGGCAGCTGATGGTTCAAGAGGCGCCACCTTAAAAATCGCCTAGGGCGCCAACATTTGTTAAACCGGCCCTGGGTGTTCGTCGTTTATGTTTCTGGCTGTTTGATTCTGTACCACCGATCGGATTACTTGTGCCAATCGATTTTGAGACTATTTTATTTGGGTGCAGCTGTGCAATGCTAGTTGCAGGTATCGGTGATTTGGCGATTTTTGACTTCCCAGAAAACTTCGCATCGTTTGTGACAGATGCATAGGACTGGTTGCCAGCCTTATTTAATAGTTATTTACAAACCAAGTGCGGGAACACAATTTTCCCGCATGAACGCAATTTTGAAGCATGAGCGACCGAAGGGAGCGAATGCTTCATCTGCGTGAATGCGGGAAAATGATTCCCGCAAGTGGTTTGTACATTTTTTTTTTAAACGAACAGAACGATCAGCATAAACTCAAATAATTTTCATTCCGTTTCAAAATATGAAATAAAGCAAGCCATGGCTGTATAGCAAAACAATGATTGTTACTTTGACAGTTGATTTTTTAAAGCCTGTCGTTTAAAGTCTCAGTTTCTAATAAAATGTCTTCCGATTCGGATATAAGTAGTTGTACACCTCCGGAAATCCGCAATGCCGCTAATACGGCAATTAAAAATTTATTGCCGGATAAATCCAAACGAAGGTACGAGTTGGTATACTCGAAATTTATGGATTGGTGCAGGTTAAACAAAATACGGACTTATTCAGAAAATTGTTTGCTGGCATATTTTCAAACCTTTTCAAGCAAAAAGTCGCTATGGTCCACTTACTCTATGCTAAAGTCCTGTCTACTAATACACAATAACGTAGATATTTCCAAATTTACGAAATTTTACGCATTTCTCAAAAAAGAAACGTATAACCTGAAACCGAAAAAATCCAAGGTATTAGAAAGTCATGAAATTGACAAATTTATTCATGAAGCCCCTGATAACTCATTTCTGTTAATGAAGGTACGTACACAATATGTTTCATTAATCGATATTATTCTATTATTCTATAATATGTTTTACAGGCAGTAGTAATATTGGGCATTTCTGGCGCTTGTCGCCGCGATGAATTATGTAAAATGTTAATTGATCATATCGAGTTTAAACATGAAATGGTACTTGTTAATGTACCAGAGACCAAAACTAATATTTCTCGACGTTTTGTGGTGATCAATCCAGAATGGATAAATTTATTGTTAAAATACAAAAATTTAAGAGTAGGGACAAATAAACGTTTCTTTTTGACCTACAGAAATGGGAAATGTATTAATTCACCTATTGGTCTTAATACAATTGGCAAAATACCTTGCTCTGTGGCACAGTACCTTCAGCTAGAGGCTCCACAGGCCTACACTGGTCATTGCTTTCGAAGAAGTTCAGCTACTTTACTTGCAAACAACGGTGGCGATTTACTGACTCTTAAAAAATTTGGCGGTTGGAGATCTTCAAGCGTGGCCGAAGGTTACGTCGATGACTCTGTGCAGAGTAAAATTAACGTAGCTGAAAGATTGATGCAACCAGCTCCGAGACCTTCATCTCAAGTTGAAAACTATACAATCTCTGAAACTCTTAATGTGTGGCACACTATATCTAAACCCGATGCGGTGGAAAGTTCGGGAATTTGCATTTCAAATTGTACTAATTGTACGATAAATGTGTACAATAATAACCCTGCTTAAGTCGATGTAGATCGTTCACAATAAATAATTATGTATTGATTTATTTATGACAGTGTTTTTTTGCCGTTTTCCCGGTCTACTAGACCGGGAAATACGGATTTCCGGTTGTCAATAGAGTGCGTCAAATGTCACTTTCGAGGCGGTGAGTTCAAAAAACAATTTGCGGCTTCTGTACATCATCATATGTTTCATTTAAACTGTTTACATTTTTTTCTCTGAGTTGTTTAACCTCAACTTTTAACAAAGCATTTTCGTATTCTATGCGTTGGAACTTCTCTAGTAATAAAGAGTTACTTAAACGTAATTCACTCACTAACTCTTGTAGATTGGAGTAAGCTTCCATAGGGAAATCTAAGTCTCCTTGCACCCGCGGGGGAATCATCATGAGATCAACTCCACAGCACGATTTCACTTTTTTTAAGCATCCATTGTGGTACACCGAGTCACATAACAGACACTTTGTTCCGGATCTTGCGAAGGAACCACATTGACACAATTTATTCGACTTAGAATTAATTTTAATAGCAGACTCACTGTCACCAGCGTCGGCCATTTTTCAAGTATTATTAAGTATTAAATATAGCTTTTAAGGTTTAGTTCGCGATAGTCTGTCAATTTTTGTAAAATACAAATTATAACTGAAATTTGTTTATGATTGTCAGATTTTGTTATAATTATAAGTCTCAGTTATTTTACTATAATAAATATCGACATTTTTACAAATGTATGAACTAATCTTTGTAAACATTAACTTTACTAATGTTCAAAATTGAAAACAGTCCTTAATAAAATTGATCTTACTCATATACGTATTGCATTTTATTTTCTATGTGAAGATTCAAGAACAGTTTTAATATTTGTTGTATTTGCAGTACATATTTATGATTGCATATTATTTATGTGTAACCAAGTTAAGTGATTCTCTAAACTTTGTACTGTGAACACAATAAATTTTGAAATTGTTTTTGAAAAGAGTTTCATTTTCAAATTTTGAATTTCTATTCCGTTTAAAGCTCCCGCCAAAAATCGTTCTGTGATCAGCGCCGTTCGCGGAGCGCGGCCAACAACTAAGTCTGAAATTTTTTGCAATGTGAGTGGCCTATCTATAAGGGGGTTATCTATGATACAATCTGTCTGTATGCTACCGGCCGTTATTCACAAACAATGGAAATTATGATGAATGTGGATCACTGGATTATTCAGCACATATAATGTGTCAATAATGGCGGACAGAGTTCTTAAAAAAATTACAGCGACCCTGAAAGCGACTACAGATTTTGGCGCCATCTATTTTGTACAGGTCCGTACCCACACGAAACCTGGTCAATTTAAATCATATAGAGTGCACAGGGTATGCCTGCACCGACGCCGCTAATGAGTTGATTTTTATTTTCTAGAATTACACAGGAAATTCCTTGCGGGTAGATGCAGGCATCCAGTTATACATTGTCAATATGTGTAGTAACGAAAAAAGCCCGGTATATGGGTTTTGCGACGGAAATGCTCGTACAGAAGGTAAAGAATATCGTACCCGATTGTCTGGCCGCAGATTACAGATAGTAATCTGTTTTAAGCAATGTGCATCGTACTAGTCGAGAAATTGGTAGTTGAATTTGACTTAGAGGAAAATATTCCCAATACAATTAAATGATGTCTCACACATATCGTTAGATGGCTAGCTATTCAAATCGGTACTAACCGAATGAAATGCATATTCTTCAATAGAACACTTTGCCGTACCTACTCGTATTAGGACAGATATTAAACAAAATACTTACTTTCATTTGTTTTTAAAGCGCCCCAATGAACGTTTATTGGAAGTTTTTGACTTAAAATCAGGTCAGGAGTAAGTACTTAAGCTATGTACCTATGTACCTATATCCTATTGCTGGACGCCATAATATTTTTTTTTCCAATGTTTTTCTTTATTTGTTGCAATAAAGGTCACAAGTCATGTCATATTACAATAAATAAAGGGGGGTACTTCGTCCTCTTCTTCGTAAAAGTTGCCACATTTAACTGGGTCATCTAACTGGTTGTATTGTTGTATTGCGATGCTTGTTATTCCTGGTTTGAGTTGTTGTTGCTTACAGGTGTAGGTTCTTATGTGTTGATTGTTTCTTGTATCGTGTGTATGTATCTCGTTGTTCGTTTTTAGAATGATGCTGCTGTATGTTTCTTCATGTTTTATTTTGTGTATGTGGAGTATATTGTTAAACCTTATGAGCTGTTTTATGTTTAGTTCGTTCGTTTGTTTATATATTTGTGTTGTGTTTGTTGTGAGTGGTAGTTTGTAAATTATTTTTAGGGCTTTGTTTTGTTGGGTCTGTAGTTTACTTATATTCTTCGTTGTTGTGTAGCTCCAAATGTTTATTGCGTAGTTGATGTTTGCCATGAAAAGTGTATGGTAGAGGGTTTTTTTTAGATGGTTGGATATAATTTTTGTTATTGGTTATTGAGTTTCGTCTTTATGTGATATTCTTACATAAGGTTGTCAACAGATATTTGAATGAAATTAATATGCATCTGTTAATATGCATTATAATTACACATTATTCAAATTATATTCTACAGTGACCGTACGGTACAGTGACCGGTCTTAATGTATCCACCTAATTACTGTGAATAATAATGATACATGAATAAAGAAAGGAAATGATTATTAAAACATTTTATACTGGCTTCAGTTTACGCCAGTTTACGTCAGTTTACGTCTTGATTAATTCTCGGTTCAATTTAATTATCGAGCAATTCCATCTGTAGTAACAGTTCATAAGTTAGTGAAGGAGTTCGAATACACAGTAAGTGTTGCAGAAGGTCATTCAAAAGGTAGTTTTTTAATATTACAGTCTAAATATTAAATTGAAACATTAATGCCAACAAATAACAAATTAATCGCACTGCAATTTTGTATTTTTTTAAATTAATGGCTACTCATATTTAAATATACAGTGTGTCTTATTGACTACCAGACATAGCAAAATTAACATTATGAAATGATATAAGAATCAACTATTGCCATGAGCTATACATTCTTTCTGAGTGGCCAAGTAACCAAAATAAAATATTTAAAATAGAAATTTACTTCTGTCAAATAATTTTCATATTACATGATTACTTAAAAAATATTGATAATTAAAGGGTGATAGTTATATTGAGTTAGCAAATTTTAAAAATAACAGCAATCTGACATATATGTAAATTTAATTAATTCAACTACCTGCTCTTTTATTTGCACCAATCACATTTTTAGATACAAACACAACTATTGCTCTTTACATAATTCACCAATGTTAATTTTGCTATGTCTGGTAGTCACTGAGAGACACTGTAGAAAAACTATAAATACATTTCTAGTAGAAATCATGAGAATAATTCAGTGTTTAATATCGTTAAATGCTAAATCATTTTCTCGTTTCATTGATACCAAAACATTTTCTCTGGGTATATTCTATCTGGCAAGCAGCAAATTGAAAAAATGATAAAAACAATGTTAAATCTCTGTACGCCACTTATATCTAACAGTAGGGCTGTCAATACCCGAAGTTTCAGGAACCGGGTACCCGGTTCTTGAAATACCCGAAACCTGGATACCCCGGTTTCGGGTACCCGGAACCGGGTTTCAAAACCCGGGTAACCGGAACAGGGTTTCATAACCCGGGTACCCGGAACCGAGTTTCAAAACCCGGGTACCCGGAACCGGGTTTCAAAAGTCGCAAAAAAATATTTGTGTATTCCTGGAACGTCTACATCATCAGAACGAGTTTTTTTCGGTGGCAGGGAATCTAATATCTGCCAAACGAAATTGCTTGCTACCCAAAAATGTAGAAAAATAATGTTTTTGTATCAAAACCAACATTTGTAATTTGTAACCATTCATGTTATTTGCGTATTATATCTTTTTGTATTTTTTTTAATATAAATGAATAAAATTATAAATATGCATTATAATTATTACATTATATTATTTTCTTATGGTTGTGAATGTTGCTTAACTTAACTGGCAAACTTTGTTAGAATATAAACGGGTCCAGTTCAATATATCTGCAGATGAGCCGCTGTGGCACCAATTTTTTTTTTTAACAATTTGGTTGTTTCCTTATGATAAAATTAACAAAAATTGCTCTTGTAGCGCCTCAGTTTATTAAGTCACACACAGTTAAGACACACTGTTTTCACTAAATAATAAAATACTTTTAAAAATTGCTAGTGAATATTTTTATTTATATTATGTATATGACTTTGTGAAGACAGTGAATATAATTTTCCAAATTAAACATTGAAATGCAAAAAAATATTTTGTGTTGAACAAAAAAAATCATGAATTTATTCTATTCATGAAGTATAAGATCAGAAATCATATTCATTATTTAAATTATTTAGCGATTAATAAATAGTTACCGTAGCGCACCTGATCACGTAATTTAATGTAAGTATAGTTCTGTGCAAATAAATATTGCTCCGTCTTTGCTACAAATTTTGGTACTTTACTAACTATAAACTACCCGTCCATATCTAAACAATTTATCACACAGTATGCCAATATTTAACTGTATATAAATTACAGAACACCGCCTATGTCCGTCAAAATAACTTTTCATTTCACTTTTTAAGTTATTAGTTACCTGTCTAATTTTAGTTTTTATTCCCAGTCATTTTACTATGCTAATTATATCAACAAGTGCGATTTACATTAATACGGAAGGTTTGGCCAATATCAAAACGCGACTAAAAATATATTGATGCATATTGAACAACTTCTGCAATAATGTTCATTCTAAATATGTACGCTATAATGAAGGAAGATTAATAAAATATATGTCTATGTGCGTAAACAATTGCTCTACACTTTGATTAATATTGTGACTATAAATTAATTATTTAGAGTATTGTAATAAATTTACCGGGGTATAACCGGGTTTTGAAACCCGGTTCCAGCTACCCGGGTTTTGATACCCGGTTCCGGGTACCCGGGTTTTGAAACCCGGTTCCGGGTACCCGGGTTTTGAAACCCGGTCCCGGGTACCCGGGTTTTAAAACCCGGGTAAAACACGGCTCCCAGAACCGGGTACCCGGGTACCCGGTTCTTTCTGACAGCACTATCTAACAGACTATGTTTTCATTGCGGAAGAGGTAACATGGATATTTCCATGTGAAAACTGATGTGTCCGCCTCATGCCTTTAGCATACTAATAATTGAAATCATGACTATGTTAGGTTCCGAAAATGTTTATATTACACTCATTTGCACATACATGTGGAAATAAATTTACACATAAATTCGATTACTCTGTTCAAATTAATTTTTCGAAAAAGATTGCAAAATTAACGGTTTTAAATAAATGACGTTATATACAACATGTTCGTCTTGGTACGTCATTTGTTTTTAAAGGTATAACGTAATCTATAGTAAATGACAACCTATATTGTTTATGATAAATTTCGGTAGTACTTTTCATTCTTTTATCAACGGTATAAAATTTTCAATACGTTACATTTGAAAAAAACTGAGTAAAGGTGCCTTAAAATTGAAATGTTAAAAATTCTTAAAATTTGCAGAATCAATCTTGTTACCTTATAAAACAACGTCACAAAAAATGAAAACAAAACATTCTAAAGTCTAAATACGTATTAAGATTTAAAAAAAAATTGTAACCAGAAACAAATATATTGAAAAAAAAAATAACAAAAACAGTCATTCATTTTAAATTCGCCTTGGGTATTGTCACATGGTATAGGGTCGTCACTTTGAACAGCTAGCATGTAGCATGTGCATATGTTTGTAATTTATGTTATTGCTAGAGGTTTTTTCAAATGTTTTGTACGTTTATACGGTAATTATATACAATCTACATCTACAAATTTAGAGAATTTTTAATATTTCTACTTAAGGCACTGTTTCTCAATCTGTTTCAAAGGCCATGTATTGAAAATTTTATACCGTTGAAAAGAAGATAAAAAGTACTACCGAATTCAATAATTAAAACTATAGGTTGTTTACGAGCCAATTAATAAAAAAATGATGACGTCATAACGTTAAAAACAACAAGATGAAAATGGTGTAGTAAGTATAACGTCACTTAATTACAATCGCAGCACCCTATCGAAAATTTGGTCAGTAAATTTATTTGAATGATTTTTTCTTCCAAAGTTCGTAGTTAGAATCATAATGTAATTATAAATAATTTTTCATCGAATGAAAAATGTGGATATTCTACACCATTTTAAAATTTCAAATCAGATATTTCGCGCGGTCACTTTATACACGTATAAATAGTTTAAATTACTTACTTTACAAAACCACAATTTTTTGTAGAACTCACGGTGTATTCATAATTTTCATGAAACATTTTTAGGTCACTCTTCACTGGTAGTCAAATGGAAACTAAACACTTCCAAATTCTGGTGCATTTTTATATTATTTAATAAATTTTATGAGACCTCGGAGAGGTCCCAAAATCTATACCAGATGTTTGGTGAAATTTCCGTACCTACCTCCTCTATTAATGTAATTTTACTGCAGTAATTTGGATTTATTTGCTGTAAAATACCCTTGAAGTGTAATATTATTCTAGGACTAAAGTACACACCATAACAAATAAAGAAATATATTACTATGTGGGAGTAGATGGCATTAATCTGCCGTGATTAATGTGTGACAAAATCAAGTACTGTAAGAGTATTCATACTATATTGTATTGTTGTACAGAGTGAGCAACAATGATTGAAGTCAAGTTAAATTTCCCGCCGAAAAAACTGGGGAATTTCTTCGCTCCAAGTTTATTAGTAATTAAATTTACTGTAAAGATTTGACAGCCCCAGCCCAGTGCCGCCCGCGTCGTATTATTATTTATTACCATTGTGCTAATTCTTCGCATATAGTTATTTTGTCTTCTGCTTCATAAACATCAGTTCTTATCAGGACTACTCTGAGTAAATATTTGATTTCTGGTAAGTGATTTGCAGTTTTTAAGGTTATAAAATTATAAAAGTTGAGTTTTCTTCTAAATTTACAGAGTTTAAGTGAAATCGCTTTCCTATTACAATGGTTTTTACACCACAAGATGATGCCTTCATCCTGAAGGCTCATTATCGAAGTGGAACACTTAATGAAGACGGAACATGGACATATTCATTACAATCGTGTATGAATCAATTTAACGAAGCCTTCCCCGATGTCAACATTACTTACAAAATATTTATCCAGCATAAAACCCGTATTATCCACCGCGTTGAAGGAAAGAATTGTATTTGTAAGGGCAAGTCAACTGGAAGACCGTCTACCTTAACAGAAGAGATTGTTGCCGATGTCCAACAACGGCTTGACAAAGTCCAACAAAATCTATGAGAAAACTTTCAGCACAAACAGGTTGGTTCTTAATTTTAGGGTGCAAAAAAGTTATTTTTTATCATTCATGTGGTCTTTATGGCATACAAATTTTAATGTTTATATCCGCTTACAGGAGTATCGTATGGGAGTTGCCGAAAAGTCGCGAAGAAAATTCTCCATTTGCACCCGGATAAGGTATCGGTAGTTCAACAACTTCGCCCACTTGATTTTCAAAAAATAATTGATTATTGCAATTGGTTTAATCAGAATTTAAATGATAATGATATGCTGGACAGGACCTTTTTCACTGATGAGGCGTGGTTTCACTTATCAGGATATGTGAACAGCCAAAATTATCGTACATGGGCTACAGAAAATCCTCATACGTTCATCGAAACAGATTTACAGCCACTTAAAATTGGTGTTTGGGTAGCAACTTCGAGACGTCGGATAATTGGCCCAATATTTTTCAATGAAACAATCAATGCGGAGCGTTACCGAACAATCATCCTGGAAGCATTTCTTAATCAGGTGCATGATGATAATATGGGTATATGACAAATAATGGGTTATTTTCAGCAAGACGGAGCCACTGATCAAACTGCGTTTGCGACAATTAATTATTTAAGAGAATTTTACGATGATCGATTGATAAGCTCAGGATTATGGCCACCACGTTCACCAGACCTCACGCCGTGTGATTTTTATCTTTTCGGACATTTGAAAAATAATGTTTTTAAAAATAGGAAACACAACCTAAACCAACTCCAAGAAGCAATTGAAGAAGAGATAAGAAACATAACTCCAGAGCAGCTACAATATGTTTTTGAAAATAAAAAACGAAGAATTAACATTTGCCTTGAAAACGAAGGCCGCCATTTTTAACATTTGTTGTAAACTTTTATTGTAACGTTTAAAAATATGTAATTATGATTAAATATTTAATTCATTTTGTTGTTTTGTTTGTTGTTTGCTACGCCACTGGAAAATCAATCTAGGGGATATTCTTTTTATATTTTCAGTTATACCAACGCGCGTATTTGGTTGCCTACCTATCAAACCTCAAGCATTGTTGCTCACACTGTACAAATACAACATAACACAACATTTAACGATCTTGTAGAATTATTCAGAGTATTGTAAATTATTTGTTTATTTAACGACGGCCTATTTCTGTCGCTATAGCTAATTAATGCGGCCAACAGTATAAGGAATCGAGTGTTTATTTCCTCTGCAAGGTAACGTAACTTTGATACAGGATTTTACTCACTCATACATTCTCGGGTACACGAGGTTCGAACCTATTACCCTTGGCGTGACAATCTAGTGAACTAACTCTTTCAAAAATTTTAATTTTAAGTGTTCCCGTCCATTAGAGGAAACACATGCGCAATTAAGTAATTAGTGTAAAGTTTATATTATTCGCGTTTGGAAAGTAAATAACAACCCACAAATAACACCATGGCCACATGGAAACAGAAAGAAATCGACATCATCAAGCGATTCCTGCCGGACCAAGGTACCCCCGTAACAGCAGAGATCCTGCTTTAGCTACAACAGCTGCTACCGCGTCGATCGCAGGCAGCGATAAAAAAGAAAGGAATGGAGGTAAGAACAAAAGGAGAAAATGCTACTAACATCAAATGAGTACCTTGGTCGCACGATGAGATCGAACGCTTGGCGCAGCTCTTTGCGGCAACTCTTCATCTTAAAACTAAAAAAGCGAGGGTGCAAAGCATTATAACTCAGTTTCCTGAACGCACAGTAAAAGCGATTAAAACCCTACTGAGAGATGATTTCCTCGCGCTATATAATGCAAAGAAGACACGTGAGGCCCACTCCGGGTACTGGGAGCACGAATTTCGGCGATAACACCGAGATCAGCGAACCAGATGTACGCGCAAGAAACACGCGCCCACAACCGATAGACAATAATTTTAACATCACAGACGACGAGCCGGCGATATTACCGCTCACCACGAATGACAAAACCACAAGAAACGCGGAAACAGTTCCGCAAAGCTGTCACCCTTACATACTCAATAAACAAGTATGCTTGTTGTATATGCAAAAAGCTACTAAGATTCTATATCCATAGCAATAATCCACACATTTCCAAATTAACACCTTATTGGAGGATGAGCTCCTGAAGATCAAAAGGACCATCAAGAAACCAGCCAGAAAACACAGGGCATCGAAACAAGCTATTCTGGCAGCATGCTACATGTTGAGGAAGCTGGTTGTAGGCAGCATGGGTAGACAGCACCAGAAGCTCCTGTACAAATTCACGAAGAATAAGATCTCAAAACCATATATTGTTCGAGTGGGTTAAAGTCACTCACGCGAAAATCAAATAAATATGGAATCAATTGCTTATAAAAAAAACCGAAAAAACTGCCTGATGGTTGTACAAAAATGTTGATTGGCAAATATTGTTCTTCATTATTACATAACTATATACATTAAATATAGATATTTTATTTCTATTAGAAGTGGCGCTTCCGCTTCGCATTCCGCTTGGCGGTAAACTTGAAACACTCGGTATGCACTGCTATAATCTTATCACTAAAGCACGGACAAATATGCACGGAAAAAGACGAAAGTCTGCGCATATATATGCACACAAAATTATAGAAATATGCACCAACATTTCAAATATATTTATGCCAATATATGCAAATATATTTAATTAAAATCACGTTTAAAAATTGAAAATACTTTATTTATATTACATATATATGAAAATAATTTATTTATCATTCAACTTTTAAATTAAAAATATTAATTATTAAATATTTTTCCAAATTTTCCATACTGAAAGAGCGCCTCCTGTCGCTTAAAAGATGTTTTTGTATGAAGAAAAACTTCGTTCCACATCGACGGAAGTTATTGGAGCAAATTTAAAATATGCAACTATTGAAGCATCCATTTCGAGAGGTAGATTTTCGTCAAATTCTCTTTTCATAATATTTGACATTATTTTTAGTATCTGAAAACCTTCATTTTTTAATAACACTTGTTTAAGCTTATCTTTAATACGATTAACAGCAGGCCCACCAGGCAGACCCACCAGCCACCTCATTCAATTTGCCACTTAAATCTTTCACAAGATCTATTGATTTATTTATTTATTGATTTATTTTATGCCTTGTTCTTCTATTTTGTTAAAGTATCGCGAATTATATTAAAATTCGTTTTTATGAAAGCCAATTCTTGTGGAATCTTGGGATCATTGAAAAATGTTTTGAAATCCTTAATTGATATCGAATCGTTGGAAAAACTGAGAACCAAATCCTTAATGGCCAAATGGCCAAAAAATGGTTAGCGTAGAAGACGGCAGCATCAATCCAAGTACCCCATCTTGTGATAATTGGCTGTGGTGGCAAAGGCACATTTGGTAATGTGTCTCGATACACTTGTACTCTTAACGGAGCTTTGAGAAATATCTTTTGAACGTTGTTAACAATATTATTTACCATTGGAAAATTAATTCTAACTTCCGCGACTCTATTGACTCCATGGGCTAAGCAGGTAGTGTGAATAAGGTTTTTATAAAATATTTTCAAATGTTATCCAGCTTTCACCATGTATGATGCTGCGTCTGAAAGCATTAGCAACACTTTTTCTTCTGGCACTATCTCAGGCAAATAAAAATTAGCCAATCCTTCATGTACGAATCTAGATTGGTGCATTGTTTGTTTTATCAAGTTCTTTTATACTAATTAAATACGACTTGCCTGGTTTATTCTCGTTTAAACTCCAAATTAATAAATTTGCGATGTAACGTCCGCAGTTATCCGACGTTTCGTCGACAATGAAGTATATATAGCTATTTTCAATAATTGTTTATATAGTAATCATTGTTTCTCTGTACAATTCATCTACATATTGTCTCCTTAAATACCTCTCGTCTGGTATTTAAATTTTACAATATTCTTGCAAGAACGTCTTCAATTTTGAGTTTTTCAGTTTGCTAAACGGAATATTGGCAGATATTAGAGCATTACATAATTCAAAATTAAAAGCGCCCATCTCTTTCATTTTCTAGCTTGAACTTAAGCTTTCATGTAGCGTTTGTTGTTTTTTTGATATTTGGTTTTTGACATTATTTTCGTGTAAACTTGTTTTAATGTGTTTTATTATTTGAAATTTTCTTTTACATGGAATCTGGTGTAACATGGAAAAAAAAAGTCAAATTTGATTAATTATATTACGGGAAATGGCTGATTTGATACTTAGGTTTAATTTGTACATATTTTTATACTTCGGAAGGGGGGCGATACTGAGTGGGCGTTTTGTCGGTCTGTCGAATTTATAAATAGGTCCACTGTGCCATAAACGCGCCCATTCGAGCTTAAGGCTGGGGAATCGAGCCGCCTCGGACTGTGGACAGTTGATCTCTGAAGATAATTAATATTTTTGAATATTTTTTTCTGTACTGTATTTCAATATATATAGACTGTGTCTGGAAAACTTTTTGAAAAAAAAATCTTTTGAACTTAAAGTTTTAATGTTGATAAGTATATGACGTATTTAATATAAATCAACTAAACTCTATCCAGACACCCTTTACATAAGGTACTTCAAGAATCCGTCAAATATGTTTTTATAAACTTTTTGGTTTTTGAGATCAAGTGTCCCGCGTGCTCCGTTAATTTGGTGCAACCTCAGACGATTTGAGTACGGCGCGAGAACAAAACAGTTCAGGCATTACCGGTTAGATGGCGCGGCGGAATTTACTTTCGTTAATATCATTCTTCTGGGTTAATTTATTAACTGTAGATATGTAAATAAAGGATGTACTTCATAATTTGCTTTCACTTGCTGAATAAAACAGTTTTTACATAGTTTGTTAATGACGGCGGGAAAAAAGTCCTCCTTCGAGCGAAGCCGCAATTTCCGCTCAGTTCATGTTTCAAGTGAGCGGCAAACAGTGAAAATAAAGCGGGCAAAGATGATTTGCTGTGATTATTTTTATACTGGAAATTTGTAAAGCTACGCATACGTATGTTGGGATTAATTAAAATCAATTGATTTTAATCATTAATAAATATTAAATTGAAATTATTATATAAATCAAATTTTAAATAAATTATTGATTTAAATAGCAAAGGGAGGCCAAAGAAACCATAATGAAGGTCAGAAGTTGGAGGGAGGTTGCCAAGGACAGAGTGTTCTGAAAGGAGGATGCCAAGATCCACATAGGGCTGTAGTGCCACAGGATGAATGAACTAATATTCAACATATTCAAGAACAATAACTTATAAAAAAAGTAATGTAGACAGCAATCGTCTTTCCCCATATATTTATTAATATGAACAATTGGTATTGAAATTAATATTTATAGCAATATTCTTACACAACAATTATTACGGAGATACATCAGGTTTAAATTAAGTAATATCTATAACTATTCTCCTTATAATATTATTGTCAGTACTAACTTTATAATTGTTGATTTTTTATTATACACCTTATAGTAATATAATACCTAATATTCGCAATTTGATTTAGGAAAAAAAAAACAATTAAAATTTATGCCTTTATTCTTTTTTTTTCAATTTGCAACTTTTGTGCATCTTTAATATAATCCGGATCCTCATATTTCTTTTTTTTTTTAATTTCCTCGAAACATTTCTGGCAAAATACAATGCATATAAAACCTTACTAGCTTTTCCAGCATTGTATCTTGCCAGAATGTTTCATCTTTTCTTATCTCCTCTATATAAATATCGGTTTCTTCATTAATAAATACAACAAAATAACATAACTTCCTTTTTGATATATTTAATTGCCCCTGGACCTGGAAATAGGAAATTAATTATCTTGTATCAAAGGAATATATATATATATATATATATATATATATATATATATATATATATATATAAATATCATGATAATGAATACCTGAAAATAGTAATCATGATGCCTTTTCAGGCTTAACTGATTATTTTTAAATTCTAAGCATATATTTTTATGCAGTGCTGCTTCTTTTAAAGATATGTTTAAATCTTTTAATTTTGGGATACATTTTATCTCTACTAAAGTATCGTCTCCTACTAATCCTGCAATTCAAATTCAATTATTATCAAATTAACATCAACTAATAAATTTCGAAATTGAATGTCGAATATATTGTATACCGTCTGGCGAAGCAGCAAGAAATGGATGAGTGAGGTCCACATATAGACCACTTGGTTCTACTTTAATATTTAATTTCTCTTCCAATTTTTTTACAGCCACTTCTTCATTAATTTTTCCATACTCCATGGCTTCACTTAAAAAGTTTGTTGGTGCTAAAATTGATTTGACCAATGAATGACAGGGCGTCCAATCTTTTCTTTTCACTTTAGCACCAAATTTTTGAGGCAGTGAGACGAAAAGATCTCTCACGCCTGTATATAGGATTTTCAAACTGCCCTCTAGTACATTTTAAAATTTCGCCCTGCCTTTCTTTGCTCATCTAAAAATAAAATGTAAGTAACTGCATTTGATTATAGTAACAATAAATTAAGTGCCTCAAGGTCTAATATTTCGACAAATCAACCGCTGTTGTTGCGCCCGGTGCGGTGGCCCGGTACCTTGAATATTCGACATATATTTGGCATGCTGCACATACGAAACGTTTCAGAAATAAGTTGATTTCCAAAATATATAATAAATATGAGGCGATTAGTTATCAGGCCAGGAAACCCTAGGACCCAATAAATGTAAAATAATAATAATATAAAAACATTCTGCACAAAAAACTTCCATGTGGTATGTGCAATGTGCATGGATGTAACTCCCATTTGAGCATTAAAATTATAAAACGCAAAACATATTTGAAATAATTCGTCAAACATATTTTTTTGTTATAATCTTTCTTCTTTTACCCTTTCGGGTGTTGAAGTGGTGTTATCTTTCCTTCATGTATTTTCTTTTATCATTTAGTTCCTTATCATTTAGTACTTGTGCATTGGTTATCCCTCTCTTATTTAATATTTTTTCAATATTTTTGCCCCATTTCTTTTTTGGTCTTCCGACTCTTCTATTTCCTGTTATTTTTGTTTCCCATATCTTCATTGTTTGGTTGTTGTCTTCTCTCCTGATTATGTGTCCCACCCATTGTAATTGTCTATTTTCTATCTGTTTATTGAGTTCTACCATTTCTAGTTCATTTCTGATGTCCATATTTCTCACTCTGTCTAGTTTTGTTACTCCGTATACTTTCCTCAGGTATTTCATTTCAAGGGCTTGGATTTTGCTTTGCACGTTTCACAGCCGTATAGTAGGGTAGGTACAAATAGTACGTTGTACATAATAAGCTTGTTTTTTGGGATATTTTGTTGTTGTTTAGTATAATTTTGTTAATCGTGTGAAAGGTTCTTGTCGTTGCTTATATTCTGTTGTTTATTTCGGTTTCCATATTCCCTTTCGTTTCAATAATTTGTTCTAAGAATTGTATGAGTTCTACTTGTTCTACTTTCTCGTTGTTAATTGTAATGCTTATTGCTTCTTTAGTTTCTCCTATTTTCATTACCTTTGTTTTTGATATATTTGTATTTAATAATAATAAGTCTCTCTTATTTTGTGCCATGATTGCCACATCGTCTGCGAAAATACATTCAGTTATTGCTGTGGGTTTTAGTTTGTTGTATCCTGTCATTGTTTTCTTTATCTTGGTTTTAATCTTCTTCATAGTTTCATCCATTGCTATTATGAACAAAATGCGGCTTAGTACACCCCCTTGTCTCAATCCTTTTGTGGTTTTAAATTTCGTTGTGATAATGTCTCCGGTTCTGATACAATTTTCTGTGTGGTTACATATGCATTTGATTGCCATCACCAGTTTAGGTTTTGTCTATCATTTAGTGTCTGCCACACAAGTGAAACAGTGGAACATTTTATTTTGAGATTAGTTTCTATAAGATACGAAAGATAACGAAAAATACATTGTATTTATAGAAGACCATTTGTCTCTGAACTTAGTTACTCCCTTAATATTGATGAAGTTGCTCTTGTTAATCTGAAATGTGGTTCAACATTTCTTCTCATGTAGATGACTTGCTATTCAATACTAATATATTGTACAATGACTGAGCAGTCAGCACTCATCTTTTTGAGAAATGTTCCGAGTAGTGTCCATTTTTTAAATATATATGATTGCAATATTTATTTCTCTCAATATAGTGTTTCTAATTAAATTCCCTGTAGACAGAATTATTTGAGAGATGGTAGATTATAAGAGCTTTTGAAAACCAGAGTGGTGTAAGTAAGTTTCATAATAATAATAATAAGTAATTCAGACACTCCAGAAATATACTAGAGATGTTTTCCTTGCATATTTCTGGACTTATCTGAATTTAGAAAAAAAAGACTTACACCACTGTGGTGTCCAACGGCTCATATATTAGTATTATTAAATTGCATCTTTCTAAAGATGTTTGCCTCTATCTATAACATCTTTTAGGTTTTTACTGGCAAAGGTCACTTTTGATAAATACCATTTTAGTAACGGATCGAATTTAGGTAAAAGTAAAATTATTTCTAAAAAAATACCGTGATCCAAGTCTTCGTTCTCAAATAACAATGTATTCAAAGATTTATCGTGATGAAAGTAATGACGAAATTCTAGCCCCTCTGGTCCCTCTAGTAGTAGTCTGTACAAGTACTTTAACTAAATATATCTATTATTCAGTGTAATACTTGTTTGACCTCATGGGCATTTTTTTGTCGGGCACTTTCTGCATTTGAAAACACCAAGTATACTCGTAGTATATTTATACATTTAATTTTAGGCATGTAGCTTTCAACATATTTTTCTTGTATCTTCCTTTTCTCGTGTCCTTGAATGCGCCGACAAGTATTTTTCCTGTTGTCATTCCATCCTTCACAAAAGAACTATACTTATTATCATCTATACAGCATTCAAACATTACAAAAATGCATTTTTTAAACACTATCAAAGCCATCCCCTATTTTCTTTATCTTCTCGACAAAAAAAACACATTTATTACACAGTGTGCGCCTAAAGTATGGAATAAATTCATTAAAAGGGAAATTAAAAAAATAGGAAAAAATCCTCGAACACGTCGATTTTCTATGATAAAAACACACATTTTTGCATGACAGTCGATCTTCAACCATCATTTGTTTTTGAGTTATGACGTCATCTATTATTTTTTAAATGACAACCCCCTATTTTTGTTCTTGATTTTGAGAGATCTTTTCATTGTCAAAGTGACAGTATAAAAATGTTGCCATGTTACATAAGAAAGTTTTCGAGTAAATGACAATTAAAAGTGAATAACGGCAAATCATGAAAAATGAAGCAAAAACGTCATCAGATTTAGTTATTCAAAGTGCTTGAGGTTGAATCAAACAATAACCCCGTGCGCTATTACATGCCGTCTGATATTAGCCTAAGCTGTACAAAACTATTCTTGCAATTTGAACATAATAGCACATTTAACTGTCACACAAAAAAAATGAAATTTTAATCATTCTCATCAGATGTAGGGATAAGAACTTTAGTGCTGGCGGAGCGATACGTCTGCAAGTCACTATGAAACGGAATTATGCCGACGCGAGCGGCATAAGGCAATGCACGTGTTCATACAAACTGCGAGCCCGATCTAGCCGAGTTCTAACGAAGTACGTCTCTGTACAAATCAAACTCGCACAAACTATCAGAGCCGCCTGGGCGGCCACTCACGGCGTACAAATGATATCCTAGCCCCTTAAGGTTGCGATATTGTGAACGAAGAATGACCTATAGTAAAGGACAGACGAATATTGTCAAGGAAGTGGCGCTCTCTGATGATAACTAGTATATACATATAAGTAATGAGTAATAAGTAATCCGTAGAGCGGCGCTAGGCACGCGTGCAAATACCATTCTATCACCAAGGTCATGCAAACAGCCTACAATAACACTGACTGGCTCGGCTCGTACCCTAAAAAATGAGTCCGCATGCGGAACACACTTGAACGAAATGAGAAAATCAGGGACATGCATATTTTCTTCTAAACTAGAATATGTATCAACTTTAGGAATATGTTACATATAAATTCTTTTGTTCCGAATGTTTAATTTTATAAGATTCAAGTATTCATATTCAATTCCCACTTCTGGTTTACGAAACAATTGGAACCTATGTATTCAAATTATTCAAAGAAATAAACATTCATCTTCGAATTACTTCTAATTTTCGAAATATTGCACAAAATTTACGTGAAAAGTAATTTAACACTTCTAATTTACTCTGTCCTACCACTACCAGTATATTATTTGATTATAAATATCCAATTTTAAGGTGTCTTACATACGCAATAACGACCCTACAGAAATGATTTATTTATAAGAACGCCACGGTCATTATGAGAAAATTAATACTATTTTTTTTCACCATGGCCCCCACATTCTAGTCCAGACCCCCGGACCGGGATCTCTGACGGGCCCTCTTTCCTTTAGTGCTAATGGTAGCTTGATACCCATAGAAGTATCAAATATTATCAAAAAAATATATATATCTGGCCTATTCGTCGCAATGCTTTCAATCAGTGTTGTAACAGATACATTTTTTTGTATGTAGATACAGATACAGAAACTTCAGAAAAAATGTATCTAGATACATATCTACAAATATACAAATATTCAAATTTGAAAATCAAATAAATACCTAAATTGATTGATTAAGAAAACTAAACTTCAAACGGTATCTCCCTACCATAAATCAAATATATACCTAAATTGATTGATTAAATAAACTAAACTTCAAACGGTATTCAGATACATTTGAAAAGTATCTAGATACCTCTAAATACATTTCAGATACATGGAAAACCAACGTAAAAATTGTTTTCTTTGTGAAACCGAAACTGAAATAAATTTAATCATAGACAAAATATAATGTTCAGACTATTCAGTATTCATAAATAATGCGAGAAACTAACGTTAAACTTAATTTAAGGTTGTTATATTTAGTACTTAGTGGTAAGTAATATTTATTTTTATTTTATTTTATGATTTATTTATTTATCCTGACTGGTTTCGGTTATGAAAAACCATCTTTAGAGGCATGTTTACATATCTTGAATTTATTTGAAATGTAATTTTAAATTTGATAAATGTCTAATTTTGTAAAATTAATAACGGTACAAAACGTTCGTCTGGTAGACGATTTCGACGGGGTGTCAGAATTTGTCCGCCAGCACCGAAAAGCCTCTCTACGGCAGCCAAGGAAGGCAAAATAGTGTTATATATTTTTGAAAACTGAGCAAACAATGCGGTTGTTTTTCAGACTTGACAAATCGCGGGATTTATCACTCATGTACTAATAATACTAATTAACAGCATTTGTGTTTGATGCGGAAGGTGTATCTGAGTATCTGAGATACTTGCAAAGTGTATCTAGATACAATTTTAGGTACTCAAGCAAGGATGTATCTAGATATGTATCTAGATACTTGAAATGTATCTAGATACTGTATCTAGATACATTACAACACGCTTTTACTGATCTCACTAAAATCAATATACTTATCTAAATCATTTTCGAAAGTAAATCTAGTATACAGGGTGTCCGAGGAGAAAGGTAACACCCTAAATATCTACGAAAATATATGTTTTTCAAGAAATCGCTGAAACTCGACAAGTTTCAATTCAAGGGGGACAACTTTTGGCAGGCAAATACTCTTCTATTGTTTAACCCCCTGGCCATAGGGGAGGTAAATCTATTTTTTTTATATATTATATTTAAATTATATTTATATTTATATATATAATTTGTAACGGTTTATTTTGCGAAATGCGACCGAGCGGCGGCAATACCGTAGGCAGCCCAAATGGCTAGTTTTTTGGACATGATTGTGTCGCTTGATAACGCGCAGAGATGCTGGGAAGGCCGGAGAGCGGATTCATTCTGGTGACCTGCATCGTGCCCACACCTCCGATTGTGAAATTTGAAATCTCGGTACCCTGTGAGTGGTAGAAGTTTCAACGGAAGTTTCCGGATCTTCATATCGGATTGACTAACGTAGTTCGGCGTGCTGGTAATAATAGCATAATACGTCCGAAAACTACGGCGACTTTGTCGGATTTTTTTCGAGGGCCACGTGCAGACACTTTCTTTCTTCGAGCCGCTTCCCATCTCAGGTGTGTACAAAAATCATTTCTTTCCGCCGCGATATTTGTAATGCGTGAGAGTGAATGTGTTAAGTAGGGCATTGTTGTTTTAGGCTCGTAATCGCTGGCATTTTTAATCGCTGGCATTCGTAATTATTCCTTGGTTCGTAATTGCCACGTGTCTGATCTTATCTACCCGGAATTTATACTTTAATCTTCGTCGAGAGTACGGAGCGACGTGGACGTGAAGCATTGGTCTGGTATAGAGCGAACAGACACACTTTTGGAATCTGGTACGATTTGTGCACGGGTCTGCGGGACGAGTTTCAGAGTCCATTTTATTTAGAGGAGTTATTCGACGAGATTAAGAGGCGGACGCAAGGGCAGGATGAGTCCGTAGGCATTTACTTTGCGAAAATGACTACACTTTTTGCGCGTTTAGGTAGTCTGGTTTCGGAACAAACTAGGGTTAAAATATTACCAAGGAATATCAGTCCGTATTACCAATCTCAGCTAGGACAAACGGATATTCAATCAATCGACCAACTCAAGTGCATTTGTAAGAAATTGGAAGTAGTGAAAGCATCAATCGAATGCCACTTACCGCCCCCCGGGAAATCGCGTTCTCTCGAGCCTGATTTAGCTTACTTGGCAGCGAGTAGTTTTTTGGAGGGTCCTAGTACTTCTAGAGTAGAGGCGTCAGAAACTCGGAAATGTTTCAAATGCCACAAGGTGGGTCAATTGTCTCGGAATTGTGATGTCTCGAATAAGCGTTGTTTCCGGTGCGGTACTCTCGGATTCACGGTGCGTACGTGTCCTAAATGCAACCGAGAGGCGTTAGGACACCGTCTAGCGTCTCAGCATAAGCCTGAAGCGGTGTCTAGTCCCTATAAGCTGGCCATAGACCATATGATCTCAAGCAGGGGAAGCGATGAGCGCCCTTATCTCGAGGTTGACGTATTTGGGAAGAAAATGTTAGGTCTGTTAGATTCAGGAGCTACGTCGACCGTGTTGGATCCTTCCGGAATGGGTTTCATGGAGAGGTTAGGTTTTATAATTGATAGAAGCGTGTTGTCGAGCTGTACTGTGGCCAATGGGGTCCATTGTCTTAGTGTAGGAGTATATAGCGTACCAGTTAGGTTAGAAAATAGAGAGAGGGTGATTACTATGAAGGCCGTACCGGCGCTACAACATAGTTTGATTTTAGGTATAGACTTCTGGAAGACGATGGGAATTGTTCCGGACGTAACTGTAGGCACATGGAAATTTTCCGAAGTATCAGCGGTTAATTCGCACGTAGGTATCGATACCGTGGAGACATTAACGACTGCTCAGCAATCGCGTTTCGAGATGTGCATTAGTAAATATGTTGATAAGATGGGGAATAGCTTAGGGTGCACAGATCTGGTGGAACATGTGATCCATACGGATTCGTTGCCAATTAAGCAACGTTACTACCCGGTCTCACCGGTCGTACAGAAACATATCGACGCGGAGCTTGATAAAATGATCGAGTTAGGTGTAGTAGAGCGGTCGCATTCGGGCTGGTCATCGCCGGTGTTACTGGTTCCTAAAAAGGACGGGACTTTTAGGTTTTGCATTGATTTTCGCAAGTTAAATTCGGTAACGAAGCGCGACGCATATCCCTTGCCCTACATATCGGCCATCCTAGATAAACTGCGAAATGCTAAGTACCTAACGTCGTTAGACATTAAGTCGGCGTATTGGCAGGTGCCAGTGGCAGAGGACTCCCGTGATTACTTGAGTTTTACAGTGCCTGGTCGCGGATTGTTTCGTTTCTGTAGAATGCCATTCGGGCTACATAACGCGCCGGCCACTTGGCAGCGATTAATTGACCGGATCCTGGGTCCCGAACTCGAGCCAAATGTTTTTGTTTATTTGGACGATATAATTATAATTTCGGCGACCTTTGAGGAACACTGTCATATATTAGAAGAAGTACTTACTAGACTGGCCAATGCGAATTTGAGAGTGAGCATCGAGAAATGTCGGTTTTGTCGCAGCGAACTTAAATATTTAGGCTATGTGGTGAATGCAGCCGGCATTCACGTAGATCCGGAAAAAATCGCCGCAATTCTAAATTTACCGGCACCAATGACCGTCACTGGGGTACGAAGTATCATAGGAATGGCGTCGTGGTACAGAAAGTTTTAACCAAATTTCTCTAACCTTATAGCCCCGCTATCCAACCTTACAAAAAAATCAGTCAAGTTTAAGTGGACTGATGAGTGTGAAGCCTCTTTTCAAATTGTTAAGAATTCATTAGCAACAGCGCCTATCTTGCGTTGCCCAGATTTTTCTCTGCCATTTTGCGTATAGACCGATGCAAGTGGCTACGGTATCGGTGCGGTTCTTACTCAAACGGACGGCACAGGGGAGCACGTCATTTGCTATCTTAGTAGATCTTTAACCAAGCAAGAGCAACGATATAGCACGACCGAGAGGGAGTGTTTAGCGGTAATTTGGGCGATCGAGAAGTTGCGACCTTATTTGGAAGGGTACGAGTTTTCCGTGATAACCGATCACCATTCATTAGTATGGTTAAATAATCTACGCGATCCTCATGGAAGGCTTGCACGATGGGCGGTTCGGTTACAACAATATAAGTTCCATGTTATTCATCGGAAGGGTAAGGAACATGTCATCCCCGATTCGTTATCTCGCGGAGTTCCACAAGATCTTGCTATTGTCTCCGGGACAGGAGACGATCCATGGCTTAATAAGATGCGTAAAAATTTGTTACAACACCCTAAGCGATATCCTAACTGGCGGTTGGAAGATAGCGTTTTATTCAAGCACGTACCCGTAAAATTTCGGGAGCTGACCGGTAATACTGAGGAATGGAAAATAGTTCCTGCTAAACCCGAACGGCCGGCTATCCTTAGGAATTATCATGATTCCCCTACCGCGGGTCACGTGGGCGTATTTAAGACCTTCCACCGCGTAGCAGAAAAATATTTCTGGCCGAAATTGAAGTGTGATGTTGCTAAGTACGTAAAGTCGTGTAAAAGCTGCCAACAGCATAAACCAGAGCAGAAAGCCGCAGCGGGTTTTATGCTGCCGCAACCTAAATGCACACGACCATGGCAATTAATTTCCGTGGATCTGTTTGGACCATTGCCTAAGAGTACTGCTGGTCATATGTACGTATTGGGTATAGCTGACTATTTCAGTAAGTTTGTTCGTTTGTTTCCACTCCGAACGGCTAACGCGATAAACGTCTGTAAGCGTCTCGAAGACGATATTTTCTTGGTTTTTGGTGTACCGGAGATAATTATTTTAGACAACGGTAGGCAGTTTATCAGCCAGTGCTGTAAGAAGTTGTGTGCTGACTACGGCGTAAAGATGCGTTTCGATGCCAATTACCACGCCCAAGCAAATCCTTTTGAACGAGTTAACCGAGTTATGAAGACCATGATGTCTTGTTACGTGGATGATAACCACCGGACGTGGGATCAGAACTTAGCAAAAATCGGTTGCGCCATTTGTACTAGTAAACATGAAGTAACCACTTACAATCCTTATTTCGTGAATTTTGGCAGAAACCAAGTCTTGCATGGTTCTGAATATAAAACAAAAATCGATACGGACTCAGATAACGTCACTTTTGATCGTGCGGGATTGGCCGATCGGGCGAAAGCGTTCCCAGAACTTTATGCGGATATTCAAGAACGAATATTGAAGGCGTATCATCGAAATAGACATTACTATAACCTAAGGCGCCGTGATATCGAATATGACCCTGGGGATCAGGTGTGGCGAAGAAATTTTGCGTTATCGGATGCGTCACGTTATTTCACCGCCAAACTTGCGCCGCGTTACTTGGGTCCATTCACAGTCAAGCGCAAGGTTTCTCTATGGACGTATGAGTTGATGGATGAACGAGGCAAACTTAGAGGGGTTTGGAATGTGAAGGACTTAAAACCTTTTTTGGGAAAATTCCTGAGAACGTTTAATTGAGGGAATGGCTGATTTAGGACTAGTTTGGAATGTTTGCTTGTGTTAGTTTTAGTGTTTAGAGATTTAGTTTCGTTTTTTTCTCTTCGAAAATTATCTTCGAAAATTTTCTTTTGAAAGCGAAGGGGGAATTTGTAACGGTTTATTTTGCGAAATGCGACCGAACGGCGGCAATACCGTAGGCAGCCCAAATGGCTAGTTTTTTGGACATGATTGTGTCGCTTGATAACGCGCAGAGATGCTGGGAAGGCCGGAGAGCGGATTCATTCTGGTGACCTGCATCGTGCCCACACCTCCGATTGTGAAATTTGAAATCTCGGTACCCTGTGAGTGGTAGAAGTTTCAACGGAAGTTTCCGGATCTTTATATCGGATTGACTAACGTAGTTCGGCGTGCTGGTAATAATAGCATAATACGTCCGAAAACTACGGCGACTTTGTCGGATTTTTTTCGAGGGCCGCGTGCAGACACTTTCTTTCTTCGAGCCGCTTCCCATCTCAGGTGTGTACAAAAATCATTTCTTTCCGCCGCGATATTTGTAATGCGTGAGAGTGAATGTGTTAAGTAGGGCATTGTTGTTTTAGGCTCGTAATCGCTGGCATTTTTAATCGCTGGCATTCGTAATTATTCCTTGGTTCGTAATTGCCACGTGTCTGATCTTATCTACCCGGAATTTATACTTTAATCTTCGTCGAGAGTACGGAGCGACGTAGTGGGTATTGGGCGATCAGAAACCCTCGCCTTCCGGTGTGGGGGAGAGTCACAGGACCGCCACGTGTGGACGGGCTCCGGAGCAGAGCCGTCCCTGGAGAACCGACTGCGGCGTCACACGCTCCACTACGCCGACACAGCGGTACAAGTGACCATCGACGCGGACGAGGACAGGACCGGACCAGGAAATTTCGAGGCCGTCCGGATACAACAGATAGGATTATTTTCTTTTATTTACATTAAATGTTTTTCTTGCGCTATGATGGGCTTCACCCAATTTCACCCTATTTTTAAATTGTGAGACGCTGCGTAATCGTGGGACGACCGCCCCTCACACTGTTTTGATGCGGAGACCTTGATTCGCGACCATAACGATAGCTATCGGAATCCGGTCGTCGACGGGCTACCAATGCGCCTTAACTCGTATTATTCTCACCGGCACGTCAGGCACGCGAGTTACGCCGCGTACTGGGAGTTCCTCCCACAGGGTATTCTTATTAATACTTAATTTATCTAGTTCTCATTAAAATAGCTTAAATACGTTTCTCTGGAGAGTTTATTGTTTTCCTTACAGGGACCTTAATTGAAAGAAAAAAATAATTGGAGCCCACAAGTGGAAGCAACTGTCGGAGTTGTTTCCTATCTTTTTTTTTCCTTTTTTTTTTATGAAACACAAAAAAATAACCCCGCCCATCTCCACTGTAGAAAGGCTGGCGGCCTTCCCTGAACACCTCGGGGTTGAACCGCTTCCTCAAGTACTAATTCGAGGGTAACTCGAGTGAGGAGTGACAATATATATATTGATTAATTTTTAAAATCTGTCTGTTTTCAAGAAATTATTTTTTTAAGTTGAGCGAAATACAAAATAAACATATCATTTCAGCAACAAATATCTATATAGCAACATACGTATCTAGGATGTTACTGTCAGTTTGACAGCACTAAGATGATTTTTTCAATTGAAGAGCGTTTTGAGCATTTTGGTTGAAAACGCGAGATGCAGCTGGCTTTATTTTTAAAATAAATGCTTACAATTTCAAAATGCTCTGCAATTGAATAAATCGTCTTAGTAATGTAAAACTGTCAGTTTCGCACTTGGTACGTATGTTGCTGAATACATTTTTGTTGCTGACAATACATGTTTATTTTGTACTTTGCTCAACTTAAAAAAAATATTTCTTTAAAAATTATCGACAGATTTTAAAAATTGATATACCGTTGCATGCAAATTTCAAGGAAATGTTTGAGTTCACTCATTGTGTAGCTCAATTGTTATGCATTTGTATCTACTAAATCTTCTATGTGGTTGTTTGGTGTTTTTTCAAAATTATTGCATATTTATTCATAGACGGAAGAATCATTTCCATAATATCTTGGTCCCACAATTTGTCAAATTCACGGGCTATTGATGCTACTCGGGCAAATTAATACTCTCTTTTTATCTTTAAGCAAGTAAGGTTCAAGTACAACTGTCAATTACAAAGGCAAAAGTTTTTTTTTTTTTTTGTAGTATATACGGAAGATATAATTTATATATTTATAGCAGAAATATTTAGAGACGATGAGCTGTGGAAAGAGTTGATCCCAAATTTATGGAACTTTTATTCCAATTGTATTGCTCCGGAAATTATATTAAATAGGAGAGCAAATACTTCTCTTGATAATTATTTAAAATTTGGTGAATAATTGGTGACAGCACTTCTCAGTAATTCTTTGAGATGCTGGTTAGTTAATACTGATCGGTGTGATCGGTGGATTTCACGCATTTTAAAGTGGAATAAAATGATTCACATAAGTACGTTGTTCCAAATGTTGAAATATTTTGACAAGCAGCCTTTTTTATTTCATATACTTCGATGTACTTCGAGATACTTCGATTCTGGTACAAATTTCCAAAATTCAGTAATCGACGTCGACTTATATTTTAATTGTAGAGCTTGATCTTCTTGCATCTCTATTAATTCAAATTCTCCAGATGCTTTTTGGGTCATAATTATATTGGAAATGGAAAACTCACCTTGAATTATGTTAATTTCAAATTGATTCAGAAAAAAATCAAGAGACGATTTAAAATATTTCAAGTCTTGAAATATTTTTTGGAATTCCGTCAATATTCCTTCTAGCTTTTTTTATATACTCGTAGAGTTCTTCTTGTTTAATATTGGAACAACTTTTTTTAATTCGAGGAAAATGACAAAATGTTTAATATTTAATGTCCTTTTGAAAATGTTGTAATTTAGTTTGAAAACTAAATATACACTGTTAGAGGTCAGATATTATTTTATCTTTTCCCTGCAATTGTAAATTCAGTGTTTGCAAATGTTCCATGACATCAGTCAAAAACATTAAGCCTTGTAACCACTCATGATCGTCTAATAGGTCTAATAGGTCTGAAAAGGTTATTTCCTTCTCTTTTAGAAATGCAGTTATGGGATCAAACAAATCTACAAAACGATTTAATACATTGTAGCTAGATAACCATCTAACAATGCAAAATAAATTAATGTCATTTGGAAATTCTTCGTCCTTTAATTCTTTAAGGAAATTTTTGAATTGTCGATGAATTTTGCATTGGTGCGAATGTAATTTACAATGTGTAATACTGTTTTCATAATATCAGGATATTTTAAATATTTTGTAACGAGATGTTCTCGGTGAATTATGCAGTGAATCGGTATGAATTGTGGAATTTGAGAATCATCTCTTAAAAGCCCAATAAGACCAATTTTTTTACCCAGCATTGCCGGAGCTCCATCAGTTGCAATGCTTACAAGTTTATTAATGGCCAATTGCACCACTTTTTCGCAAAGCAATACTTTATAAAGCCGGGCTTATATTTTAACTAATGCTTAAAGGGAAGGGACTTGCACCGCAGATTGCTTTACTAAGCACGCCCCAAGTCTTGCTTCGTTTGGCAACGTCGCGAAATCTGGTAGAATATTCGTTTGGTATGTTGGTGACATTGCGATTTTCAGTGTCGATCTGTCAGTGCGTATATACAAAATTGTTACGTTATTAGGCCTCGGGCACTATTTGAGCGGTGACCGGTGTGCGGTGGGCGGCGAATATAATTGTCTAGGAGAAGCAGTAGCAGCATGTGCAAAGCGTCAAGTTTTCCCAGCAAGCTGCATTTAAATCTGGTCCACAACCACTGGTGGAATCGTAAACAGAAAGTATTGTGTCGCTCGCTGATCGCCGCAGCCGCTCACCGCTCATTTCGTTAGCCGAGGTCTTAAGACGAATATTGTGATTATTGCACTGCACGGAGTTAATTCCAAAAAGGTAAATTAAATCCGCTGCTATAGCTCAGATTTGGAGTTAAAATGCGTGATAAATATTTGTCACAGTATTTACGATGTATTTGAAGGGCTATGGGGTAGAACCACCAAGTCCATCTTTTATCGAAATCGAGCGATAGCCACATTAGCTCACACGCATCATCACGATTAATTACATTTTCAAGAGCAAAACATGTGTTTCTCAAATGAACATAATTATGCCGTGACAGTTATCGAATAATTATAAGGTTATGATCGACGTCGTAAATTTTAAGATTGGTTTAAGCGACCGGTCTTGACCACTTACATTAAGCCTTACTTGAGACGTGCATAAAATGCGGTGCAAGCGAGTTTCTGACTTAAGCCGTGCTCACATTTTATGTTGTGTTTAAGCCTTACTTGTTTACTGTGGTGCAAGTGGCCATAAGAGGCACATCAAAAGTTTTCATTATGGAATATAATGCATTTTTAATATGGACGCCGCGGGTTAACTCTTGAAGTGCTACTAAATTTAATAATTTATCTTTAACAACGAAGTCAGGTGAAACAAAACGTATGAAAACTGCCAATTGCGGAAGATCTGTGATATCTGTCGATTCGTCAAGGGCTAAGCTGAATGCAATACAGTTCTTCAAATCATTTTTTAAATTATATTCAAGAGATGTAGTAATTGCAGTAATGCGTCGTTCGGTTGTGTGTCTCGAGATGGGAATTTGCGAAACAACTTTGTGCAATACTGCATTATTTGGATCTAAAACTTTAAGTACATCTTCCAAGTTTTTTTTAATAAACTCTCCCTCTCCATACGGGCGTTTTTCACGAGCAATATTCCAGGCCATAACAAAACTGGCTTCAGCCACATTATTAGCTTGTTTGCCAAAGATCATCAAAATTGACTGTTGTTTATTTAAATTTGATCTTAAAGAAGCAAGTCTATCTGATCTAAATTTGGAATTTGGTGGACACTGATTAGAAAACTGAGGATGATTGGTTTCATAATGTCGATGTAAATTGCTAGCTTTATAATTTTTGACCGTAGAATTACAAATAACACACAACGCTTTTCCGTTATTTTAATAAAGAAGAAATTCTCCTCCCACTCATTATTAAAACTTCTATTTTGTTGCCCATATTTTCTTTTTTTATTTTCGTTTTCTGTCGTCAATTTTTAAAAGAACTGGAAATAAATATAGACATATAGAAAATACAAGTTTTGTGTTATTAAAACAATAACAACACGTTACATACTACGAAATAAATTCAGTTAACTTACCAAAAATTCCAGATTACAAATTATATCCGTAGCAGTGATACAAATTGTTTCCTCCAGAGCACAATGTCAACTGTCCGTTGCAATGAAAGTTTACATATTCAAAATCGGTCTGGAGTTGGTCGATTACGGACGTTTACTCCACTGTTATGTTCGTTCGCGCAGTTTTCGATGAGTCATATTATTCTTAATTTGGACGGAAATGAAATTTGTTACAACGTTGCACTTAGTATTTCATATTTGTTGTCAGTAATTTAAAAGACATTTTGAAACACATACGGAACGATCTTTTTTTTTTAATATAACAGCACAAAAATAAAAAGGGAACTCGGGTACATTTATCGAGAGCCACAAATAATTCTTCAAAGAGCCGCATGTGGCTCGCGAGCTTCAGGATGCCCCCCACCCCCTGCAATATATCTTCCAATAACTGGGAGCAGTGAGTGCGGCATGCGATTGAAAGTGAAAATTCTTACAGAAATAACAATGTACAGGAATTAATCATTACTTTAGGTGACAATTAAAGTGATAACGAGTGCAATGATTTGGCAAATATGTAAAATTCCAAAAATATTGCTGTTTTAATTGTGATTATATTACATACATATAAATAAATTTGTGGGCATTTATTAGTTAAAATACGACCCTGGGAAAAATGCCGCGAAGGTAAAAATATGGTTATATTTATGAAGACTACCACCGCAATGTCATAAACGACCCTTAAAGTTAACGGACCTCTAAATAGGTTCTCCTAAATAGTTAACGGACCTCTATTATTTCTGGCCGAACAATACGTCGAAATTTTGTCTTGGTCACCAATCTATTGACACGTAAATTAAGTTGTATACATGCGGCTATAAAATGTTTCCTCAGCCGTCTAGTACACAAAAGCTGAACTATTGCACCAAATGGCGTTGGTAAATTCGTCGATTCTTTACAGGTATCTGTGCACACACGTTGCCAAAATGGATGCAATAATAGAATTTGCATCATATTGTGCAGGCGAACACCACAAACAAACCACTTTGTAAAATAAACTGCAGTCACGACGAAACTTTTGCTAATGCTTTATAGAATATGTAGACGTATACTAAATTCGCGTTGAAAATGTATTTATCGTCGAAAGTTTGGTTTGATTGACACAAAACATGCCTGAAAAATGAACGATTTTCAGAAATTTATTACGAAATAACTAAATCCGCAGACAGATTATGACGCATGTCTATAGAATTCTTGTACTTTTAAGAATAATTTGATATGTAAAACAATGGATTTAATTGATTTTAACAGCAGTGGTGTTCGCCTGCGTGAAGGTCTAAAATGCTTCATTTTACTCATTAAATATCGCAACCTTAACACCTCGTACCGAGCAGTCAGCCGAGATCTCCTGCATCTCCTGACTCTCTCATCCGCCGATCTTTGTAACTGCGATCTGCTTCATCGCAGTTATGGTGAAGACCCGCTCTAAAGCCGACACCGATCCGGGGATTCCCTCGGATCGCGCCTGCTCTCCGACTGCTCCGACTGCTTCCTCACCACCTGCCGCCAACGTTTCGGCACCACCACTCGGCAACGGCCTTCTGCCAACGCCCTCTTCACCACCGCTGTCTATGCCGCTTCTTTCTACGCCGATCTCTTCGCCTACGTCCACTGATTCTTCTACTTCTACTTCAACTTCCACATCTACGTCTTCGCTAACTCCTCCCGCCGCGTTACCGGATCACGTCAGTCCGGTAACAGGTCAAGGGATTTCGGTTACGAAATCTTCGACCTTGCCCCATCTTATCACCGCCGACGATGACGACGCCAACGGCTTCCTGTTGGTGACATCACGCCGCACCAATCCAGGGGTAAGCACCACCTCACGCACACCCACACTCGCGACACACACTGGCCCAAACTCTAACGCGCAAGCACCCTCAACCTCCACCGGCTTAAAAACCACTCAAATCTATACTTTCACCATCCGCAACCCACCCCTCAATTTTCCACTAACCTCCAACTTAACCACCATATGTCCAGGGCCGGCATTGTCATTCATGCCATCAATCGCCGACCCGATGGCATCACAATCCACACCCCAACTCTGCAGTGGGCGGCGCTCACTCAGAGAATCCCAATCCTGGGTAACGCCACCGTACTTCCTTCCACATTCACCCACGCCAAAAACCCTAACACCCCCCGCACCTCCCCTCCCACCCCGTCATTTTCGGCCGTCGTCAGAGGCGTCGAGCATGACGTAACCACCGCCGCCCTTCTGGCGGCAGCCAATTGCCAGGGCCTGCAAGTCCACGGAGCCGTCCGCATAATTTCACGTGCTTCCGGACGGTCCACCATGATGATGCGGATTTTCACCCGTCATCTCCCGTCACTTGATTCCCTAATCAGTAACGGGCTAACGCTTAACTTCTACCGCTACCGCGTTGAGCCCTCCCTTCCCCCCTCACCGCACCCGCGGTGCGCCTGCTGTTGAAATCGACAAGAACTGTCGTTGTTGGCGATTTCAATGCCAGGAGCCTCCACTTTGGAGACACGGCCTCCAATGCTGCTGGAGCTTCTCTCCTGCACATTTTAGACACCACTTCCTTTTCCCGCCTCGAAAACTCCGAATTTACCTTCTCCTGCCACCAAGGATCCTCAATACCCGACCACATTCTCTGCGCCGACGACCTAATTCCCTACTTCCGCAAAGACCTCGACGTAATTCCCGAAACCACCAGCGACCATTTCCCACTACTTGCCTACTCATCCATTTTCAGTCAGCCGTCACTTCCCCGGCCTGAGCCTAGATTTAATTTTCACAAAACTGACTGGAAAAATGTTGTTTCACTCCTTTCAAATTTTCAACTTCCCCCTGTCAACAACCTCTTTGATTTAAATTATTCCATCCGGCACCTAACTTCCTCCTTATCCGCCGCCATATCCCAGTCAACTCCTCTATCCCGGGACTTCATCCAAAAACCCCCAATTCCCAAAAAAATCCTGACGATGATCCAAACGAAAAATGCTCTGCGGCGCCTTCAGCGCCGCACGGGCGACCCTGCGATTAGGACCGAAATCAACAGGATTTCGGCCGTCATTAAGATCAGTTTAAACGCACATCGCACTAAACAATGGGTCGATGTCACTTCACGTTTGGATTATCGCCAGGGCTCCAAATTCTGGAAACTTTTTAAAAATCTTACATCCCGCGTTCCAGAAACTCACTCCTCTCCCATAAATTTCCCCGCCCTTGTCGCTCACGATCCGCAAGCCAAAGCCGACAACTTTGCAGTCCACCTCCAGTCAATTCATAACACCATTCCCGACTCCTCACGCCCAAGCTTACAAAGGCCCAAGCTTCCCCACACTGCACGTTCCCGGCCCTAACTTTCCCGACGACATAATCACCTCCGCCGAAGTCACGGCCGTCATCAAACTCGCACAAAACCGAGCTCCCGGCCCTGACTCAATTCCCAACCAAGTCCTGAAAAATCTCCCTCCTAACATCGTCGATTTCCTCACACAAATTTTCAACTTTTGCTTCTCCTCCGGCTACTTTCCCGCGCATTTCAAAGAAGCAAAAGTAATTTTAATCCGCAAGCGCAACAAACCTCTAAACAATCCCAATTCCTAACGGCCAATTTCCCTCATAAACACCCAGGGCAAACTTTTTGAAAAAATTATACTACTACTATACTAGTACTAAAATTCACGGAGGCGGGAGCTCCGTGAATTTTGCCACGATCACGAAATCATTCCACCACATCAATTTGGTTTTACCTGCGGTCGATCGGCCCAGGATGCCCTCCTGTCGTTCACCTCTGACGTCGTCGGTGCCGTCTACACACGTGGTGTGACGTCGGCTCTGATGTACGACGTTGAGAAGGCGTTTGACACGGTGTGGCACGATGGCCTGATCTTCAAGCTCATCAGTCTTAAATTTCCGGCCCATTTAATAACCCTCGTCAAAAACTTCTTGTCTGATCGAAAACACTGCGTGGTCGTCAACCACCGCAGTTCCCCCAGTTTTTCGAACCTCGCTGGCGTCCCTCAAGGCTCGACTCTCTCTCCATTGCCTTATAATATTTATGTCCACGACATTCCGTTACCAAACTCAAATAGCACCAAAATTCTCAACTTTGCTGACGACATAATTATTTTTTCCACTTCTTACAATCTCTATCGCGCCCACGCGCGCTTGCAATCATATAGTTCACTAATCACGGCCTATCTTGCCGAGTGGCGCCTCAAAATAAATCCCCAGAAAACCCAGTTCATTAACTTCAAAAACATCCGCAAACGAGCTCCCGGCCATACCTACAGAACTGTCCTCGTAGATTCAATTCCCATTTCCTCCAGCATCTCCGCAACTTATCTCGGCATCCAATTCCACCGTCTCCTTAACTTCTCCTTAACTATTTCCAACACGCTCGCCGCTGCCCGGCGCCGTGTTCCTCTGTTGTTGGCTCTCCTCTCAGCGAGCGGAGGGTGCAGCACCCTTACACTTCTCCACACCTATAAAACCTTTATCCGCCCTATTCTTGAATACCCGTTCCCATTACTCGGCTCCGCCAAACCCAAAGTTCTTGCCAGACATGCCTCCTTTGAACGCCGTGTCCTACGTAAAATCCTCCAGCTTCACTACAGACATCCTTCCGACGATATTTACACTAGAGTCCCCCTCGCCCCGATCCTAGAATGCCTGAAAGGTCGCCAGGCTAAATACGCCCTCAAACAAATCCTGCATGACGGTCCTAACGCCCACCTATTTTCACTTCCGGTTCCCCGGCCAGTCCGCCGTCACATGGAAATTATCCCACATCCTGCATACAGCATGCTTCTCATACATCCCCCTGATCGTCCAGAGTCGGTGGACAACATCCTTGCATGCATAAATCTCGCATTTCTCCAACACTAACTACACAAAACACTGGCTTTGCATGGCACCGTCCATATGTGGATATGGTGCGCGCCACGCTATTGTACTATAAACACCAAACTCCCACTTATCAATTTTTATTCATTGCTTCACAAAAACACACTCGCTACCAAAAAGCGGCGCATTAGTGCTGTGTTCGCACTATTTTTAGAACACACACCAGCACAAAAAACTTGCATAAAAACACAAGTATGCATAACGTCTTTTACCATCCATAATGCGCCCCGGAACCGTTTGTTTGTCATCGCCTGCGGACTGTATTCATTTTTGTATTCATTTTTTTTATTCATTTTTTGTATTCATTTTTTGTATTCATTTTTTTTTTCTGTCACTCTGTTAAATTCACCTCGCCCACACAACACACACCCGTAAACATACACACACATACGAGCCCCTGGAACTTCATCGCAAATCGGTTGGAAGTCGTACTCTGCACACAGGAGACACACTCAAATCTCACCACAAACTCACTTTCAGTCCTATAAAGGCTTCGGCCTGTAGAGGACGTTAAATTCACTCGATTCATTGCCATAAACGCCATTCGAGCTTAACACCTCGTACCGAGTAGTCGGCCGAGATCGCCTGCATCTCCTGACGCTCTCCTACGCGGATCTTTGTGACTGCGATCTGCTACATCGCAGTTACGATGAAGACCCGCTCGAAAGCCGACACCGGTCCGGGGATTCCCTCGGATCGCGCCTGCTCTCCGACTGCCTCCTCACCACCTGCCGCCGACGTTTCGGCACCACCACTCGGCGACGACCTTCTGTCAACGCCCTCTTCGCCACCGCTTTCTATGCCGCTTCTCACAACGCCGACTTCTTCGCCTACTTCTGCTACTTCGTCTACTGCTGCTACTTCGTCTACTGCTACTTCCACTACTTCTTCGCTAACTCCTCCCGCCGCGTTACCGGATCACGTCAGTCCGGTAACAGGTCATGGGATTTCGGTTCCTCAATCTTCGACCTTGCCTCAACTGATCACCGCTAACTCCTCCCGCCGCGTTACCGGATCACGTCAGTCCGGTAACAGGTCAAGGGATTTCGGTTCCTCAATCTTCGACCTTGCCTCAACTGATCACCTCCGACGACGACGATGCTAACGGCTTTCAGCTGGTTACTTCACGCCGCCACAATCCAGGGGTAAGTAACTCACCACACACTACACCCGCGAGCACACCTTCCACAAACACAAAAACCCCCCTAACTACCACCGGCCTAAAAACCACCCAAATTTACACCTTCTCAATCCGCAACCCACCTCCACAATTCTCCACTAACCTCCAGTTAATCCACCATATGTCCAGGGCCGGCATTGTCATTCATGCCATCAATCGTCGACCCAAAGGCATTATAATCCACACCCCAACTCAGCAGTGGGCGGCGCTCACTCAGAGAATCCCAATCCTGGGTAATGCCACCGTACTTCCTTCCACTTTCACCCACGCCAAAAACCGTAACACCCCCCGCACCTCTCCTCCCATCCCGTCATTCTCGGCCGTCGTCAGAGGCGTCGAGCATGACGTAACCACCGCCGCCCTTCTGGCAGCAGCCAATTCCCAGGGCCTGCAAGTCCACGGAGCCGTCCGCATAATTTCACGTGCTTCCGGACGGCACACCATGATGATGCGGATTTTCACCCGTCATCTCCCTTCACTAGACTCACTTATCAGCAACGGCTTAACGCTAAACTTTTATCGCTACCGCGTTGAGCCCTCCCTTCCCCCCTCACCAGAACCTAAGCAGTGCTCGCGCTGTGTCCTTTTCCATGATCCCAACTCTCCTTGCCCCAGCCCTGCCAAAACCACCTGCGGCATCTGCGCCGGCCCACACCTCTTTCCAACACAGCGAGAGGTTGTCATGAAGACGCTCCAGCCTCTCGCCGCCCAGCTTTTGGGCTACAGCCTTGCGCTGTCCGGCACCGGTAATGCAGTACACATTACCGCGGTGCCCTTATCCCGAACGTTTGCACAATTTGTATGTTAACGTCTGTAAATTCATACCCGTCCTATCCTAAACCTCTATCCTCGTACATTTCCCAATGTCTTTCACACCCGCATTGATTTCCCACAACATCAGGGGATGGAGATCCAATTGTCAGCTCTTAAAGCACACAGTGCAGTCTCTGAATACACAAATTATTGCCCTTCAGGAAACTTTATGCAAATCACACAATCCTATTGCCATTAAATTCTTTAATTGTTTTAAAAATACCCGCCCATCTGGCAGAGGCGTAGCCACTCTGGTGCACAATTCCCTTCCTGCAACCCAAATTTTCACTCCTTTCCACCTCCAATTTGATATTGTGTCAGTCATAATAACCTCCGTCATCGGCCCAATAAAGATCCACAACATTTACCTGCCCCCCAGCTTAACTTTCCCAACAGCCGCGGTGCGCCTGCTGTTGAAATCGCCAAGAACTGTCGTTGTTGGCGATTTCAATGCCAGGAGCCTCCACTTTGGAGACACGGCCTCCAATGCTGCAGGAGCTTCTCTCCTGCACATTTTGGACACCACTTCCTTTTCCCGACTCGAAAACTCCGAATTTACCTTCTCCTCCCACCAAGGATCCTCAATACCCGACCACATACTCTGCGCCGACGACCTAATTCCCTACTTCCGCAAAGACCTCCAAGTAATTCCCGAAACCACCAGCGACCATTTCCCACTACTTGCCTACTCATCCATTTTCAGTCAGCCGCCACTTCCCCGGCCTGAGCCTAGATTTAATTTTCACAAAACTGACTGGAATTTTTTTGTTTCACTCCTTTTAAATTTTCAACTTCCGCCTGTCAACAACCTCTTTGATTTAAATTCTTCCATCCGGCACCTAACTTCCTCCTTATCCGACGCCATATCCCAGTCAACTCCTCTATCTCGGGACTTCATCCAAAAACCCCCAATTCCCAAAAAAATCCTGACGAAAAATGCTCTGCGGCGCCTTCAGCGCCGCACAGGCGACCCTGCGATTAGGGCCGAAATCAACAGGATTTCGGCCGTCATTAAGATCAGTTTAAACGCACATCGCACTAAACAATGGGTCGATGTCACTTCACGTTTGGATTATCGCCAGGGCTCCAAATTAAGGAAACTTCTTAAAAATCTTACATCCCGCGTTCCAGAAACTCACTCCTCTCCCATAAATTTCCCCGCCCTTGTCGCTCACGATCCGCAAGCCAAAGCCGACAACTTTGCAATCCACCTCCAGTCAATTCATAACAACATTCCCGCCTCCTCACTTCCAAGTTTACAACGGCAAGCATCCAAATCCTCCAACTCTTACTCACGTTTCCCCACACCGCACGTTCCCGGCCCCAACTTTCCCGACGACATAAAAACACAAGTATGCATAACGTCTTTTTTTACCATCCATAATGCGCCGCGGAACCGTTTGTTTGTTATCGCCTGCGGACTATATTCATTTTTTGTATTCATTTTTTGTATTCATTTTTTCTTGTCACTCTGTTAAATTCACACCCCCCATACTACACACACCCGTAAACCTACACATACATACGAGCCCCTGGAACTTCATCGCAAATCGGTTGGAATACGTACTCAGCACGCAGGAAGCACACACTCTAATCTCACCACAAATTCACTTTCAGTCCTATAAAGGCTTCGGCCTGTAGAGGACGTTAAATTCACTCGACTCATATATAGCCATAAACGGCCCTCTTTTTCGGCTGTCGTTCGAGCACCCTGGTCCTCAGCAATTTGTGTTGCGTCAAGGTCCAACGAAACGGCTAAACAAATTGAGCAAAGTAAATCCGCTCATGGCCTTACCTTCTGTAGAGTTGTAAATTGTATATATGTAAATTGTAGCGTTCATTATTATTATTGTTAGTTTTTTCTATGTGTTCTAATTGTATAATAGCTGTAATTTTTTTGTATTATAAATGTGCCCCCTCGAACAATAGTTTATTTAGTGTATGTGCACCTTAAACGAAACAATCTACGTTACCCCGCGCCATGCCGGGCAAATAGCATCACCGCCATTTTAGGTGGAAGCGCTGGGAACACTATTGAGACACGACTCCCTTGTCCTTTGTTTTCGGCATTATACACACACAATTTTAATATTACCACACACAATCACAGTCGGTTTATGCTACGTAGGCACTGAACCTATGCACTGAACTACGGAGCATTCTAAACTTTAGCTACTTTATTAAAAACTTTTAATTTTTTTAGTAAAATAAAAAAAATCCGTCACAAATATCCTATGGTAAATGGTTAATTTGGTTAATTAAACAAAATGGTTAATTAGCTCTGTTTCTTTATGATTCGTGTAGGTCTATTGAAATTTCCGTAGTCATATCATTAATTCAGGACATGCATTTTGCATATAGTCCGTGGTATACTTATCACTAAAGACCGGATAAAAAGCGTTAAAAAACATTAAAAAAGCACTTATGAAAGCACATATTTATGAAAAAAAACGCATTAACATACGCAAAAAAACATAAACTTACATAAAAAAGAACAAAAATTTTGCAAAAACTCAAACAAATTAAAAAAATGTTTATTTTTGAAGTTTATTATTTATCTTAGATTATAAAAGTAACTACATAATAGTATGGTAAACTTACCTAGATTATGGATGTGCCTTTAATTATTTTGTACAAAACATAGGACAGTTGAAGAAAGCATTGACTGAAAGAGTTATAGATAGAACAATGAATTCAATTTAAAGCATTTATTTTTCATAAAAGTACATTTAATTTAAAATTTAATAATATATATTTATGGAAAAAAATACAAAAATATGCTAAATATAGGTAGGTACATACTAATTTTCAAAATCACATTCTAAAATACTAGTTTCTTTAAAAATAGTTTACAATAAAATATTGCTCCAAATTTTCCAATGATTAAATTGTGTGCATCGCTCAATATATATTTATAGACAGAGAAACTTCTTGCAACATCCACACTTGTTATTGGCGCATATTTTAAATTAGCTTTAGGTATGCTGATTTCAAAATCACCCACAATTTCACCACTTCCATTTTTTCCAAAATTATTTAACGTTTGAATACCATCATTTATAAAAAAAAACTTCATTTAATTTTATTATCTCCTCTCCAATTTTTCCCGGGTCACCACAAATAGCTTCTTTAAAAAATTTAATAATCGCAATTGCTTCTCCAATGAGGTAATTCAATGGCTAACAATACTATAGTGTGCCTTGATAAACTCTAAATTATTTTTTAATTCTTTTATGTCTAAAATTCTTTGGCAATCTTGTATTGCCCTGCTAGTTGTTGGTTCAAATTCAGAAATAACTTTTTTTAATTAGTTGCGTAATATATTGCAGCATCTAGCCTCGTCTTCCATCGTGTCGGAACTGGTTCTGGAGGTAGTGGTGTATTGGGCATTCGCTCTTTAAATAGTTGCACCCTTAGAGGATCTTTAATAAAAAAAAAAAAACATTTTTTATTAATTCATTAATTAATGGAAAGTTGATTCTGACAGTTTCAGCAAAGCAATTTAGTCAGTGGGCTATGAGGGTACAATAAATTAAATTTTCATAGCAAATTTTCATGTTAGATGCAGCTTTTATCACGTATGCTGCTACATCCGTGAGCATTGGTAATATTTTCTGACTTGGGACTGCTTCCTGTAAATAAAAGTTGGTTAGTGATTCATTAATAAATTTTGAAATTGTGTTACTATTGTTTCGTTTAATTCTTTAGAACCGATTAAATAACCATTTGTCTCTGACGACTCTCATAATAAAATTAGCCCCATATCGCCCACAAGGGTCGGTTGTTTCATCCACATTGAACAAAATGCAATTGTTGCCAATTATATTTTTAATTTCTATCATAATTTGGTTATTTGCAATTCAACACAATTTTTGCGGAGAGTACTTTCATCTAATATATTTCTATTACAATATTTTTCCAGAAATGTCCTAAATGAATTATTTTGTCATTTGTTGAAGGGAATGTTTGATTCTAGCATTGTTTTACACTAATCAAAATTAAATTGTTTTTGTTGATTGTTGCCGGAAGTTGATGCTATGGATTCTACCATAGTTTGTTGTGTTGTTGGTTGAATTTTAAATTTTTCTAAGCGTTGCTTGTGTATTATTGTTTTCATATGTTGAATTATATTATATTTTTTATTGCACTGAACTTCAAATCAAAGTACTGAATTAATTATTATTATTATTATAGAATATTTTAAGACGAAATCACTTACCGACTTTACACAAACAATATATTTTGTTATTTTCAAATTTCAATTCTTTGTGTTCCTTCATTCACTCGTTTACAAAAGTTTTTTGTTTAGGCATTATGAAAGAAATAATGTAACCGTACTGACGAGACGTTGTCGAAGTAACGAACGGGGTTAAACTAAATGCACAATGTTCAGATTTACGAATGCTTGTTAATTGTGAAGATTTTGTGAATAATTTAAATTAATCACTCAATCCAAATGCGTAGAACTGCAGTAGAAAATTAATAAACTTTTGCGACACGAATGATATGAATGTTTTTACTTGTATTTTAAATTTATTTAGATAAACAATAAACATAGTAAAAACTTACCCAGCTAGTTATAATGATCTTTTAAGGAGGCTTTAACTAATACACACATTTTATGTAATAGCAACTCAAATCACCCAATAACTTATTTAACTTTAAAAGTTTACTTATTAGCTACATAAAAAATTATCAGAAGGTAAACAGGCACCAATAAAATGTATTTAATAGCCGAATAAAGTTATAAGGAACTTTATTAGGAAGTGGAAAATTGTTTATTTTTATTAGTAATGCCTCACACCTCACACTGAATATAAAACTGTACAATATGCATAAGTATTGATACATGTAGAAATTATAATCATCACTATAATTAAATTTCGTTTTAATCCAGAAACAGCTGATAAAAGCTCTAAATAAGCACAAAAGTGTAAAATAAGCACAACATTGCAAAAAAAGCAAAAAGCACAAAAAAATATTGTTAAATGATCCGTTTATTTCCAAATCGGATGTAAATGTAATTACTTTGCTAATGCTTTAGATATTTGCAAAAAGCATAAAGCTTAGAATCCGGTCTGTAGTTATCACTTATAATTTTCAGAACTCATACTATCTGCTTTATTTTACTACCAGGTCTTTATTATTTCATATAACTAATCTTAAGCACCCTGTCACTATTTTTTTGTACTACACCCCTGCACATCACGTTAAGACTAGAGCCCTCAAAACAAAAAAAAACATGCAATTATATTCTAACTATAGGCAACCCAATATGCAATTTTATTAGACACTATGCGTCATCTGTGTGTAGGATGCTGTAGCACATTATACAGTGACCGCCAAAAAGTCGGCATCATATTGAAAACTTTATTACGGCATTCATTTCTGCTTGTCTAAATACTTTATTAGCCCCTATAAAATATGCCGAGTGATTTTTGTTACCTAGAAAATCTCGTTTTTCAAAATGATGAAAATACATATAGTGCCAATTTTCGGAAATCACGCAAGATATCAATGATATTTTTTATGGCGTGTTTCTTGTATCGGGATCTTGTTTTAGGACTCGTTGGCGGTCACTGTATACAGAGCCAGCAAATATGCCCAAATACCACGCAATCACTGTAATATTTTAACGGTTTATTTTGGAGAGAATATGTGCTTAGTATCATAAACGGATCAAGTGGGTTGCATAGGTCTCTCATCACAATTATAATAATAAATCATTTGCATCTTGAGTTTTCCGCGTGCAGATTTTGCTACAAACGAGTGCATGCAAATTTTTGGAATGTTATCGGAGATCGGCGACAGAATCGGATTGTGAGTGGAGAACGCAGAGACGATTAATTCCCTGCCATTCTTCTTGACGAACGCGGAGTGTGATAACCACGGCTATGGGAGTATTGGTGCTTGCAAGAAACTGTCCATGGTTATATTGAAGGGACGTCGGCAGGCTCCGGATAAGAGCAGCTAAAATGCCGTATTAAAGTCACCATGAGGCCGAAGACATTTTGATTTGTTAACTTATTATTATTATTCTCAATGAAACACTAGACTAACAACATTAAATAGAAGTATTTATTCCATTAATTGCGGTCACACATTATACGTCTGTAAAGCAACCAAGCACAAATCAGAATGTCCCTTCGTTGCGTCCAGGCGTCTCTCCTGATCCAATCCCGTTCCCCTCAACTGACACGGTGCCACCGCTTGGCACGTCCATAAGAAGGGACTTCCCCGGATGACGGAACGCCGATATGATGACGCTAACAGATTCTTCTATGTTTCCCTTCCTATAAGCAGTGATTATAATATTGGAAAGACGCCTAACGTTCATGTATCAAAACGTATATTATTTTACTTCCCCTAAAAAAATAGTACAAATTCCGATATTACTACGATAAAACTCAATTTTAAATGTTAACAACACATCAACAGAATATACTAAATGATTATTGCAGTATTATTACACAAAGTGTATACGTACGTACTTTAAATGAGAATACATTTTATTAGTAACTTTTAAAATAAATCACAATTTATAAATTCTGAAATTTGTTTCTGAAAAAACAAATTTGTATATTCGTACATGATAAGTTAACATAATAACTCTATTATTATATTGTTACCATAAGGAAATAAATATCCCTGATTAAGTGTCTATATAATTTGATTTTAATTTATACGTCAATAATAATTTGCTTGTCTTCATTGCATTCGTTTATCAATGGTGAATGATTTATATTTCAATATTTTAGCAAAGCTTCTATAACTTTGTTAGCTTACCCCTGACTAACATGGGATTCCCCGACTTCACCGATGCCTGTATGACGGTTGACCTACTTCAGAGGCTGGGGATTCCCCAAGCTTCAGGGTTTGGAGGAATTGGGTGCCGAGCTGAAGCACTGAGCGCAGATCCATCCTGACCTTGATCTCGCCAAGACGTATACGTTATATTCACATTACATTGTTTCTGTGTTAATGTTCATTAGTTATTGTTAGAAATAACGACTGTTCGTAATTTAAAATAGTATTTTGTTTTCACATCGATATTGCGCAAATATCTTGTTAAAATAAAGTAGTTAGACATGAGTCGTTGATTTTGAGAGCAGGGTAAGTCCATTTATTTGTAATTGAGAAAAGTCCAATTTTGGCATTCATCAAACATCACTACACACTGGTTTCATTATCACTCATGGCATGACATACAACATTCGTGGTAAAGTACTTAATTAATACTGTTTCAACGCCAGTTTGAAGATTGAATATTTTTAGCCAAAGTCAGGCAACCATTTATGAATTATATTTAAATATGCTCAAAAACAATAATGACAAACAACACAATAACATAAGTCTGCTGAATTAATTGTTCGTTTGGAAGTTAGAAAGGCTTTGCAAATTTAGAACTTCCGAAATACCAAAAAGTCAATGAACAATATTGAATTGTCTTTATAATTAAATAGAAAACATTATGAATGGTGCCAAATTTTAACAATTTAAACATTCTGTCAATTTTAATATTTTAATATATCAACGATTCAAAACTAGAAATATTCCAGAAAAATCACTAAAAAAAACCAAATTTGAAGTTTTAATATGGTTTAATAAATGAATGTTATCTGAAACATCAACAAATGAAAACGATTCAAAATTATAGAAATATTCCAGAAAGAACACTAAAAAAACATGAATAGATACCAAAAATGGCATTGACATTGTTGAATTTCATTGATTTTTTTAAGGAAAATTGTTTTATTGTGTTTGACTTAAATTTTTGAAATTTTGTGATTTTGGTGTAGGGTCTAAGAAATGTACAACTTTAGGACTGGAGCGTACTGGACTTCTTTGGTATTAGAAATACCAAAGAAGTCGTTAAACATCAATTGAAAAGCAAACATTATGAATGCTGCCAAATTTCTACAATTACGTCATTATGTAATATCAATTTGATTATAATCGAATCTCCTCTGAAACATCAAATAGTGAAAACAATTGAAAAATATAGAATTATTCAAAAAAAAAACACTATATTTTTTTTATCTCGGCCGTTTCAAATACATGTCATTTTGATATTGGTCAATTATGATTGGTAATACACTGTAGAATGCTCCTGCAATTTAAAATAAGTTATGGCTCTGCCTCATTTTTGAGAATTTTGAAATTAGTGAGCGCGCGTCGAGGTCCCAAGCAATATCTCCCCTTAACATTTTTTTATCTCGGCCGTTGCAAATACATGTGTAATGTATGAAACATATGTATATATATATATTAGGATTCACTTTTTTGTATAGATGCGCAAAGTGCATTGGGAATAGCGACATCTGGGATGAACACAGTTCCCAGCCACAAGGTCACCTGTACGCATGTAGAAAAGTATAAGTATTAAGTTCCGGTAAGTGTGTGTTATTATTTATTCAGACTTCCCGTTTACCCGAACAATAAAATACTACTGTGGCGACGAGGATTAAGTACGACAATACAAAGTAGTGAAAGCATAAATGACAATTATAGTGTGTGTACGGTAGTGATGGGCGAATAGTAACTATTCGTTACATAAGTACTCGTTACATTCAAGTATTCGAAGTAACGATTACCAGAATATATAAATACTCGTTACTCGTTACTATTCGATTGGTCGCGAGTACCGGCCCAGCCGCACAGTCCCGCATAGTGCGAAAATCCGAACCAACGATAATACTCGTTACTCGTTACTATACGATTGGCACCGATTTGCGAGCACGGGAGCAGCCGAACCGAGTATTGCTTGCGTATAGACTGCTTACCGGGCAAGCTTATAAGTTTTGTTTACATTTCAATATATTTCTGGTGCTGTGGTTTCGTGACTTTTTAAATGTCATCAATTTGGCAAGAATTTGACAAAAACGTTTCATCTACAATATGTAGTTTGCAAACTTCTGCGTCGATTGAATTTCAACAATTTTCTGGCGAAGATAATATCAACAGAAGAGACGATCCTTTGTCCTGGTGGAAAAAACGGGAATTATTATATCCTAATTTATCAAAATTGGCCAAACAAAAGTTATGTGTTGTGTCATCATCAGTACCAAGCGAACGAATCTTTTCTAAAGCTGGACAAATTATAAATGAAAAAAGAAATCGATTAGATTAAAAAAACGTGCAAAAGATTATTTTTTTGAACGCCAATCAAGGACTTTTTTAATTGTTTATATACATAGTTACTTTTATTTATATTCAAAATTGTATTTAGTTGTTTAATTTTACTTATAGAGAAGTTTATTTTAAATTTATATTTATGTTTGTTGGTTTCTCATATATATGCAATACAATTTTTTTTGTACGAATGTAGTTATAATAGTAACTATAGTGTAAGTTATAACAAATGTTCATATTTAAATAAATATTTTAATTTTAGAACCCTTTTAATATATAGGCTTTTTAATATATAGAATATATGGCCGTCTCCGATCTCGTTATTCGTTGATTGCAAAGAATCCTCGTAGATCCGCTAGCAGACCCGCACACTGCGCAACTCGGTAGTCGGTACAATATCGCACATCGTTACTTACTAACTATCCGATACACGCTCGGTTCTTAGCAAGTACCGAGTAACGAAACTGAGTAACGAGTATTTGTACCGAAAGGAACGATTCGCACGCTCGCAAACCCGCACACTGCGCAACTCGGTAGTCGGTACAATACCGCACATCGTTACTTTACTAACTAGATCCGATACGCGATCGGTTCTTACCAAGTACCGAGTAACGAATACTGAGTAACGAGTATTCGTACTGAAAGTAACGATTCGTTACAAGTATCCAAAAGTAACGATTTCGCCCATCTCTAGTGTACGGTAATGGACGCGGAAAATAGTATGGCGACCACGTGCGGAATCGCAAACATGGACAAGGACCGTAAAGTGACAATCGGTATACAGTGCGAATTTAATCCAAATGAGGCTGATTGGCACTATCACAAGGAACGCATGCAACAGTTTTTCATCGCAAACTCCATCTCAGACAAAGTAATAAAACATGCGATAATATTAAATAGTTTATCGCAGAGTGCGTATAAGTTACTAACGGATCTGGTATTTCCCGAAGTTCCAAACAGGTGCGAGTACGACGATATTATCAAGTGCATGGACGATTTTTATTCAAGCAAGAAAGCGATTTTTCCGGAGCGCTTTAAGTTTTACGCAGCATGCAGAGCGCTACCTGAAACTCTGCAACAATTTGCTACTAGACTAAAAAACTTATCGGCTGACTGCAATTTCGGCACACATCTCGAAACGGCATTGCGAGATAAATTTATAATGGGTCTAGAAGCATGAAAAATTCGCGACAGAATGTTTACTGAAGATAACACGTTAACTTTTAAAAGGGCGTTGGAAATAGCAAAGATAACGGAGTCCGCGCACATGGGATACGGAATCAACGACGTGGACGACACCAGGGCAGTCCACATCAAGACGGAGCAGCTGTATAGGATGGGTAAACGAGGAACTTCTTCGACGGCTATGGGACCCGGACCGCAGCAGCACAGAGGTAGATGCAGCGTTAAAGACTGTTCGCAAGGAATTCGCGAAGCAGCTGTTTGAAATACATCTCTGCCGGAGCAGAAATGTACGCGCTGCGGGAGGAACAATCACTCGCCAAACAATTGTCGGTATAAAGAATGCATATGTAATGGCTGTGGAAAGAAGGGACACCTACGAAGCGTATGTAGAAAACACAAACCTAATTTTAATTATCTAGATACACCCACAAGGGAACTATTTTCAATGGCAATGGGAAACAATTCCCCAATTTTGATTGATGTTTTTATCAACGGGGTCCCCTTGCAGATGGAAATAGACTCCGGAGCAGCAGTTTCGGTGGTTTCGTGCATAACATGGACACAAGTATTTAAAAATAAATGTACATTATTGAAAACAAATGAGACTTTAACAAATTACACAGGCGGACAGATATGTCCTGTAGGAAAAATATCAGTAAATATAAAATATAATAATGCAAATAATTATTTAGATATTTACGTCATTAAAAGAGGAGGTCCACCATTATTATGTCGTGATTTCTTACATAAATTTAATTTGGTGTTCAGAAAATTAAACTATTTGAACAACCGTAAACAGGATGGCACATATTTATTAGTTAAACGATATCCACAAATATTTACGGATAAATTGGGAACTTTCAGTAAAGCACAGATACGTTTAAAGTGTAAACCAGGTACAAACCCCGCGATTTTGTAGACCACGCGCATTACCATTTGCATTAAAAGGGAAGGTTGATCGGGAGTTGGATAGATTAATTAAGGAAGGTGTTCTTTCTCCAGTCGAAAATAGTGAATGGGGAACACCAATCGTACCTATTTAAAAAAATGACAATACAGTGCGAATATGTGGAGATTACAAGGTTACCTTAAATCCCCATTTAGATGTGGATCGGTATCCATTACCACGTATTGAAGACATGTTTGCAAAATTACAAGGGGGGCAACAATTTAGTAAATTAGATTTGTCGCATGCCTACCAACAGGTAATGCTAGACCCAAAATCACGAAAATATAAAACGATTTCCACCCATAGAGGAACATTCATGTACAATAGATTACCATTTGGTATAACGTCTGCCCCATCACAATTTCAAAGAATAATGGATAACTTGCTAGGAAAACTAGAGGGCGTTGGTGTGTTCTTGGACGATATTTTAATTACCGGTAAAACACAAGAACAGCACATATCCCGGTTACATAATGTCTTAACGATATTAGAAAAATTAGGACTTATAATAAAAAGGGAAAAATGTACATTTTTTCAAAATTCAATAGAATATTTGGGGCATACAATTGATAAAGATGGGTTACATAAATCTCAGCGCATTTGGGATGCTATCAAACAGATGGAGGTACCTAAACAGGTTACCCAATTAAAGTCATTCTTAGGGATGATTAACTATTACCATCATTTTGTACCAAACATGCCCGATATTGTACATCCCGTGTATGCGCTAATTAAAAAAGATGCACCATGGGAAAGGTCAAAAAATGGCATGACTGCATTTAAAAAAATTAAAAGCGTATTATTGTCAGATAATTTTTTGGTACATTATGACCCACAATTGAAACTCCAATTAGCAGTGGATGCTTCACAATTATCTCATGTATACGATAACGGCGTAGAGCGACCGATTGCGTACGCCTCGCGAACCTTATCATCGGCAGAAAAAAAAGTATTCACAGATTGATAAGGAAGCTCTAGCTATAATTTTTGGCGTCAAGAAATTTTATCAATATCTTTACGGACGTAATTTCGAATTATTGACTGATCATAAGCCTCTTATTTCAATTTTTGGACCTAAGCAAGGCATACCGATGATGGCAGCTAATAGATTACAAAGATATGCTTTATTTTTATGCGCGTTCGATTTTAATATTAAATATGTGAAATCACAAAACAACAATGCAGATTTCCTTTCAAGAATGCCCATAAAAAGCACAGAGGAGCAGGAAAAGGATAATTACCATCACGTGAATTACCTTTCCGAGTGCAAAAATCTACTTTAAATGTGAAAAACATTAAAAGTGAATGTAAAAAAGATACAATATTAAAGCAAGTGTTCAGTTATACAATGAGCGGTTGGCCACAAAGTTGTGAAGCCAAATTTAAGCCATTTTATAATAGGAACAATGAAATCAACATCGTAGAGGACATATTAATGTGGGGATATAGAGTCATTATTCCAGAAAAATTACAAACTCAAATCTTAAACGAATTACATGCCACGCATATGGGTATAGTAAAAACCAAATCGTTAGCTCGGTCATATGTGTGGTGGCCTTCTCTAAACAAGGATATAGAAGAAATGTGTAAATCTTGTCAGATTTGTCAAAAATTTAAGTCTAATCCCCCAAAGACACCTCTCAGAAGGTGGGAAATCCCAGATGGTGTGTGGGAGAGATTACATGTTGACTACTTAGGGCCAATTAACAATTTAAATTACTTAGTCATAACGGATGCTTATTCCAAATGGTTGGAAGTATATCCTTAAAAAAAAATAACAACGATTCAAACAATATCAAAATTAAGAGAATTAAGAGAACTATTCGCCCGGTTTGGTATTCCAAAAATTTTAGTATCAGACAATGGACCACAACTAGTCTCTGCGGAATTTAAACAATTCCTACAAATGAACCACATTAAAAGTATAAACTCACCTCCGTATCATCCAGCTTCAAATGGAGCAGCGGAGAATAGTGTAAAGACATTGAAATCGTATCTCTTTAAAGAATTTGAAATTAATAAAAACGTCAATATAGACACAATTTTAAGTAGATTTCTAATGCACTATCGCAACAGTGAGCATTGCTCTACGGGAGAGTCTCCAGCAAGAATACTGCTAGGGCGTCCATTACGTACTAGGTTAGATTTTATTAAACCCAATTGTCTATCACGGCCAAATAAGGAAGCGACCAATATTACAAGAAATTTAAAAATGAGCCAGGACCGCAACACCAAACATTACAGGGGAAAGCGAGAACGAATTTTCACGATAGGTGAATATGTTTTAGCACGAGACTACCGTTCTGTGAAACCATGTTGGAGTCCAGCAAAAATCATTAAAACATTGGGCGTAAACACATACCAAGTACAAATAGGTGACATCTTCTGGAAACGGCATGTAGATCAATTGTTGCATTCTAGTGCGCCAGAGTGTAGTGTCGTGGTAGAAGCTGAAACGGTATTAAGTAACGATATCGAAGCCAATAGTGAATCGGAAATCAATATTGAAAAGGCCGAGGAACCGTTGATAGAAACTTTAGAAACAATTACCGAGTCGCGTAGTCCAAGCGAATCGGAAAACGAAATTCCGGTTAGGCCACAAAGGAAACGACTTCCTCCTAACAGACTTCAATATTAATTAATTAAATAATCAAGTGTATTTCTTTTGTGTATTTCAGTCTCAATTTAGGAGGGACGGATGTAATGTATGAAACATATGTATATATATATATATATATATATATATATATATATATATACAGGGTGTCTACGCTAAACCGTTCGTTAAAAGTTTACGGGGTTGCCGTTGTCCTAAAAATTTCAAAAAAATCCTTGTCACGCGGTTGAATCAGTTATCCTCATGCAAAATATTTTCAAGTTTCTATCACTTCCGGTTCCACCGGAAGTAGCACCAACTTTCTTATTTTAAAGGGAACACCCCATATATTATTATATTTTTGAATTCCTCGCTTAAATTGGAACATATTTTGTAAGAACGTATGTACACTTATCTCTTCTAGTTTTCAAGAAACAAAATGTTTTCTAAAATTTTGACCTCTAAAAGGTAGCCTGAAATCTGTCAATAACTTCTCTTAGGAATATGATAAAATTATGAATTAAATTTCTAATTATAGATAGAGGATGCCTCTATGAGTGACATAATTGGAAACTGTCAATTTTGATAATAAGTGTTCATAAAATGTCAATATCTAAGTGCCCTCTTAAATATCCTGTAATTCATTTTTTTTAAATGGAATGGCCCATTTTTTATTGCATAGCACGATAGGGAGAAAAATTTACTACAAAAAAGTATAATACAACCATACTCCTAAAGCAAGTATTTTTTGAAATATTTCGAGGATTACTTTTTCGTCGCATTTCTGCAGGGTATAATTTTGCAAGTCACAAGTGCACTCTAGTAGGCGTGTGATATGTTTTTGTTTTGTCGCCATTGTAATGCAAACTGTCAAATAATAAAAACATTTAGAATAAATTATTACAGAAATCAAAATGAACAAAATGAATCATTACACAAATCAACAAATTATCAATTTATTTTTTATACATGGCAACTGCGATAAAATTGTTGTTCTAACATGTAGAGTATTCAATAAAACTTATCCACATTTGCCGCCGATGAATAAAACAAGATTTAGAAGATTGGAATCAAATGTTGTTTAATTTGGACAAGTGAATGCAATAAGACATCGACAAAAGCCAGTTATGGAAAATGAGGAAGTGCAAGAAATAGTGTCGGCCGGCCTATTTTCAAGTTAATCCACAAGCATCTATCCGCTGTGCTCAAGAGGATTTAGGCGTTGATAAATCTTCAGTACAGACAATTTTGAAAAAACATGGCATGCACAATTATCACTTATTATCAAAATTGACAGTTTCCAATTATTTTACTCATAGAGGTATCCTCTAGGTACAATTAGAAATATAACTCATAATTTTATCTTATTCCTAAGAGAAGTTATAGACATATTTCAGGCTACCTTTTAGAGGTCAAAATTTTAGAACAATTTTTTTTTCTTGGTAACGTATGTACACTTAACAAACGTTCTTACAAAATATGTTCCAATTTAAGCAGGGAATTGATTTATTCATCGGCGGCAAATGTGGATAAGTTTTATTGAATACTCTACATGTCCGAACAACAATTCTATCACAGTTGCCATGTAAAAATAATAAATTGATAATTTGTTGATTTGTGTAATGATTCATTTTGTTGATTTTGATTTCTGTAATACTTTATTCTAAATAGTTTAATTATTTGACAGTTGCATTACAATGGCGATAAAACTAAAGCATATCACACGCCTACTAAAGTGCACTTGTGACTTTGCAAAATTATACCCTGCAGAAATGCGACGAAAAAGTAATCCTCGAAATATTTCAAAAAATACTTGCTTTAGGAGTATGGTTGTATTATACTTTTTTGTAGTAAATTTTTCTCCCTATCGTGCTATGCAATAAAAAATGGGCCATTCCATTTAAAAAAAATGAATTACAGGATATTTAAGAGGGCACTTAGATATTGACATTTTATGAACACTTATTATCAAAATTGACAGTTTCCAATTATGTCACTCATAGAGGCATCCTCTATCTATAATTAGAAATTTAATTCATAATTTTATCTTATTCCTAAGAGAAGTTATAGACAGATTTCAGGCTACCTTTTAGAGGTCAAAATTTTAGAAAACATTTTTTTTCTTGAAAACTAGAAGAGATAAGTGTACATATGTTCGTACAAAATATGTTCCAATTTAATCGAGGAATTCAAAAATATAATAATATATGGGGTGTTCTATTTAAAATAAGAAAGTTGGTGCTACTTCCGGTGGAACCGGAAGTGATAGAAACTTGAAAATATTTCACATGAGGACAACTGATTCAACCGTGTAACGAGGATTTTTTTGAAATTTTTAGTACAACGGCAACCCCGTAAACTTTTAACGAACGGTTTAGCGTAGACACCCTGTATATATATATATATATATATATATATATATATATATATATATATATATATATATATATGTGTGTGTATATATATATATATATATATATATATATATATATATATATATATATATATATATATTGGGATTCAGTTTTTTGTATAGATGCGCAAAGTGCATTGGGAATAGCGACATCTGCGATGAACACAGTTCCCAGGCACGAGGTCACCTGTACGCATGTAGAAAAGTATCAGTATTAAGTTCCGGTAAGTGTGTGTTATTATTTATTCAGACTTCCCGTTTACCCGAACAATAAAATACTACAACATGTCATTTTGATATTGGTCAATTATGATTGGTAATACTCTGTAGAATGCTCCTGTAATTTAAAAAAGTTATGGCTCTGCCTCATTTTTGAGAATTTTGAAATTAGTGAGTGCGCATCGCGGTCGCATGCAATATCTCGCCTTAATATTTTTTTATCTCGGCAGTTTCAAATATATGTCATTTTGATATTGGTCAATTATGATTGGTAATAGAGTGTAGAATGCTTATGTAATTTAAAAAAAGTTATGGCTCTGCCTCATTTTTGAGAATTTTGAAATTAGTGAGCGCGCGTCGAGGTCCCAAGCAATATCTCGACTTTATATATTTTTATCTCGGCCGTTTTAAATACACATCATTTTGATATTGGTCAAATATGATTGGTAATACACTGTAGAATGCTCCTGCAATTTAAAAACAGTTATGGCTCTGCCTCATTTTTGAGAATTTTGAAATTAGTGAGCGCGCGTCGTGGTCCCAAGCAATATCTCGCCTTAATATTTTTTTTTATCTCGGGCGTTTCAAATACATGTCATTTTGATAATGGTCAATTATGATTGGGAATACACTGTAGAATGCTTATGTAATTTAAAAAAAGTTATGGCGCTGCCTCATTTTTGAGAATTTTGAAATTAGTGAGCGCGCGTCGTGGTCCCAAGCAATATCTCGCCTTAATATTTTTTTTAATCTCGGGCGTTTCAAATACATGTCATTTTGATAATGGTCAATTATGATGGGTAATACACTGTAGAATGCTTATGTAATTTAAAAAAAGTTATGGCTCTGCCTCATTTTTGAGAATTTTGAAATTAGTGAGCGCGCGTCGTGGTCCCAAGCTATATCTCGCCTTATTTTTTTTTTTCTCGGCCGTCTCAAATACTTATCATTTTGATATTGGTCAATTATGATTGGTAATACTCTGTAGAATGCTCCTGTAATTTAAAAAAGTTATGGCTATTATGGCTAAATATTTTTGAGAATTTTGAAATTAGCGAGTGCGCATCGCGGTCGCATGCATTATCCCGCCTTAATATATTTTTATCTCGGCAGTTTCAAATATATGTCATTTTGATATTGGTCAATTATGATTGAAAAAACCTTCGGGAATGCTACTGTATATATTTTAAATGAGTGGTCCCCCCTCATTTAGTGCAAAACAGAAAAATGCGAAATCTCTTATTTTAGGGGTGAATGACGTGAAACAGGGTGGTTAGGGTACTGGTACGAGGAGTACCGGTACACCACCGGTACCACTGTGGCGTTAGATTTGGTAGACATTAAATGCATATATATGAGTATATTATAGAAATTATTAAATTTAAAATCTATTGCTGGAATCTATTGCTAACTTCACACCGGTTAAATTTTAATATCATTTTAAACATAATTTCAATCATGACGGTTTTTTGATGCAAATTCTGAAAAAGTATTCGGAATATTTTGTTATACAAATTATTCGGAATAGAATACTTGAAGCAGTTATACTTTATAACAGTTTCACGGAAATTTCACATCAAAAATATCAAAGAAGGTCGGTCCTAAAGCGTAGACAAAAATGGAAAATATTCTACAGCATTGAAAAAAAAAATCTTGAAAATTCGACCGTATTAAAATAATTCCAAACATCTGTACAGTATTGATTGTTTTTTTTTTCAATTATAATAGCATAGGAAATTAACGTCATGGAAATTCTGAAAGCATACAAACTTAAATCATAAATATATTTAGTTAATAAATCTCACTGTGGCATGAAATGTCATTGTGCATATACAAAATTTTGTACGTAATTGAAATTTTCATTAAATTTTGATTATGCACTATGAAATTTTCTGCTATAGTGAGATTTATTAACTAAAGATATTTACGACTTAAGACAGGGGGCAGGCGCCTGCCCCCTGTCGCAGGCGCCTGCCGCAAAAGCCCCCATGTTGTAGAGCCCTCATGTTACAGGGCCCCCTGCACAAGGCCCCCTCCACAAGGCTCCCAGGTTGTAAGCCCCGTCCCCAGATCGTAGGGCCCCCCAGGTCCCCAAGTCGTAAGGCCCCCTTCGCAAGGCCCCCCCAAGCCCTCGCCCAGCGGTTGGCGCGAATGAATTTATTTGAATATGGAGGCGCGCGAGTTTTATTTATTAATTATTATTTATTATAATTTTTAATTATTATTATTATTTATTATTAATTATTATTATTGTTATTATTATTAATCAAAGCATTTTTACCTAATAAAAATTTACAAGTCGGCCAAGAATCGAACCCAGGCCAGCCGCGTGACAGACAAGAACGTTACCAAATGCGCCAAGCTACAAGTTATTAAAATGGCTCTCAAATAATCGTTTAATACTGAATAATTAAAATTACTTTAAGGGCCGCCAACAAAGAGGCAAAAAAAAATGAAAGGAGAATAGGACAAATGAATAGGAAAAGTACAGAATAAAATCAATAATCAAAACCCAATTCCAAATAATAGAGAAAGAAGAAATACCAATCAGACCTATTACTACATAAATTAACTCATCAACACATAAAATAGCTAAAATCTTAAACAGCATCATTAATAGCATCATTCAATACAAAACCTAAACACACAATTAAAAACAGAATAGAACTTATAAGCCACACAAGCAATGAAAATTATCAACATATTACGCTCTAGCTTCTTTTGACATAATACATGTATATACAAATATACCAATAACAGAATTACCTATTTGCCAAATGAATTAAAAAAAAATTATACACAAAAAAACAACAATACACACGCATATTCAACCTAATTAAATTAACTTTAGAATAAAACTTTTTTTGTGTATTCACAACAACTTCTATAAAATGAACGCCTATGGGCTCATCACTAAGCGGAACATCCCCCAATTACATTATCTACTGTTATGGATAAAATAATAAGAAAAGCAGAAAGAAAAACAAAACCAGCAGTATTTGGACACAGAAAACTAAAAAGAGTACAAATACACGAACGTGCGTTCGCCGATGATGTACTACTGGTAGCAGGTAGTGAAAAATATTTACTTGAGAATTTAAAAATATGGAATGAAATGATGCATGAAGCTGGCATAAAAATAAACAAGCAAAAACTTAAATTGTGGGCATGTCAAATGAAGAAGAAATGATAAATATATACATAGAAAGAGCAAATATACAACAGATTTAATACTTACATTATTTAGGACCAACTTTTGAAGAATAAGGAAGATAGGAAATAAACATAAACCACAGAAAGGAGAAGGCAGGCAACCTACATCACGCAATACACTTGGCGGAAAGGAGGTGTCAATAGAAAAAAAAAAAAAAAAACAAGATATATAAAACCATATATCGGCTCACTCTGACATATGGATGTGAGACACGGGTATTCAACTAAAGATAAAAAAGTAAAACCCTGGAGATCGCGACAAGGTGAAAGGGATAACAAGAAGAGGCATGATTAGAAACGAAAATATAAGAACGGAATTGAGCACAGAACAGCCTCGACAGTCGTCAGCATCAGGGCGTAGGCCACTCCAAGCGAGAGAAATGAATTTTAAACACCCAACAACAACGTCCCTCTTACCAACATAAATATACAAACAATCTTACCAACATAAAAATGGAGGCGTGCAAACGTGCTGATAACAAATAAATACCAATAGATTAAACATCGTCTAATTTCTATTGATAAGTTTGTAAGCGGTTACAACATACTCTGTAAATTATACAAGTAGTTAATTATTTATTGAACTCTGGTATTGTTATCACATGTTAAATATCTCTTATTTTAAATTAAGCACAACACAATCAAATCAACCCTTTTTAAAACAAACAAAAAAAAATATATATAAGAGCGAAAAATTCGATAACAGATTCCACAAACGCAGCACCTGATCAAAACACAAATGAGTATTGAGCAACCATAAACCACGACGGTATGTTCCGACTTTTGATTGACATTTGCCGTAACATAACCTCAAAATCGTTTTACATTAGTTTTCAACCAAATAATTTTCAGTGTTGCCATGTGTAAATTACAGTGTTGGCGATTTGTTATTTTATTAATCAACCGGGTATAAATTAAATTGATTACGCCTGTTCATATCTAATAAATTATACTATCGTAACATAACATTATTTTAAATTAATTAAGCCTGAGCCGTGCATCAAGTGTGAGTGCGATGGACACCCAGCCAATGTCAGCATCAAACGAGGACAGCGCACCTATAAACAGCAAGAAACCTAAAAAACGCCCCAGACGCTGACCGCGGAAAAACATCGAAACGAGTAAGAAATTAAAAACCACGCCAAATCTAACAGAGACACAGGCATCTGAAATACCCACATACAAAACCGCACTCACGCACGCACACACACAGCCCTCTAAAGCACACCCACAAGCGCACACAGAACACAGGCGAGATCACAGCCACCAAATGAATTCAACTCCTACAAACACAACTATGAAATAAGAACGAATGCCACCATCACACCCATACAACTCGCACGCTTATGGGAAACACACATGGCCAACAACAAGGACATTATCATACAACTGATAAGCAACAATCTCACTCTTCAAACAAACAAAAGAGAATCCAAAAATAAACTCCAGGAACTGATGGACAAGCAGCTCATCAGAACACCCCGAACCCAACAACAACTAGCTACCACACCGAACACACAACGCACATACGCCGAATCATACACCATAATCCTCTGGAGTTGAAGAGGAAATCTCAGAGGAAGATATTGGCAAATAACTCACTAACAATAAATAC